>OX393552.1:10946987-11271302 GCA_947650365.1 Chamaelirium japonicum
TATATATATATATATATATGAGCCATTGGTCTCATGTATGAGTGAGATTTCTCCATTCTCCAAAACCCTAGTTTTTCTCTCTATCCATCATAGGGTTTGTCACATGGTATCAGAGCCCAAGACATCGATCTGATCTTGGATCATGGCTGCCTGAGATCGACTCCCCGAGCCTCAGTCGCGAGATCCACGATCCAGCTGCGAGCTGTGAGATCAACAATCCAACCTCCATCCGAGATCGTGAGATCGCCCCGTGATCCAGCCGCAAGATCGCACCTCCACATCATGAGATCGCACTTCCTGAGCCTCTATCTGAGATCGCGCCTCTCTGAGCCCCCATCCGAGATCATGAGATCACTCCGCAAGTCCTGGCTCCCAACTGTCAGATTGACTCCGCGAGCCTTCTCCACGTCTCTTGGTCATGCTCCCAACTCCATAGGTCTCTCGCACAGGCCTCTCTTTCCCCTTCTCCTCATCGTGCCTCCCTTGCATCGGGCAAGCCCTCCAGGATCGGCTCTAGATTATGGCGCTCCAACCATTGCTCCTTATGGCTTCGACCTCTGAGGCTCCGTTTGAGTACTCACAGGACTTCCTCCCATCCTCGATGGACTTCCCTCTTCTGTCGGCCAGTAACTGGCTTGCTTGGTCTGCCACCGTTTAGAGTGCCCTTGATGGTCGTGGT
The DNA here is from genome assembly GCA_947650365.1 of Chamaelirium japonicum. NCBI lineage: Eukaryota > Viridiplantae > Streptophyta > Magnoliopsida > Liliales > Melanthiaceae > Chamaelirium > Chamaelirium japonicum. The sequence continues at coordinate 10,947,667 of OX393552.1, forward strand.
CTTCTCGATATCTTGATGGCTCTATTTTTGTGCTATTCTCAATAAGCTCGGTCGTCTCAACGGCACCTGCCTCCTCTTCTGCCACTGCTCCTTCGTCGGTCGCTCCTTTGGATGCGCCTGACTCCTCTACTGCCACTGCCTCTACCTGGCAAAAGCACGATTGCCGGGTTTAAGCCTTTCACGTCTCCTCTGTGGACCACTCTCTCCGTGCCGATCTCGGTCGCATTGCCACTGCTGTCAGGATTTGGGCCCATCTCACTGAGCATTTTGTTGAGACGAGTGGAGCGTGGGAGTATCAGCTCATTTCTCATGCTCAGACTGTTTAATAGGGTGAGATGTCTATTCAGTAGTTCCACTGCCAGCTGCGTACCTATTGGCATGAGCTGCAAGAGCTTGAGCCCCTTCCTGATGCCTCTCGTGTCTTTGAATATCAAGCCTTCCGTGAGCGGCACCAGCTTTACCAGTTCCTCATGGCACTGCGTCTCGAGTTTGGTCCTTTGATTGGCCAACTTATTTATCGGGATCCACTTCCTCGCTTGGATACTGCCATCGCAGAGTTGGTGGCCGAGGAGACTAGACTGCGTACAATCGCCACCTGGATCTTTCCTCTTCCTACTAGTCTTCAGGGCGTTCTAGCTGTGGCGCCGCCTCCTCTCACTGGTTCTTCCACAACTCCCGCCTCATGGGGATGGCCTGTGTGCACCCACTGCCTGAAGCCGGGTCACCTAGTCGACTCCTGCTTTCGCCTTCACCTAGAGCACCGTCAGACCTTCAGAGGTCGTGGACGTCCAGTGACCACCTCTGCTACTGCCACTGCTCCTTTAACCAGTACCACGGCCACTGCAGCCAATGTTCAGCTCCTCCAGCAGTAGGTTGCTTAGCTCCTCTAGTAGTCTGTCAGCTCCTTAGGGCCTTCTTCGTCTTCTGCACTCTCTGCCACGCCTGGTACGTCTGTCGTCTGAATTCTAGACTCTAGGGCTTCTTATCACATGACTTCTAATGCATCCTTGCTCACCACCTATCAGCCTGCCCCGGATATCCCTCCGATCCACACTACTGATGGGTCTCTTTTGTCCATCTCACAATCTGGATCTATTACCACCACTTCGGATCCGACCGGCCAGCTCTCTTTACCCTTTGTTCTTTATGCACCTGATCTTCGCATGCATCTCATTTCTATTAGTAGTTTAGGTGACTCTGGCTGCTTTGTGACCTTCTCCACCTCTCTTGTATTGTGCAGGATCTGCATACTGGCCGGGTGATTGGGACAGGTCGTAAGGCAAGCGCCTTGTACCAACTGGACTACCTTCACCTTCCGGCTACCTCTTATTTGGGATTTTATGGTGTTGTCTCCCTAATGCCGATATATAGCACAGGAGGTTAGGTTATGTTTCAGAACCTCGACTCAAGAGACTTCACTACTCTAGGGCTCTGGATCATGGTCCTTTTTCTTCCTTGAGTACATATACAGGTTGCAAGCTTGCTAAAGCTGCAGCCCTCTTTTTTTTCTCATAGTGTATCTTAGAGCTCTACTCCTTTTGACTTAGTTCATTCTGATATTTGGGGTCTGTTTTCGCTTTCTTCGATGAGTGGATATATTTGTTATGTCTCGTTTGTCGATGACTTCAGCAAGTATGTTTACCTCCTTCGTCGTCGTTCCGATCTCTTCTAGGCCTATCTGGACTTCACCTCGATGGTTTCACTCAGTTTGCTTGGCGTCTCAAGATTTTTTGGTCTAATTATGCTCTAGAGTACCTCTCCATTGTTATGCGCACCCTTCTTCAGTTCCATGAGACTCTCTTTCAGCACTCTTGTCCTCACACTCATGAACAGAACGGTGTTCCGAGAGGAAGTACCGTCAGATTCTTGCGACTACGCGTGTTCTTCTCCTCTCTGCCTCTGTTCCTCGGTGTTTTTGGGCGGAGGCTATTTTGACCTCTGTCCATCTCATCACCATCACTCCTTCCGTCCTCCCTTGTGATGTGTCTCCTTACGAGCGACTTTTCTCTTCGCCTCCTGACTAGAGTCTGCTCTGCTCCTTCAGTTGCACCTGTTTTGTCCTTCTTACTCCCAATGAGCACACAAAGCTATCTGCACAGGCAGCTAAGTGCATCCTCCTTGGGGTTAACTTCGAGCACAAGGGATATCGATGTTATGATCCCTTAGCTCATCGTCTTCGTATCTCTCGGTATGTTTCCTTTGTCGAGGATATGCCCTACTACTCCTCTGATTCTGAGGATCTCACCTTCCTGCATCCTCCTTTCCCATTAGCCTCGTCACCTGCGTCTCCTCTTTTGCTTCCACCTGTTCTACCTACTCCACCCATACCTCCACCTCTGCCCTCCTCATCAATTGCCTCCTTCCCTATTTATGGGGACTCTTCTGGAGACTCATCAACGTTCATTCCTCCCTCTCCTCCTCAACTCTGTAGTCCCTTTTCCCAGGTCTACACTCGTCGGGTCCCTCCGGTCTCTTCCTTTCACTCAATTGGTCCCTCTGACTCGTTCGATCCTATGGATGCCTCTAGTACTGCGCCTACTACGCCTGCTCCATCCCGTCTGCTGTGGATCCGTGACCACCTTGCTTTCCCCAGTGCGAGCGTCACCCACCTGATCACTTTAGCTTTGACACTGGACCCCCTGACCGCTTTGGCTTTGCTTCTGTCAGCTCTAACTCCCCTCAGTTCACTGCCTTTCTATCAGCCCTTCACACTTCCCTCACCCATGACCAATCCGAGTGGAGACATCACCGGAGGCCACTTTAGGCATCCCCGGCAACCTCACAGAAAACACCACCTCCATCACCACCCCTCCACAATTCCTTGGCCGCTGCCAAACCCGGATTGGGACCACACTATGGCCATCTCCAATGCCACTCATGGCCACGTCAATTGCAGGAGGTGAAAATCAGTGCCATGGTAATGGGTTCCAAGAGAACCCATTCCTCTGTTTTATTTTTGATGGAGAAGAAAGGGACTTGGAAGGAAATTTTTGAATTGTTGTTAAGTTGGGATTATTTGAACCCAAACCCATTAACAACTTAAACCAAACCCGTGAACCAACAGATTTTGGATCGGCCGCCATTTCTTCGTCTGAACTCGGAATCGGATGAAACCAGCGTCATTACGACCGGCTCAGAAAATCCTACCTGTTGGCTATAGTTGGGTACAAATAATTATACTATTTAGTATCCTATTTTACCCATGAGCTCGATAGAGTTATGGCACCATGGTTTGACCGCCGTTTCTCCATCCGAATTCAGATTCTGACAAAATCAGCGGCATCGTACTTGGAATATCGAGACCTACATGATGAACCCAGAGGGTAACTCTAGAAACCATTTTACCTTAATAACCCAACCATGTGATTGATTTTACTAGTTCTACGTGGTTTGACCCGAAACCCTCCGATCGATGTCGGACTCTAGCGAAATTGGATCTTGTGAATCCCTCTTCTCATGGCCAACCAATAAAAGATGAATTTAGATAACGATTAACAATGATAACCTTCTCTTACATTGACGGTCTTGGCAGCTTGTTCTTTCGGTGGAGCACCGGAACCATCGGCGAGACATTTGGGGATCACCGAGTGTAATCCAGGTGAACACGATTGACCCTACTCTAGTTAGGGTGAACTGTGATTGTATGTGTAGTATAGTAGATAACTAAATAATATATGTGGTTATAGTATGCCCAATACATGTAGGCGGGATGACCGGTACTGCATGTGGGAGGTGGGCATACTATCCCTTGCTCCTAAACGAACACTGAAAATATATGTATTTTCTTTTATCGCATATGATGCATGTGTAGTATTCTTTATAGCATCAAAAATAGTCATCTTCAATCTAGTTTTACAGTAGGATACATGCAAACCAGTAAATTCTTCGTATATATATTATTGTAAATATTGATGACTGAAACTGAATCCTAGTGACCATGGGACACATGGTGCAGCCGAGTTACCTTAGAGTAACGAGGGCTGTCAGTCTCGGTAGAGTGACTGGTTGAGATATTGCCTCACTTGAGGTCATCTTCCTAGAGGGAGGACCGACTACCCACGGGTATGGATAGGGGACCCGTGTGCACAAGATGGGATGTGAACCACCGCCTGTGCACAATCCGAATAAAGTAGGTAGGGTCACAGGGTTAGACATGCGGTAAAGCCCAAGTGGCCTAGTAGCCAACCCCTGGGTAATGACCCCGAAGAAGCAAGTTGGGTGGGAGTGCCCCATGGTAAAAGATCAAGCCCCCTTATGGCCATATGGGTATTTTCTGGTTGACCAGGTATACTGGAACCAGGTATTTTCTGTTGGCAGAATCAGGTAGATAGAAAACTGTCGGTTCACCCTAGATGTATATTAGATCTAACATGTATTATTCATGATCATGATTATAGATGTAACTGTTTAATATTGTATCATTGTAACTTGTAGTTTGACATTGTAACCGTATGCAGTAGTTTCTTTAGCTTGCTCTCGTGTTAATCTAAATTAAATAATATTATTTAAATTGATGTGTAATGCTGCCCTTGTTAACCTCGAGATAGGTAGAATACGGTTGTAGTTTACCCTAGTTAGTTTAGGGTTTGCTTTTCACTGAGTTTACCTTTGTAAACTCACCCCGTTGTTGCACACTCTTTTCAGGTACTGTAGACCTTTCTCAGGCGCCTCCTCGAGGAGCGTAGTTGTCGAGAGTGGACTCTTGAAGTTTTAGTTAGCTATTTTTATTTCCAGTTGATCATGTAATAAGTGGTCAGACTTGTTTGATGGTGTTAGATGCTCTGAATAAATGCCAGTACCATTTTTCTTTTCGTTTGGTAGGCTTTTCTATAAAGCCCGGTAGGCTTTCCCTCAAAGCCATCCCCCATCACATAGTAATTAGTTAATGATAATATAATAAATAAATTAAATAATAAAAACCACCTCAGAACCCTTTTACTCATTTGACTTACCCTTTTAACCCCCCTCACACCCCGAGTCTGGTTGGTTTTAGTTATAACCGGATCAGGGGCGTGACAGCTAGTATCAGAGCTTAGGGATATAATCATAGGGTTTTCTCTAGGTTGTCAATTGTTGTGTTAGGATTTATTGTTAGAGTTTCTAATGTATAATCGGTTCTATTCTTAAGGTTAAGCCTTGAGGATTTTATTACTTTCCTGCCCTACTGAAGGAGATGCCTTTCAGTAGAAACAGTTAAGAAGGATGTTTCTTAACTTGGTAAAGTGAGTTATTGAATCCCCAACCCTATAGTTGTATTAGATTGTTATAATCTCAGGGCGGTTATTCTCTTTAAGGTGTGTAGCTTGCCGTCTCTTCCCTTGTTGTTTGGTAAGTTCTCTAGATTATGATTTAACCTAAGAATCATATTATTGGTAATGTATTAGACTTACCATGATAGGACCCTTTTGCACTAGTCGCTCTTACTGAACCTTGTAGATTATAGTTTTTAGTAGTAAATACTAATTGCATTACTACTATAGAATATCATATTAGATGATGTGATCGTTGAGAGGTATACTCATTGAGTTATTCATTTTCTCTCTTAAGATTGTAGTTTAGTATTGTAGTTTGTTTTGTGCTTATAGTGGATACTTTGTCCTGCAGGTATGTATTTCTCATAGATTCTATAATTCTAAGATCAGTAGTTGTGGATCTTAGGAGAGAATTCTGTGATAGGCTAGACAGAAGGATATTAGAGCTTTTAGATTTGCCATAGAAGTTACCATAGATCCATTTCTCGTAGTATAGCTTTACCTTGTATAGTTTAGTAGTTCGTACTTCTGGTAGTTCATATAGCTTGGATAGACACACACTTATAACTACTGATTATTGCCTTAGGTGTTGTACCTGTGTTCACTACCCTTGCACGAGTCCTGTTCGACACTGGATCGACGCACTCTTACATAGTCCCCAGATTTGTGGCTACCTTGGGGCTACAATCGAAGCCACTTGGTTATGCCCTATTGGTCATTTAACCACTTAGGGCTAGCATCGATGTGGACTGAGTATGTAAGAGATGTGTGCTTTCCATTAGAGGCAATGAACTCGTGGCCGACTTGATTATCCTTGACCTAGAAGGGTTGGATGTGCTAATTGGGATGGACTGGATGGTAGTGTACCATGCTTTACTAGACTGTTACTCCAAGAAGATCACCTTCCGTCCACCTGGCAAAACGGAGTTCTTCTTTGCAGGAGCTAAGCTGGCTATTTTATACCCGACGCCCCGGCAAGGGACCTATCTTAGCCTCCTAGCATAGTTGGCCAGTGAGATTGAGGGTGAGAATCCATTGGAGCGCTCCCCAATAGTTTGAGACTTTCCTGATGTATTCTTTGACCAGCTCCCAGGCCTTCCTCCTATTCGAGAGGTAGAGTTCAGCATCAAGCTAGTTTCGGGGACGACACCGATCTCAGTGGCCCCGTATCGAATGGCACCAGTGGAGCTACGGGAGTTAATACTCAGCTAAAAGAATTACGGAGTCTCGGGTATATTCACCCTAGTGTCTCTCCATGGGGAGCCCCTATTTTGTTTGCCCAGAAGAAGGATGGTTCAAAGCGGTTCTGCATCGATTATAGGAAACTTAATACAGTTACTGTGAAGAACCGATATCCTCTTCCGAGGATTGAGGATCGATTTGATCAGCTGAAGGGTGCTCGGTTCTTCTCTAAGATTGATTTGAGGACTCACCACTACCCCTGTTCTTACAGTGCCAATTAGTGGGAAGGGATATGTGGTCTATACAGATACGTCTCAGTCTAGACTTGGAGGTGTGTTGATGCAAGATGGCAAAGTGGTAGCCTATGCATCGAGACAGTTGAAGCCTCATGAACAGAACTCCCCGACCTATGACCTGGAGCTTGCAGCGGTGGTGTTCGTGCTCAAGATTTGGCGGCACTACCTGTACGGAGAAGACTGCGAGATGTATTGTGATCATAAGATTCTGAGGTATATCTGTACCCAAAAGGACCTGAATATCCGACAGAGGAGGAGGATTGAGGTCTTGAAGGACTTCAACTACAACTTCTTTTATCACACTGGGAAGGCCAATGTAGTGGCAGATGCGCTCAGCAAGAAGTTCAAGAGTAAGATGTCTCTACTGATTGCAGATAGACAGAGCTTTATTATAGTAGTTGAAAGGCATGACTTGTTGGTGCGAGAAGATCCCGCATGTACTCGATTATTCAGTGTGCGGGCGCAACCTACACTGGTCAAACAAGTGATAGCCTCTTAGGCAGATGATGAGGAGTTGGAAGAGATGCGTTCTTGACTAATAAGGGGAGAGGCAGTATAGGATTGGTCACTTGATTCAGATGGCGAACTGAGGGATAAGAGGAGGCTATGTCTACCGAAGAACCTGGAGATTCAAAAGGAGGTTCTAACAGCGGTGCATCGCTCTCGATACAGGGTACACCATAGCAGTACCAAAATGTACTAAGACTTGAAGAGCCAATTCTGGTGGAATGGCATGAAGAGAGATATAGCTGAGTTCGTAGCCAAGTGCCTGACCTGTCAGCAGGTTAAGGTAGAACACCAGAAGCCTGCGGGACCCCTTCATCCCCTTCCTATAGCAGAGTGGAAGTGGGAGCACATCACGATGGACTTCGTCTCGGGGTTGCCACTAACCAGGAGCAAGCATGATTCGGTAAGGGTGATTGTGGATAGACTGACCAAGTCTGCCCACTTTCTTCCAGTCGAACGACTTCCTCTTTACTGGAGCTGAGCAGACTCTATATCGCAGAGATAGTCAGATTGCATGGGATTCCGGTGACCATTGTCTCGGATCGAGATCTCAAGTTTGTCTCAGGGTTCTGGAAGAGTTTGCAGACCGTGTTGGGGACACAGCTCAGCTTTAGCACAGCCTTTCATCCTCAGACAGACGGTCAATCAGAGCGGACCATCCAGATATTGGAAGACATGCTTTGGGCATGTTCTATAGATTTCAGAGGTAGCTAGGATGAGCACGTGCCCTTGGTGGAGTTCTCGTATAACAATAGCTATCAGGCGAGCATTGACATGGCTCCCTATGAGGCTCTGTACGGTAGGCCTAGTCGATCCCCCATCTGTTGGGCAGAGAAGTATTCTAGGACCAGACTTGGTGCAGGAGACTACAGAGAAGATACAGGTTATTAGAGAAAGGCTCTACACAGCTCAGAGCAGATAGAAGAGCTATGCAGATTTTCGTAGACAGCTCCTTGAGTTTGAGGTCGGTGACCATGTCTTTCTGCGGGTTTTCCCTAAGTGCGGCGTCTTTCATTTCGAAAAGAAAGGGAAACTAGCACCGAGGTTTACGGGACCGTTCAAGATTCTAGATCGAGTCAGAGAGGTGGCGTATCGTTTGGCTTTGCCACCATGGCTCTCAGCAGTGCACCCAGTGTTCCACGTGTTGATGCTCTGGAGGTACATGCCAGACCCGACACACGTGCTAGATTGGCAAGACTTGGAGCTAAATACCGATGCCACTTTTGAGGAGCAGCCGATCCGCGTTTTAGCTTCCGAAGATAGGGTGCTTCGCACCAAGACCATCAAGATGGTCAAGATTTTGTGGAGTCATCGAGGTGAGGATGAGGCCACTTGGGAAATGGAGTCCAATATGTTGCGATTGTACCCTGATCTCTTTGATGTTTGATTTTTGATTCTAACTAATTTTCGAGGACGAAAATTTCTTTAAGGTGTGTAGGTTGTAACACCTGTGGTGTTAAATTTACGAATAATAAAAGTCCGCCTTAGGTATTTTCGTCATTCTTATCTAGACTTTTTCTCTGGGCTTGTTCTGAAAGAATAAGTCGTAAATCCATGAAATGTTTTACGTTCACTTTCTCTATGGCTTCGAACACGTCGCAATGGCGCGTCCCGTGCAGTAATCGGGTATATGCGCAGCAAGATTTGGCAGTTCGGTAGTTATACCCTATAATATCGATAAATTGGTCGATATTCGATATTGTTTTATTTACCACATAAATTCTGGTAATCGGATCACAGTAAGGCAGGATACGTTGGGTGGGGCTCTGAGAGAGCTTTTCAACGATCCTGAGCTAGGGTCGATCCGACACCTGAGTGATGAGTTATTGTTATTTTAAATTTTTAGAGTATTTCCTTCTTTTTGGGAGATCTAAAAGTTAGAAAGCTATATACCAAGCGCCGATGAGTTTACGGTCGACGAGACCTTTCCAACGAATCCTTTCAGGCCCTATTCTGACCTTCGGTTTGTAAATTATGGCTAATTATCCTTTTCAACCCGGTAGGTATACGAATCGCACCCGGGTTCCAACCGAGCCCACTTCAGGGCGTGGGACCGAGCCTGACCATCCCTAGGACTGGACTTTTAACCTCCAAGATGGCTTTAGGCCTCATAAGCATCCCTCCCCAAGGTTTTAAAAGTTGAATTTCAGATAGAAATGATCGAGCAAGATTTGGAGTAATAAGCCCAAAATCTTCCGTTGCTTTATTCATTTCTCTTTATTAGGAATTAAAAGCCTTAACAACCGAATAGCCTTAATAACCATATCTCTCTCTCTTTGATTTAAAATTTTAATTTCGGATGGGGAGAATAGGAAAGATTTATGGTGATAAAACCGAATCTTTTCTTCATTTATTCCCTGACTCTCTCGCCTTTATTAGGAATTAAAGGGGCTAACAACTTGTTTCCCCAATCCTCTTTATTATCATAACAGCACCCACTTTAGTACCATAACAACAGTCCCCTTCCTTTCTTACTGTGAACCAAGAAAGAGAGAGAACGGAAGAGAGAACGATATAGTATATGTATTAATATAAGAAGAGAAAGAGAGAGAGGGAGAGAGAGAGAGAGGAAGAAGAGCAGAGAGAACAAAGGAAAGAACTAGAGAGAGAAGAGTAGTGGACCCGCCTCCTCCCCCGACTCCGGCGAGCACCGGACCAAGGTCAGCCCTTTTCCCACTCCTCCTCCACGCGACCTAACCCATGCGGCCACCCCTTGTCTTCCCTCACCCATGACCAATCCGAGTGGAGACATCACTGGAGGCCATTTTAGGCATCCCCGGCAACCTCACAGAAAACACCACCTCCATCACCACGCCTCCTCAATTCCTTGGCCGTGGCCAAACCCGGATTGGGACCACACTACGGCCATCTCCAATGCCACTCATGGCCACGTCAATTACAGGAGGTGCAAATCCATGCACGTTCCCAGCAGCTCACAGTCGGAAAGTAAGTGCCATGGCAATGGGTTCCAAGAGAACCTATTCCTCTGTTTTATGTTTGATGGTGAAGAAAGGGACTTGAAAGGGAATTTTTGAATTGTTGTTAAGTTGGGATTATTTGAACCCAAACCCATTAACAACTTAAACCAAACCCGTGAACCAACAGATTTTGGTTCGGCCGCCATTTCTTCGTCTGAACTCGGAATCGGATAAAACCAGCGTCATTACGATCGCCTCAGAAAATCCTACCTGTTGGCTATTGTTGGGTACAATAATTATACTGTTTAGTACCCTGTTTTACCCATGAGCTCGATTGAGTTATGGCACCGTGGTTTGACCGTCGTTTCTCTGTCTGAATTCAAATTCTGATGAAATCAGCGGCATCGTACTCGGAATATCGAGACCTACATGATGAACCCAGAGGGTAACTCTAGAAAAAATTTTACCTTAGTTACACAACCATGTGACCGATTTCACTGGTTCTACATGGTTTGACCCGAAACCCTCTGACCAATGTCGGACTCTAGCGAAATTGGATCCTTTGAATCCATCTTCTCATGGCCAACCAATGAAAGAGGAATTTAGATAACGATTAACAATGATAACCTTCTTTTATATTGACCGTCTTGACAGCTTGTTCTTTCGGTGGAGCACCGGAACCACCGGCGAGACATTTGGGGATCACCGAGCCTAATCTAGGTGAACACGACTGACCCTACTCTAGTTAGGACGAACTGTGATCGTATGTGTAGTGTAGTAGATAACTAAATAATACATGTGGTTATAGTATGCCCAATGTATGTAGGCGGGATGACCGGTACTGCATGTGGGAGGTGGGCATACTATCCCTTGCTCTTGAACGAACACTGAAAGTATATGTATTTTCTTTTATCGCATATGATACATGTGTAGTATTCATTATAGCATCGAAAATAGTCAACTTCAATCTAGTTTTACAGTAGGATGCATGCAAACCGGTAAATTCTTCGTATATATATTATTGTAAATGTTGATGACTGAAACTGAATCCTAGTGACCATAGGACACATGGTGCAGCCGAGTTACCATAGAGTAACAAGGGCTGGAAGTCTCGGTAGAGAGACTAGTTGAGACATTGCCTCAGTTGAGGTCGTCTTCCTAGAGGGAGGACCGACTACCCACGGGTATGGGTAGGGGACCCGTGTGCACAGGATGGTATATGAACCACCGCCTATGCACAATCCGAATAAAGTAGGTAGGGTCACAGGGTTGGACATGTGGTAAAGCCCGAGTGGCCTAGTAGTCTACCCCTAGGTAATGACCCCGAAGAAGCAAGTTGGGCGGGAATGCCCCATGGTGAAAGATCAAGCCCCCTTATGGCCATATGGGTATTTACTGGTTGACCAGGTATACTGGGACCAGGTGTTTTCTGTTGGCAGAATCAGGTAGATAGAAAACTGTCGGTTCACCCTAGAAGTATATTAGATCTAACATGTATTATTCATGATCATGATTATAGATGTAACTGTTAAATATTGTATCATTGTGACTTGTAGTTTGACATTATAACCGTATGCAGTAGTTTCTTTAGCTTGCTCTCGTATTAATCTAAATTAAATAATATTATTTAAATTGATGTATAATGCTGCCCTCGTTAACCTCGAGATGGGCAGAATACGGTTGTAGTTTACCCTAGTTAGTTTAGGGTTAGTTGTTCACTGAGTTTACCTTTGTAAACTCACCCCATTGTTGTACACTCTTTTAAGGTACTGTAGACCTTTCTCAGGCACCTCCTCGAGGAGTGCAGTTGTCGAGAGTGGACTCCAAAAGTTTTAGTTAGCTATCTTCATTTCCAGTTGATCATGTAATAAATGGTCATACTTGTTTGATGGTGTTAGATGCTCTGAATAAATGCAGGTACCATTTTTCTTTTCGTTTGGTAGGCTTTTCTACAAAGCCCGGTAGGCTTTCCCTTAAAGCGATGATAATATAATAAATTAATTAAATGATAAAACCACCTCAGAACCCTTTTACTCCTTTGACTTACCCTTTTAACCCCCCTCACACCCCGAGTATGGCTGGTTTCAGTTATAGTCGGATCCGGGGCGTGACAGAGTTACCAAATTTGCTTAGCGCCTTGCATCTCCCATCTCATGTTTGCTGATGACCTTATGGTCTTTGCTAAAGCAACCAAAGACTCCCTTACTGGTATTGTTCAGATCTTTGGGAGTTTTGCACTAGAATTTGGGCTTCATGTCAGCAAGGAGAAAACTACTATGTTTGTTGCCAAATCTGTGACTTAGGGCCTTGAGCTTTCTACTGAGAAGGGTATCAATCTTGGGAAGCTTTATGTATAGTATTTGGGTCTTCCTCTATTTTATTCCAGAAAAAGATCTAGTCTTTTCCATCCCTTGTTGACAAATTCAGATTGAAGATCTCCACATGGGAATCTAAAACTATTTCATCCTAGATACTAGAGTAAAGGGTTTCCAACAGGATGTGGCCAAAATTATACTTAATGATGCCTCCTATTTTTTGTGGATTGAGCATAAAAATAGGGCTTTTGATGGGAAAACTTCTTCTCCTCTTGAGGTGTTGAACCATATCTCTGCCATCATTTACGAGGTGGTGAAAGGCGCTGAACTCTTAGGTTCCTCTGAATCAGCTTCACTAATTTGTGGGAGCATGCGGGGTATGAGCTAGAGGGATAGGTTGGCACAAATGATGTTGTGGCTGTTGGAGTTGCCGGTATGGTGCTGTCGGTTGTTGGTACACCACCTTGAGCATCTTTCGGATGGCTGTGGGTGTGGGAGTTTTTGGCTGGCTGGTTGGTGGAGTTGTTTGAAGGTTGGGTTCTATGGCTACTTAAGGTAACCATTAAGAGTCCTGTGTGGAGAGTTGGCTAGGAGTGTGGAGTAGTTCGAGATGTTTCTTGGGGTGGAGGCCCTCGGATTGTGCATCTCTCAGTGCTCTTGTCAGCTGTACATGGATAAGGTTTTTTTTGTCCTGCTGCTGGTGGAGCCTTTGCATCCTGAGGACCTCAATCTGTAGTGTTAAAGGTGCTTTTTTTTAGGGGGGGGGGGGGGGGGGGGGGGGGGGGGTGATTTATCTTAGGGGATTGTGTCTTTATAGAGCTTCCATGTTGGATTGCCTCTATTTGGATGCTACCCACCTTTTATTTGTACTTGTTTTTCTTCTTAAATTTATTTCTTTTTACTGTAAAAAAAAAAAGTCTTGTCTAATTGATTTTTTTTCCAACAAAAGATCCTCTATGTCTACATCAGCATTAACAATTTCTCCTCTCCATTGTGCGACCTCAAAGCGGTCTATTACTAGAGAGGATATCCCCGTGGACAAGGGTTTTAAGAGCCGATCGAGCATTGTAGGAGATCGTGGACCTCCTCCTCCTCATCAATCAAGTGAATAAGGTATTTGATTCGGTCCACCACTCCATCGGCTAAGATACTTTTGGACTTGACCCTTTTGCTCCTCTCTAGCTAGATGCACCAACAGATGGCTATTGCTAATGTCCCACTATTTTCTGTTCAGAGGGTAAATCTTGTGCTTCTGCCATGCTCCCCAAAGGGATTATAAGGAGCTCGGATGGGACCGCAGGCTTATCATGGTCAGGAAGGTCTCTCAAACAATCCTAAAGTAGTCAAAGTGGATTAAAAGATGGTCCAAGACCTTGTTTGCCTAATCACAAAGAGGGTTGTTGGGATCACCTAGGTGTTCATGAGGTTGATTCTAATTAGGATCCTATCCTTCGAGGCCAGTTTCATGAAGATCCTGGTTGGGGGGGCATTTTGTGTGGCAAATGTGATTGGCGATGGGGCAAGAGATGCCCCCAAAGTTGATGAATATGTAGAATATTAAGAAGGTTTCCCAGGTCTGGAAGTAACTCTGTAGGGAAGGGCCCTTTGAAGCGATGTCTTCAAATCGTACATGTTCCACAAAACGAGTGCCCAGGAGTGCACAATTGCCCTCTTATTGGTGGCCAGCTCATAGAGTTTGTAGAAGTGGGTTCGTAAGGGGAGGTCTCCCATCCAAATGTCCTCCCATAATCGGATTCCTGCACTGTTGCCTACTATGAGTAGAGATATGGTCACCCCCTTCCAAAAAGAAGAGACTATACCCGAAGTACAAGAATTCACTTGGAGGGGGAGAATTTTCGAAAGTATCTGTTGGTGACCACCTCTCTCCATGTGTCGCAATCTCCCCAGCATTGCCTAGTTGAAGTCACGAATATTGGTGATCCCTAAGGAACCTTGCGCCTTTGATTTATAAGTAGCCCCCCAGCTATGTAAGGGGTAAGCCCTTGAGGATCCATCTAGTTCGTGCCAGAGAAAGGATCTCCAAAGCTTGTCTATCTTCTTGATGACCCACACTGGTAGGGTGAAGAAGGAGAGGAAGTAAGAAGGAATGTTGGAGAGAACTGAGTTAATGAAGGTTAATCTCCCCCTTATGGATAAGTGGCTCCCCTTCCATCCTGAGAACCATCTTAAAAGGTAATCTTAAAACTATTAATCAGTTCTCAAGGATGACATATCGCATGCATGACGTCTTCAACAACAAAATGTATATTTTTATTTATTTGATTTATTGCATATTTGTCATCTAAGCATATTTATGTATTTGATGGTTTACATTCATGAAAACATATGAAATTATAAAATTCTAATCAATTTATTAGAATTTATGCCTTTGTGACAATACCAATGATTATTGTTCGGGAACTAGCATCAGAACAAATTTCTAGATCTTCATCTAGAAATAAAAGTTTCCCAACAAATACAAGCAAGAAATGTTTATGCATAAATAATACTAACGAGGGCCTTTTATTCTAATGATATGGGTTTAAAAAGAAGTTTCTTGATGTGGCCCTTGATTTTATGAGTTTGAACACCGAAACCATCTCCATTTTGGTATAAACAGCAGGATGTCCTTGCAAGATTCACAGATGCATCAATGAATGCTTGGGGAAATGAAGAGCATGATTGACATTCTCTATTCATCTCTTTCCACGCCTCGATAATCAGACTTGATATATGTTCACGAGCAATTATCTCTGAAACTCCAGTTTCATTCATGTAGCACTCTATAGATGTTGACACATCACCTCTCTCTTGCTCTTCCTGTATTTTTGAAGGCACATTATTATGAATCACTCATTATTATTTACAACAAATTAAGACCAGTGATGCACATATTTGGGATACAAATAGGGTCTATAATGGGTGACAATATATAAAGTTATAGCTTGTTTACCGTTGAAGTTGCCAGATCATTGGAAAGCCTGAATATCATCGATGACGAACGGATGAGATTAGCACATTTGTCTAGGCATTGTGATGCTTCCTTAGGTCTTTGTATTAGTAAGAAGTAAACATGGAGCAACATGAGGGGCCCAGATGAGGAAACCCAACCATTATCAAGGTACTCTTTGAGGGTTGGTTTGTAGTGATTGATATGCCAGTTTGCCTCCACTAAAAAAGCCTTGCATAGATCTGGCCACTAAAATGATAAGAACTATTAATAAGATATAATTGAACTTCTATCCATATAATAGAATAAAATGTATCACTTATCTTTTACAATAGCTTATGATACTTTTTTCTTAAAAATATTTAAAATTAGAAACATAAATTTTGGATATTAATCATTATTTAAATTTTAATATATTTTTACTTGATATATAAGATACAAGATAAGTTTTTACGGAGTACAATATTCTCTTTTGGAATATTAAAATAAATTAAAATATATAATTATGATATTTGTTTTCTTTGTACTTTTCTAAATGATGATCATATTATTTGGACTCAAATAGCATTTAGGATGCAAAAGTTATGACCTAGTCTTGAATAGGTTTCGAGAAGTATTTTAACACATATAACCTTTAACAATGTGCACCTTTATCCAATATTCATTTGAGAGAAATTTACGCAATTGAGCAATTGATGTATGCGTATAAACTTTTAAAAAATAAATCAAATTTATTTTAATATTTTTTACGTTTTAAATCAAATAACTACATACCACCACCATATTATTTGTAATATAGATACACATTAAGTAACCTTCAACAAGGACTTTTAAATTGGTCTTTATTCTATATAAGGTGTCTAACTACATTGTTATATGGAGATGACGTAACTGAATTATATCAGATATGCTTATCCAATAACATTTACTAAAATTTGACTTTTAAATTGGTTGGTATTCTGAAGAGGTAGTTAAATTCATGGAGAAAGATCAATGCACATTAGTCATAAAAAGAATAATGCTTCAGTTTTGTGTATACAATTTGATATAAAGTTTTTTATTTGAATCAGTAATTATGAGTTATACATCTTCCTAGGTAAGGAACAATATAAAGTTATTAAATATATTTTTTAATATCTGTAAATAATTACATTCTTTTTTATAATATAAAGAGAAACAAGTTATTATTTGGTATAACAATACATAATTAGTTTTAGATAGTATAATTTCAACAGCCATTTATTTACCCATATACCTTAATAAGAAGAGAACTAATTGAAAAAGTGCGTAGCATTAATGTATCATCAAATCCACCTGGAAAGTTGAGTATATTATCGCTTTAGAACAACAAGGAAGATTGCCTTATTAAGAAACTTGGTCGATTTATAAATTGTTCAATCTCAAAGATACCTATAACTTTGTGTTGTGATAATTGCAGTGTAGTTATAAACTTTTAAGAACCTTGTAGTCACAGGAATATGAAACATCTTGACAAGAAGTATCGTTACTTGGAGATCAATATTCATACAGAAACAAATTACAGTGACAAGTAATCGTTTTATTGATAATTTGTTGATTAACTAATGAATCCATTACGTGGAAGAGGTTTTACTAAACATGTATGTTCTATCCATGTGTGTATGTGTGTGTGGTTCAAGGGGGACAGATAAAAGTTGTGTGTCATAAAAGGCCTTTGAGTTTAATAGTATAAATCACTTTGGAAATGCTTTGTCACATGACATGAGATGCGTTTACAAATTTTATATGATTAATATGTGAAGCCTCATGTAGTCCATAGTTGTGTTATATAATGAGCTAATCATATATCCACTATGTCTTCTTATGACATATTTATTGATCTTGATTGGGCTTTGATAAGAGTGTTTTTGTCGCTTGGTTTGTACCCTGGAGATTTATGGATCAATATAAAGTTTGTAATCACATTAACATGGAAAGAATCAACGAGGAAACAATTGATCCACTGAAGAACTTGTTTTTATTGCTTTGTTGAATTTGGAAATTAGAAATGTCCTGTATCATAGGATTTTCTATATTTTTATCGTAAGCTTTATTTGGATTATTTTGAGAGTGTGGCAGGGTAGGCACAACGGTATTTTTTTCTAGCTTCTTAACTTAAATGTATCGTTTTACGATGCAAGATAATGGATGAGTTGTTCGAACTCCACCCCACCTCTCTCTCTCTCTCTTTCTCTCTCTCTCTCTCTCTCATATGAAAAACATGGATTTTCTACATACTAAACTATTAAAATTGAAGATAGTAGTAAATAGTAGCTTTAATTTATATAAAATCTTCATTGTTTGCTTAAACAAAATTAATAGAATGTATGTTTCTAGTTATGTGATTTCATATATACTCTTTTGTCTATTTTTACTTTTTACTTCTTGAGAAATTATGAAACCAAACTTTGATAAAAATACTCTCTATTTTATAAAAAATAAAAATTAAACATGAATATAACACAAGTAAATGGATATTATGTCCTACATGAACAAAGATAAAAAGTGAGAAAAGACTATAAAAGAGGAGTATGGTGATGATCATTACTGCTTTCTTTAGGCATGGTAGGATCTCCCATCCATTGTATCTTTGTATGTTAGATGCCATTTCTTCTGTAGTGTGGTAGATAGCATAAAAACATGCCTTCAAGTATTCTGGAAGATTTTCTCTTTCTTTAAGTTCCCACCTGTAGGAAATTGAAAATATATGCTTACAATTGTAAGAGTAAATTGAATTTAGTTTTATAATAATTATAAAAAAAATTGCAAACCTGTCAATAACACGAGTAAAGAGCTCGAGTTCATCAATAGACCCGTAAACATCATAAACGTCATCAACGATTGCAATTAGCATGCAAATTTTTGTGAACTCTTCGCGACAATAGCCAAATTGTGGGTTGAACACTATTCCCACCGCCGCAAAGAAACATTCCATTATCCTATCCCTAATAAAGCTCATTTTCTTTCCAAGGTCCATGCTCATCCACCAGCTAATACATGGTTAAACCACAAAGCTTTGATTAGAGATTAGTAACAACACATCCATAGTAACCTTCAAGTTTAGAGCATTTTTTACCTTGTCACCTTTCTTAGTTCCTTCTGGTGTATGCTCTGTACCATGTTAAAATCAAGCTTTGCGAGCTTAAGCAAGGTGGGGTGTATGCCCTCCTCGCTCTCGTAAACATCTATATTCAGTCGAGCTTCCAACCTAGAAATCCTCCAATGGGATGGCAACTCCAATTCATCGGACACTTCCCTTGCAAGGCTTGATGCATCAACATCCCGAAGAATCTGTGACGCAAATTTTCTCGCAGCAGCTAGCATGTTCTCCCCGTCGAAAGCTAAGTGAGAAGCTTCGTACAAACTCAGCAATCCTCTCACATCATTAGACAGGCTTGCCATGAAGCTACCATCCTCATCCTTGAAGTGATTGAAAATTTCTAGTCCACCACAGAAATAATCAATGTTAGGATGGATTTCAAATATTAACTTGATAGAATGAATGTTAGTTCATGACATTGGAGCACAGCCATGGAAGTTTATCATACCCTTAATAAGCAACCAAGCTGATGGTTTTGTAAAAATTGAGTTAGACCATACAAGGAAAGCATATAGAATCCTTTAGAATCTTGATGTTTAATTGACACAAATAACTGTAGTAATTGTTACTCTTTGATACAGTGAAATCATTGTAACACTTTTTTTTTTGAGAAATATCGCTATAGAAAAAAAAATGCTACAGTAAAATCATTGTAGCACAGAATAACAATATATACATATTGCTACTCTTTGTGTTGCAGATTGTTCCTCTTTGTGTTGTAGATTCTCCTTGCTACAATAAATTCATGGTAGAAAATTTTATTTTATTTCATTTTGATAAATCTCGATTTAAAAAACTTATGCTACAGTAAAATCACTGTAGTAAAGAGTAACAATTGGTACAAATTGTTACTCTTTTATTGTGGATCACTGTAGCAAAAGTCTGCATATACAATACCATAGCAAATAGGATAGATGATTTTTGTCATTTTAATGGTTTAAAAAAGTCAAACCGATGGTTGGGAAGACTTGTTGTAATGGGTTATTACGGGGCGGGACCTAATGCAAAACCAAAATATTGTCTGTCCTTTAACTCAAAACGGTTTTCTTAAAAGGGCTTATGGCTAAGTTCCCCTAATTAAAGAGTCATGAGCCATTAGTCCCGAGTTGAGTTTCATTGACCTATCGTGCTGTCTGCCATCGGATGGCTGTAATGAATCAGGCCCACCACCTTACGTAATGGATGCCTTCTTGGATTGTTTCGCTTAATTAAATAACTTGGATCGCAAGAATACCACTTTATTTACAGTGAAAATCTTAAGAATGATGAACAAACCGAAAAAGATGTCTTCTGCTATGTTACAGCAATCCGTGGAGATGATGGAGCCTCCTGATCTCAGAACGCACATCGGCTCAATTTCTTGGATAGGAAAACATCCACCCTCATCTATTATATACAGGCATGCGTTAGGGTTTTCCACTCTATCAAGAAAAGCCCTACGTACGCGAGGATGGCCATCCGATTATAAGAGGGGAAATCCCAACCCTCATTAAGCCCGGCCTAGTCCGCCCAGGATTAGGTGGCCGGCCCTTCGGGGTGGGCGCCCATTACTTGGTCGGTTAGCTATGGGCCAAAACCCAAGAGGCTAACCTTAATCAACATAAGAAATTTGTGGAGCAAACATAGTCAAAATGTTGCATAAAGGGACTCAATTGACAATTATTTTGTCAAAATTTGACAAAACATTAGTCGTACATACAATACAATAGAAACGCATTTTCGCACATGGGCGGCGCTACATATGAGTGAGTGGGGGTGGATTGACCCACTCACTAATTCAAATTTATTAAAAGATATAATCAAATTTTATTTTTATTATAATTTATTTAGATTTGATTGTTGATTTGATCACACTCCACAGATTCACCGAATCCTAGCTATTTCACATGGTCACATAAAAAATATTTTTTAATATAACTTTTGACTCTACTAATAAAATTTCTGGAGCCGCCATTGGTTTGGTAGCAGCTTAATCGGCAGCCTTCGTCAATCTAGCCGAACAAGGCATCAAACTTGACAGTCTCACTCTTACAAAAAACTATCTAGCACGGTGGCAGGACCAGGGTTTTAAATCTCGACCAATACATATACGTATCGGTTTTGGTCGGTTCGAGACCGATACTGCATCCGATCATGATACTTGACCCGTACCAGCCGGTACCGGTCCGTATTGGCATGTTCATGCCGGTACCGACTGGTACGGTCTGTACGGACCAGTACCGATATGTTTTTTTTTTTTTGGTTTTTTTCCTCAACCGGTATCGGTCCGTATCGGCTGGTACCGGTTCGGAACCGATCGATACCGTGATTTTAAATCTTTGGCAGCACATGGCCCTTGTAATAGACAGGGCAAATCCGGCGCAATGTTTTCAAGACCGGACCGGAAGGCGAACCAAAAAGACATCTGGTTCGTTCCAAATCGGTTCAAACCGGTGGTTCAACCGATTGAACCGCACGAAAATATATATGTTTTTTTAAATAGATACTTACTAAATTCTTCAATGGCAAGGTTTGATTCCTGCGTTAACATACAAACTGGTTTATTCAAAGATCGAACCGAAACATGTTCTCGTTCCCCTCCAAACCGGTTGAATCGTCCGGTCCGGTCCGGTTTTCAAAACACTGATTCCGACGGGCGCGGCTCTAACTGTGCCACCAATTTTTTTAAAAAAATTAAGCTAAACATATTCGACAGCTAGACCCCCAATTAATGGCATAAACGACCAGTTCTAATCAACCGTCGCAAAAGAGCTTTTCTGTTGTAGTGTATATAATCAACTTTGAAGTAGATAAAGAAGATACTTTGATCATGTACCTTCTGAAATCAGGAACCCATGCTGTCTGAGAAGCCTGAAGAAAACGGCCGTGGCATGCAGGCTATGGTTTACGACCACATTATGGTAACCACCTGCTAACAAATCATGCAAGGCACTCTTGATCTCCTTCTCGAAGTGGTAACCCAGCCCTAGGCGATGGACCGCATCGATCAGCCGGAGCAGAGGCCACGGCTCTGCTCCGTCGAACCAGCGCCGCACCTCCTCCTTCAGCTCCTCCGCAACCTGACCATACTCCTCTCTCTGCACAAACAAAACCCCAGTATCAGTTCATCCGTCAGAATATGTAGTGATGAATTAATCTTTCGAAGATAGGCGCTATATCGGTCGATAATAACCGTGAAATCGCTCGTCAGCTTCTGAATCGAAGCATAGTCCCATGTGTTCGGCTGGTAATTCGCGGAGCGCCGGGCAACGACGGGCTCCTCGCGGCGGCGGGTCTGGTCGGTCAATGCATTGCTTGGATCTTCTAAACCCTTTTGAGTGGGAGGTGAGAGAGAGAAGTGGCAGCAGATAGAAGGTAAGGAAGCCATTACCGAAGTGGTGATTGGTTTGGACTTTGGAGGAACTATGCTAGATACCTCAGCTCTCCAAAACTCCAATCTTTATGGAGAGGTCCACAGACGGTACGTATATGTGCGACAAAACGTACGTCCCACCTTTTTTCCCATGTGCAAATTAATTGGTTTTGTTTGGTCCTCAAATGAGATGTACATGACAACAACTGTGACTCGTCAACTCCCAACACATGTTGTAAATGCCTTTTTATGGCATGTATGTGCAACGTGTGGTTCAAGACCATGTTAAGTGCAAGTCAGTTTTTTTGTTTTTTTTTTTTTTTTGAGAAATCTCTTTCAGTGAATAAGGAAAAATTCGGCCTCGACCCCAACTAATATATTAATAATAATAAAGAAAGGTATAATGAGGGAGAGTGGGAGAGATAGAGGGGGGAGATCAGCCCCAAGGGAGGGAGATGTCAGTTACAAAGATTCAGGAGAAAGGACTTCCCACCGGAATTGAGGTTGCGCGTCCAAAGATGGATGAAAGACTTTATCTTGTCAATAATTAGGTCTACCGATCTGAACTTGTTGTTGAAGGTCCGACTATTCTGCTCTAGCTAGCCATAGGGACCAGCAAATGGTGATAGCAAGAGAGTCTCATCCCTTCCTATCAGTAGGCTTAATCTTTCTTCTTCTCTAATTCCCTCGAAGAGAAGATAGAGAAGCCGGAGGTTACCTAAGATTAAGCTTTAGTAGGAAGTGGTTCCACAATGATCTGAAGAAGTCATACCGTAGAAGAAGATAATTCATTGTCTCATCTGAATTTTCGCATAGTGTGTAGCTAGGTTCCGTGACCCCCGGATGATGAGCGGGATGAGGAACGGTGGGCCCTAGTCTACGATGATGAGCGGCCGCCACCTCTTTCTTGTGATTTATCACCGGTCCATCTCTCGGGGCATGCTCTTCGAGGCATCATTGCACCTCAATAAACGAGCCTCACCAGAAGCTATAGAGTTCGTCCACTTCGATCTACCCTGATGCCGGATGGCCTTGGAAGAATCTGAATCGCCTCTCAGCTCCACCTCCATCATCATCGCTTTGTCAGGTTGTTAATTTCTACTGCGTGGGATGTCACTGCCCATTCCGGTTGGTCTCTCTCTCTCTCTCTCTCTCTCTCTCTCTCTCTCTCTCTCTCTCTCTCTCTCTCTCTCTCTCTCTCTCTCTCTCTCTCTCTCTCTCTCTCTCTCTCTCTCTCTCTCTCTCTCTCTCTCTCTCTCTCTCTCTCTCTCTCTCTCTCTCTCTCAAACCATTAAAAGTGAAAAGTGTAGCCGTGAAATATGACTTTCTACGACATGCTTGTAACATCATAAAATATTACTTACCACGACCTAATATGAATGTCGTTAGTATGGTTCCATACACAACGTGTAGCGATGCTTACTGAACATTGTAAACAATGTTTTATCGTACACGCCGTACAAGTAAGCACCGTAAAAATTTATTTCCATGGCGCACAAATAAGCATCGATAAAATTGAGGAGGCATTAACAATGTGCGAAAGCTTGTCATAAAAGGTTTCTTTTGCTAGAGATGATCGATTTTCACGATATGACATGAATGTCGTATGCCAATGGCATTAATAATTTTTTTTATATTATGCGGGCCACCTGTTTTGTATTTTCAAAAAACATATCATATTTGTTTCCTTCTTTCTCCAATGGGATTATTTCAGCTGTTTCCAAAAACAGTACAAGACTGAGTAATTTGAGACAAATCGTCAATCTATAGTGACAAATTCAAATCCATTGACTTAATCAACAACACACCATTAAATTAGACTCAACTTGATCAACAATAGCACATCACAAGCGCCGATCAGATCAGAAGATATTGAAAATTTAAAAGAGTTCAAAAATCATATCCAAGATGAAGAAGTGGGCTATAAATGGTTTACTGCGTAAAACTTCAACGAAA
Organism: Chamaelirium japonicum; assembly: GCA_947650365.1. Classification (NCBI taxonomy): domain Eukaryota; kingdom Viridiplantae; phylum Streptophyta; class Magnoliopsida; order Liliales; family Melanthiaceae; genus Chamaelirium; species Chamaelirium japonicum. The sequence goes on from OX393552.1 coordinate 10,971,513, forward strand.
TTAACTACCACAAAGGTCAAAAGAAATAAGTAAGGACTAATTGAAAATAGACAATCAATCCCTGCCCATCATCTCCCTATGTGCACGTGGAAGCCGGCAAGTATTGTTCAAATAAAAACTCATGGTCATCTTGGTGGAAGCTACTAAGAAAGATTCACGGTGGATTAATATTACTAGTCTCTGATACGCTCTCCTCGCAAACATATTTGATGAATTATCAAGGTGGATATGTCAGGTGGTTATCTCTCTCCCCACTTGCAAGAACACAATCCAGCCTATGGATTAACACTGGTTAAAAGGCTAGGGACCAAACATAAAAGGCTTTGCATGCAAGAAAGCACACATCAATATTTTTATGAGGAAACCATAACTCAGGAGAAACATCACTGGATTAGCCGGATGGTGAAAGTGATCCACTAGCTCAAGTTCCAAGTACAAATAAGTAGTAATATCGAATATCTCTCATGAATAAACTTTCCACTCTCCACCAAAAGCGATACCTCCAAAGCTCTTCCACTGAGCAGTATGTCGTTGATGTCCTTCGCCCTATATTCCCACGAATGGCTCTAGTTGTTTACCACATAATGCATGAATCCATCAATCGCAACTGAGTTGACACCAAATTAGGCTTCCTTCACATGGTTAAGCACACCCAATGGCTTGTTGTGTAATGCTGCGGTAGCTACCGATCAATGAATTTCTTCGTCGACGCGATTACGACGGACCCAAAGGTATTATGCACTCGATCCACTCGAGGCAAGTTGCTAAGGAATTGGTGCATGATTTCTACTAATCCTCCGGTAAAGTTCTAGCACCACTCCAGCAACTAAAAGAGAACACAATAGATTATGGAGTTTTTTTAAGAGTGAAGTAGCAAGAACCAAACAAGCAAACGCAAAATCTTTACAAAGGAAAAAACACTACATCAATACTGTTAAAAAAGGACGGACAATGACCGTCATTTTTCAGTATGTCATTTTTTAGTCTATCATTTTTCAATGCCAGTCATTTTTTACCACTAAAAAAATAAATTGATCGTCGTTTATTAAAAGACAAACTTTGCCCATCGTTTATTTATATAGTTTATTCCTCAAATTGTTGTCGTGAAAGGCAATTGGCAAGAAAAAAACTATATGGAAATTAAGAAAATAGATGCAAACATTCTAAGCGAAATAGGGATGAAAAGTATGCAAATCATGCTTCAAGGGGTGGAAGGGGAAAGATATAAAATCAAGAGGCCGTCAGCTCCATGCAAGGTTGTTACAGTGTATGATGAACATCTATATTTTTGTTGGTGAAATTTGAAAGTACAAACTGACTCAGTGAGTTTGGCGTAACTTGTGAGTTACGTCAGCTTGCGCATTCACAGCCCATTGAAGACTTCAGCAATACAACACAATATAAGTTCAGTGATGTAGCCACTATCAACTTGACATCAGACAGCAATACAACACAATATCAGTTCAGTGATGCAGACCACTATCAACTTGATATCAGACTGTCTAACTCACACACCCACTCGTGTTTGTATCATGAATGTATCTTTCTTGGTGTAAGAGATTTTGTTTGTTTTGATGTTTGCAGAACCGTTTTACTCGATTTGCATTCATTTAGTTCGATTCATCGTTTTCACGCTTTTTGAGGTCCATGATTGTTTAAAATATTTTTATATTCAAAATCCAGATTTGATAGGGTTCTTGGATTTCCATATTGCGAAAATATATTTTCGACGGATTTACGATTTTTTTGTTGGAGAGGTTCTCCACTTGGCCAACTTGCGTAAGTGTTGAGAACACCTACTATCACGATGCAATCCAAACTGTGCATATGATCCTGACCGTGCAGTGTAATAGGAGGTTCCCACACTTAGAAAATTTGGCTAAGTATAGGAGAACACCTACTCTCACTGTACGGTCCGGACCATCTAGCCGCAGTCCCGACCTTGAGGAGAGTGAAGGCGCCGGCTTTAGTCTGCAATTCCAACACGGGTAGGAGCCGTATGATTGCACACGGTCCGGACTGTCGTCACTTACGAGGTCTGGACCCCTAAAGACCTGGAGTCGAGAATCAGCCCTCTTTGGCTGATTTTAGATCGTTGGCTGGCTAGATCCGATGGTTGAAAATGGTCTGGGGTGTCACCCTATATAAGGTTTTGTTCTTCTCTCTAGGGCTAAGGTTGGAGGCTGATTTTATAAAGGAAATACATGAGAAACCCTGTGTTCCCCTCCACCTTCCCATTAGGATGTCAACTAGCTCAAGTGCGAATCGCCTCTCCATCGATCATTTAAAGTCATTTGAGAACCCCCTTGAGGGCTTCGATTTAATGCGGCATGCAGTATATATATAGGGACATAGAGGTTTTATACTTTGCTGATTTTTGGTGAGGATGATCACTTTGTTATAGATAGGACCCCAATAAAAAATCAGTAAATAATAGAACCTCTAGGTCCCTCAAATATGCTCTTCAATTTACCGATTAAAATGGACGGTCGATAATGAAGAGCATATTTGAGGGACCTAGAGGTTCTATAATTTGCTGATTTTTGGTAGGGGTCCTATATATAACAAGGTGATAATCCTCACCAAAAACCAGTACATTACAGAACCTCTAGGTACCTCAAATTTTTTTGTCCCCCAAGATAATGATGGGGGACGTCCCCCAAGAGAACGGTACCCCGTGTGTGTGTGTGTGTGTGTGTGTGTGTGTGTGTGTGTGTGTGTGTGTGTGTGTGTGTGTGTGTGTGTGTGTGTATGTATATTGAAAGCATTTAGTTTATTTCTCCTTTGCTTAGACGGTCCCCTAACTTAAGGCAAGCTTGAACAAAAGGTACTCAGTAGAAGGTCTTGTCCTCATAGAGGACTAACCAATGGCCCGCAGTACCGGAATACCTAGCTAGGGATCCCATCCTTGCGAGGGATACTAAAAGTCATTGTGTGTACAGAGAGGTGAAAATGAAAGAGAGAAAGAAAAAAGAAAGGGACTTGACTAAGTAGGGCACCACTCTTAGTGACGAAGCCCTGCATCACATTCCCCTAGTACTCTACCAGGAGCACACACCGGGCCAAGTAGACAACGATCACACATCCACTCATCTGGCATGAAGGTCCTTCACTCAGTGTTACTGATTATTAATTAGGAGCAATTGGCAGCAATTTCCTAATTTCATTTTCAGAAAGATAACATTTACAATGACAATTACGTAGACATCAACTCACTCCGTTTTACATGGTTAACAGACTACAACGAGACTATCTAGCAAAGGTGCTTACTCTGCCTAACTCCTTGAACTGCATGCTCCACGACCGCACCAAGCTATGATCCAACTCTGCTCCTACTGTGACTATCGTCTGTTAGCTTTTGCTGCCGGAACTTAGATATTGTCACAAGGATAAACAAAAACCTGAGTCACTTAGAAAAACTAAGTGACTTAGTTACAGCCACAATTACGACTTATTGATTAAATGCTAGTTACCAAGTCATTACTCAGGGTTTACTGACAACAATCAACCGTAGTCAGAGCTACCAAAGTTTACTATTGACAGACACAATTAGTATAAGGAATAACATAAGTCACAGAAAACGAGGGGGAACAACCATTGTTCTTCGGGGTCCATCGACCCATAAATCGCGAAATTGCAAACTCCCGAGCATTCGAACCTCCAAGTTCTATTTATACGATAGATCAATCCCAAATGACAACAGCTATCAAATAGAGTTCCAATGGCCATAAATGGATTGAGATAGAAATCTGCCCGAATATGTGCACTAGCTTCCGAACAGCTGTTCGAACTGTGCACTATATGCGTCAGCACAGCTATTCGAACCCTAGGCCCAAAAGACCCTGGACTGTAGCGGGCAGAACGAATGACTGTTCGGACCCCTGCTCAATTCTGACACTAGATGTTCGGACTGATACTGGTCCGTTCGACTTGTGCCAAAGCAATCTGAACAGTTTTTCAGACTGACAGAACAACCAGTCCGAACAGTTGTTCGGACTGACAATGCTACCTAATCGAACAGCTGTTCGAACGACCTCAGTAAACCTTCAACGTACACTTAGAGAAAATCCAAGTGTTGAACCTTGTATACCTTATGTGCCAATTGTGCATGGATGCATTATTGCTTGGTCAACCAGTTGAACTTTGAGTGAGCACAATCATGCACCAACATGTGTGCATCTGCGCTTGAGCCAGTTCAGGTACCAAGGCGATCAACTCAGAAAATCCGAACTAAAAAAACAATCAATAAAACTTGAGTCTGGAAAGCAGAAAAACGGAAAGACAAATACATGATAAGAAATCTGATTCCGCAAACCCGAAGAGCCAAACACATTGGGCTTGGAACGATCCTACACCTAAGGTGTAGAAGGGATATATCTTGAAATGATGAGATCTACGTCCATTATTCTGATAGAATCGTGTTGAACACGTTGCACTGGCATAGAAACCTAGAACCAACACACTAAACCTAAAGATCGAGAATGTTTTGTGTCTACAAATTATGACAAAATGGGTGGTGCACACTTGGCACTAACAAGGGGCCATTAGATGGGCAGCCAAGGGTTGAAAATAGGCCAACAATGCAAGCAACCCATGGCCAAGTCGGTTTGGGTACAGGGCGTCCGAATGATTGTTCAGAAGAATCAGCTTGCAGTCCGAACAATGGTTCGGACGAGCATACCCACTAAGTTTGACGGTCGGCCTTAGGCATCCGAACGATAGCTCATACGGCCTGCTACCAGATGACAAGGTTGGCTGCACCAGTTTGCACTGTTCGGATCCGATCTTCACCGTCCAAACCATTGTTCGGACATACAAGCCGGCTACACAGTCTGAACAATGGTTTTGGACGTGTGCAGAGTCTCTCCAACACTTGAAGAATCTAAGTGTGGGACCTTGTGAGACCACCAGGTGCAACCTGTATACACGAAGGTACATGCACTACGAACTCATTGAGACTCGAGGTTGTGCGCAAAAATGCACATTGTAAATCCGAGAAATCCAAAAACCTAGATTCAAGTTCAAATTTGATGAAAACGCAGAACATCGTGAACTCGATCGAGAATACTTAAGAAATCATTTTAAAAAGCATAAATCTAAGAAATACTTGAGAAATCATTTGATGTAAACTCACAAACGTGAAAAAGCTTTGAAACACAATTTTAGAAATTTGCGTGAAATGAAAAAACATCAATACGATTTCGCAAGAAGGATTTAACCTAAACCTCTAAGATAGCAAATTTTCCTACAACCCCAAATGTAAGTAAAACTTCATATACCTTGGGTTGGTGTGTGCGATGATATTTGGGTCTTTAATTGACGCTTGTCAAGTTTGATGTGATCATGTATGCTATCGCTCCGCCATTGACGACTTCACTAGGACATAACTCTGACCGAAAAATGTTTGGAACACACAAATTATGACAACAAAGATGTTTACGAATTATATGTTAACAACATATTTATCGCGAAGGGAATCGGCTGACGGATTGGATCGCATGAAATGCTCACCACTAGACGTGGATTGCTTCTTTGTGGGGGTCAATTTTTGGAGATTTGGCGGAGTTGGTGTTGTATGATTGTAGTTTGTGCTATTATGTTCGTGCTTGATTGGTATGTAAGATTTTTCATGTCTTGGTAGTGTTTCCTTTGCTCAAAAAATAGGAAAAATTATAAAAACCTCCCCTGAATTATAGACCTTATTTCATATCGATTCCTTCTTTTTAACAATATTTGAACCCTGAACTGTGTTTTCCTGCATTTTGCCTCCTCCGTCAACTTTTCTTCTGAAAATATCCATGTCCTAGTAAGCATAAATTAAAAATTTTAAAAATTATTTGTCATATCGGAAAAAATAAAGATATTTTGCGCATAAAAGTTGACAAAGGCGTTAAATGCAGATATAGCATAGTTTGGGATTAAAATTGTTCAAAAAGAAAAATTAAGGGACCAATATGAAATGAGTTATATAATTTAGGGGTGTTTTTTGTAATTTTTTAAAAAAAACATCTAATTGCTCTATTCACTTATTTAGCCAGCTTGTTTGATTCTATGTAGTTGGAATGTGTACGTCAACACTTTGTGCCTACGTTCAGTTTGGTGTAGTTTGTGAAAACCACAACTATTCCAAATCTCAAAATCCTACACAAAAAACGTGTAGTTGCATGTTGCAAACCCGCAGCGAAGACTGCAAGTGAGTCTCATTCCTTTCAGCTCACGTGGGCAGCGCGTCGTCACACCGACAGCAATCGTTACCACATGGTTAACTCGTGTGGTCTGAAACCACCGAGAGACACACGTCACCTTTTCTTCTGAAAATATAATTGTCCTAGTAAGCATAAATTAAAATATTCAAAAATTGTTATCAAATTGGAAAATAATAAAGATATTTTGGGCATAAAAGTTGACAAAGACTTTAAATGCAGATATAGCATAATTCGGGATTTAAATTGTTCAAAAAAAATATTAAGAGACTAATATGAAATGAGTTATATAATTTAAAGACATAATTCATTTCTATTTTTTTAAAAAAAATATATAATTATTTTATTTTTTTATTCAGTCAACCTGTTTGATTCTACGTAGTTGGAACGTGTACGTCAACACTATACCTCAACTCTCAAAATCCTATACGAAAAACGTGTAGTTGCATGTTACAAACCCGCAGCGAAGACTGCAAGTGAAGTATCATTCCTTTCAGCTCACGTGGTCAGCGCGTCAACACACCGCCAGCAATCGTTACCACCTGGTTAACTCGTGTGGTCAGAAACCACGGAGAGACACGCGTCACCTCTTTCTTTTCTCTCTCTCTCTCTCTCTCTCTCTGAAACCAAGAAACCCAATCTTTAGATATGCTGACCGGCTCTCCCTCTGAGTTCTCTGTGGTCAGGCGATCTAGGGTTAGGGTTTGGCTTATATCCGACGCAAGACTCTAGTCCCCGATCAGGTAACGAAGATCTAAAGTAAAGTTCTCGTATCTATTTGTTCTTGGATTTGCGGGTTCGTATAATTAGGGATTTTCGGAGATCGGATTATTTTTGGATTAATTGGTTCCATAATTCTCTGTTTTTTTGTTCTTTGGGGTATGGAATCTGTTGCCAGATGAGATGTGGAAAATTATTGTAATTAGGATTCCCCGTAAATATTGTTGGTTTATATTGGTGAAAGTGGGATGCTTTAGTTTTTGTCGTTTGATCTCTATGTTATGTCTTGATGCAGTTTGGATCCCACGACAAAAAGAGATTGATTGTCTTGATGCCATGATCCGAGGTTTCAACCATGGTTTTAAATGTTGATTTCGACGTCGATTTCGGTCGGCCAAAAAAAATAAATTTGTCAAATTTCGGTGAAAATTCTGTATTTTTTAAGGAAAGAATTAGGTGGAAATTTATCGAATTTCGGTCAAAAATTGGTCAGATATTGAACTGTTATGAAAAAAAAAAGATGGAGGTAAAAAAATGGAATCTATTTCCCAAAGTTGAAATTTTTCGGTGAAGTTATCCCAAAAAAAAAAGATGGAATGTCGAATTTCGATCCAATATCGGCTTTTGGTTGATATTTCGTGAGATCGAACATAAATTTGGTACTATGGAAATTTGGTACGCTTTCAATGTCAGAACCTAAAAGGAAAAAAAAAAAAAAAAAAAATATATATATATATATATATATATATATATATATATATATTTTGATCATTTCGTAGGAAATTTGTCGACATTTGACTCCATGGTTTTAATGTTAGAAAAACCATTGCTAACCATGTGCCTGAAATCGTGATTAGTTCCAGCCTTGATCTAAATGGTTTTCTTTTAGTGATAAGTCTGGTTTGGTCCAATCTTGACATGCTTTAATGTGTTTAGATGTGGTCGTGTAAGTTTTTGGAGTTCAAATCTTGGCATCGTTCTCTATCGATCACCTCGGTGAGGGTTTGTTTGGTTCTGGTCATGTATCTTAATGAGATAGAATGGTTATAGAATGATGTATTTAGGTTGACTTTTGTTTGAAGACTTGCTAAAAACAGGTATGAGAAATGATAATTGCCTCAAAGTCATGTTGGAGTTGTGTCACCATGTGGGTTAGTTCGGGTTATGGATCCAACTCTATATTTTGGGCGTATTTTCGACTGGCCCACAGCCTAATGTTTAAAATGGCGAAGGCGGGAACTGAGGCGTTTGGCTTCCTAAAGGCGAGGCATAGCCTCAAGGCGGTAACAAGACATAAGTAAGTGAGGCGCAGAGGCAGTAGATTTTACTTAACCTTTTAAAAGAAATTTTTTAATTAAGCATAAAAGCAAGTGAGACAGTGGATTTTACCTCAATCATTGATGTTGTCGAGTGTCGAGTTGAATGGCTGCAAGTCTCTATTATCCAATAATCAATTCCAACTAAATATCCAATAATACAATGATACAAGACATAGATCATAGATGATAGATAAATCACTTTGAATCACATTCGCGTAAATCTCAAGTAACTAAGAAATACTAACCAAACATATTTTTTTCGGGTGAACAAACCATACGGTCAATCAAGACTTCATCAACATAGACTAACAAATCATAATTTAGCTGCAAAAATTAATTTTATTTTTCATCCGTCTAATTTTAGTCAAATGTGTATGTGATATATGTTCAATTTGAATATGCAAATTTCACAAGTGCACGAACTTCATGATATACAAGGCTTACAAGCTTAGCATATAAGTAGAAAAGTTCTAAAAGAAACTAGTATAATATACCCAACCAAATTACTCAAGCCTATTAATAGCAAAATTTTCAATGAGTTTGCTCATATAAGATAATCAACCACATTATGATGGATGCAAACAAATGTCTTGTACAATCACGCAAATAACTAAGACATGTGTACAAAACAAAAAAACATCAAGTACTCAACAATAATAAACATGCAATGCAAATGAGAGCTCATAGGTAAAAGATGAAATCAAGAGTGTCAGTAATATCGAGAAGCTCCCTTAGACTTTTGAGGATTTGTGGTCCTCTAGTTGTTTGTGAGTACCAGGGGTCCCGAATCACTTTGGCACTACTCGGGATCTTTCTTTTGTAGATAATCCTTCTCCTAAGGCGCCCTCTTCTTCCATGTTTCATGGGCCCTTTTCCTCTTTTTCTCTAGCTACTTCAAGACTTCGAATCCCCTTCCTCCTCGGACTCTAGTATTCCTTCTGCTCCTCTGTAGCCTACTGTTGATTTGGTCTACTCGCGTCATTCTCGCGCACTCCCTAAGTCCTCCAGCTCTTCGGTTGTGCCCCATGAGAGTATCTCGGTCTCCCATGTGCCTTCTGTTTCTCTTGGTGATTCGTCTGAAATTCCAGATGCTTCTGTTGATGCTGCGTCCCTGTAATCTGATAATGATAGCCCTGTGGATCCTGCACCACCCCCGTGCCCTACCCCGAGCATTCTAAACACTATTCTCCTTTTCAATTTGACTAGCTTACTACTCACCAGTCACCACTACTCTCGTATTTGGTGTTTTCTTTCAGCCTCATCAATAGCCCCAGTCCTATTGCGGAGCCGTGCAGATTCAAGAGTGGGAGGCAACCATGTTAGATGAGCTCCGTGCTCCGTATCGGACTCACACTTGGGACTTTTTTCCCCTACCTCTTTGGGGATGTTATCAACTGCTGGTGGTTACAAGTCCAATGCTAGCTTTGATGGCTCGATGGAGTGCTACAAAACATATCTTGTTGCTCGAGGTTTCAAGTAAGAGGGTGGCATTGATAATATGAGGCTTTTGCCCATTTGGGGAAGATGGTATATGTTCATGTCTTGATTGTTCGTACACGGATGGTTGCTCTTTCAAATGGATATGAATAATTCTTTTCGTCACGGAGGTATATATATAGCCTCCCCCTGGCCTTCTTCATCCTCTTGACATAGTTTGTCGTCTTCACCAAGCCATTTATGGACTCAAGTAGGCTTCTCGGGCATTGTTTGCATGGTTAGTCATGCAGTTCTTGAGGTCAGGTTAACCGAGAGCTATCATGACTACGCCTTATTCACACGTTAATTGTTTCAGAGACTAATAGTTCTTCTACTCATTGTCGATGACATGATCATCAATGACATCATCAGTGATGATAATGCTTCCGTTGATCGTCTAAAGCAGCACGCACCTCCAGCATTAGTTTGAGATGAAGGACCTTGACACTCTACGTTACTTCTTGGGTCTTAAGGTTGCTCTCTCTCCTCAATGGCACAATCTTTCTCAATAGTACACCTCTGATCTGATTAGTTGTGTCTGCCTGATAACTCTCGCACCGCTGATACACATATAGAGCTCCACTTAAAACTTCGTTCGACTGATGGTGAGCCACTTTTTGCTCCTAGTTACGTTATCAACAACTTGGCGGCCTCATCTACTTGACCATCTACTTGCCCGATATTGTGCATGCAGTTTGTATAGCGAGCTAGTTCATCAACGAGCCTTGCTTTGTTCATTATATGGTCATTCTACGTATGCTCTGCTAACTTCGTGGAATGATCACTCTCTCGTCTTTTCTACCTCTTTTGCTCTAGTGCTTCATGCTTATGGGCATGACTACTGGGTCGGTGATCTAGTATCGGCTTCTGTCTTTCTCGGTGACTCTTTGTTTTCCTGAAAAAGCAAAAAGCATGAGATTGTCTCCCGCTCTAGTATTGAGGCTGAGTATTGTGTGATGTTTCAGACTGCTGTAGAGGTTAATTGGCTACACCGTCTCCTCTGATTTGGGTGTTACATTCATTACTACTATTTATTTCAACAATCAGAGTGCTATTCATATTACAATCAAGCCGGTCTTCCATGAAAGGATGGAAAACATGGAAATTGATTTTGTACTTCGTTCGACACTTCTACCTTGCTACTCTCCATCCCGTATGTTTTCTCTACTGAGCAACTCGTAGACTTCTTCACCAAGACTCATGCATTTGTGCGCTTTTAGTATTTGGTTGCAAACTCTCAATGATTGATCCGTCGTGCGTTTGAGGGGTGGTGTTAGAGACACTTGTATATATGACTCATATAGGTTAGTGTACGCTATATACACATATACTTGTATATGGTGGACTTACACCACACTTGTGTACATATATTTGGCCACTGCTCCCATGAAGTACACTTCATTCTATTCCAATCCTAATACATCTTACCTTGGAAGTTACACACTATACTAGAAGTAATGTTTGCTTAAAAATACATAGATATTTTATTAAATGAGATGATATCTATATATTTTTATATAAAAGGTATCCGGTGTACAATAATCTAGGCATCAGATTATTCTTAATCCTATGATTCATTAATTGATGTTATACATTTCTTCATACTCTGGTACAACGTTTTAAATGTTGATTTGAACGGTAAAAAGAAAAGAAATTTGTTGAATTTTGGTTAAATGTCGGAGGAAATTGTTACTTATAAGGAAAGATTTTGGTATAAATTGTTGCATTTTGATCAAATTTCGATCGATTTTGTTCAATGTCAATTTGCTATGAAAGAAAACCGGAATGAAGGATAAAAATAAAATTTTTCACTAAAAAGATGGAATTATTTAGTGAAACTGCCTAAAAAGCCAAGACAGGATGTCGGATATTGTTGAATGTCTATCATTTTAGAAGAAATTTCGCTATGTCCGACGGAAATTTGGTACTATTGAAATTTTGGACAATTTTTATGCCGGATCCTAAAAAAATACATTATTTCGTGATTAGTGATTTCGTAGGAAATTTGTCTGGCATTTTATTTCATGCTTTGGCAGATTTACTTTTAAACCAATTTGTTCAGTTTTCATTATTTTACAAAGTAGTTGGGAAAAAATTTATTTTGGGATGTTGGATAATGAACCTGTTAGGTACCAAATGACCTCACACATTTAATTATTAGTTAGTTTATCCGTCGGGCCAATGGCTTTTAGGGTTAGTAGTCAGCTTTGTGCTTGTTATTTCACTTGTTCCATTGTAAAGACTATGTTGTTATATGCAATATCTTTGCAATGCTTATATTATAGGAGTCAGATCATTTGGAAGGAGTCTAAAGAATTAGTCCTACAATTTTTTTTTTGCTTTCTTCGTCTATGAATTCAAGATTTTCACAACTAAACTGATTGGATGGATTCTTATTCAACATGCAGAACTCAACATGAATAACAACTGATGTTATCTCCTTATCATGGAATCTCATCAGCTTTTCAGACATGGATTGACTGGTGCAGATTTATCCTATGAAGTCCCTTCCACAAGTTCTCCATCATACTCCGAATGGAAGTTGGGTTCCTTGAAATTTGATATAGGCAACTCGCCGAACTCTCCTCTTTCCAACCAGTTCGACTGTGTTACGGGATCTGTGTTGAGCAATAGTCAGGAGCAGTCCAGCTCCACGGACACCGTCTCAGGGTTCAGCCCTTCCAACTACCCACTTGAAACCGATAGTTCTTTCAAGCAGACCCAGGTTCGTCTTCCAGAGAGTCTCCAGATACGATCTGATTCACCCTATTCAGTTTCCAGTCAGAGCATGAGGCATGCTTTACTAGAAATCGAGACTGTTCTTATGGCCCCAGATACGAACGAAGTGGGGACCAGTGCGGACCCTGAGTTCGACGAGAAGAAACAGCCTCAACTATCCAAGCAGCGATCAAGGACTTGGGGCCATGAGTCCCATCTGGAGTCCCCTGCGGTCCAGGCTGAGAATTCTTCCGGAAGATCTCCAAGAACGAGCCACGAGACCCGTCCTGGGAAACGTCAGAGAGAGATAAGAGAAACCCCAGGGAACAATGTGAAGCAGCTACTGATCAGGTGTGCTGAAGCTATTTTCGAGAATAACATGAATGATTTTGAAATGCTAGTTAAAGAAGCCCGTGGTGCCGTCTCCATTAGTGGAGACCCCATCCAGCGCCTCGGCGCTTACATGCTCGAAGGCCTGGTTGCAAGGAATGAGTCCTCTGGGACCAACATCTACCGTGCCCTGAGGTGCCGTGAGCCAGAGGGCAAGGACCTCCTTTCCTACATGCGGATCTTATATGACATCTGCCCCTACCTCAAGTTCGGCTACATGGCGGCCAACGGGGCGATTGCCGAAGCACTAAGGAACGAGGACAGGATCCACATCATAGACTTCCAGATTGCTCAGGGGACCCAATGGGTCACTCTGATACAGGCATTGGCTGCGAGGCCTGGAGGTCCTCCACATGTGCGGATCACAGGGATCGATGACCCGGTGTCCAAGTACGCCCGAGGAGAGGGCTTGCACCTTGTTGGGAAGATGTTATCTGAAATGTCCACAAGATTCAGTATCATTCTCGAGTTCAACCCCCTTACCATCTGTGGGGCCGAGGTTACAAGGGAAATGCTAGACATCAGACCCGGAGAGGCACTTGCTGTGAACTTCACTCTTCAGCTGCACCACACGCCTGACGAGAGCGTCGACGTTAACAACCCACGGGACGGTTTGCTGAGGATGGTGAAGGGATTATCGCCGAAAGTGACGACCTTGGTGGAGCAGGAGTCCAACACGAACACGACCCCGTTCTTGACGAGGTTTATGGAGACGCTCGATTACTACTATGCAATGTTCGAGTCGATCGACGTGACGTTGCCGCGAGACAGCAAGGAGAGGATAAGCGTGGAGCAGCACTGCCTCGCGAAGGACATAGTGAACGTCATCGCGTGCGAGGGGAAGGAGAGGGTGGAGAGGCACGAGCTGCTCGGGAAGTGGAGATCCAGGCTGGGCATGGCGGGGTTCAAGCCGTACCCCCTGAGCTCCTATGTGAACTCAGTGATCAGGACCCTCTTGGGTTTTTACTCGGATAAATACACGCTGATGGAGAGGGATGGCGCGCTGCTGCTGGGTTGGAAGAATAGGAACCTGATATCAGCTTCTGCATGGCATTGATCGCGGTTAGTCCTGTCAGGAACAACCTGGTATCATGTTGATGGTGAGGGTGTTGTATCTATGCAATGCGTGACGTGTTTGCTAAGTCTATGAAATATAATGTCATCTGTCTAGTGATTATTTCCCATAGTCTTTGTTTGGTATGATCTTGTTTTCTAGCATAAAACACCCTGCACAATGTTGGCAACTTAAAATCAGTGATTAGGTGGTTTATGGCCCCAACTGCTAGGCAGACAGGTGCTCCTGTCATTGCCGGACTTGTGCAGGATGCCACCCATCTAACCCACTGCCGATCCCATCCAACCCACCGCCGCCAAACCTGTACAGTTTAGGGACTGGGTAAAAAATGACCACTATGGCATCGTTTGGTTCACAGAATTGGAGAGGTAATAGGGTGCGGGGAATTCGATACCCAAGGAATTGGATGCCAGGCTATTTCCCTCCAACGGCTAATATTTTTTCTAGGATTTGCTATCCCCGAAATACGAAGCAGCCCCCCCCCCCAACACCCAATCCAAACACGACCCATTTAATAAACGGGTCAAAAGCTTAAACCCAAACCTCATCCACCTAATTAATGGGTTGACCCGATCTGACCCGTTTAATAAATGTGACGGGTCAGGTCAATGGAATCTATATAAACCGGTTGGGTTAGGTCAGGCTTGATCGGGTCGGGTCGGGTTTGATCAGGTTGGGTTTTGGGTTGACACGATCTATTTGGTAAACGGGTCGAGTCGGGTCAATCAGGTCATAGGTAAAAAACCAAACCCGACCCGTTTAAAAAACAGATAAGTTATTCAACCTGTTTTGGCCAAACCCAAACCCGCTAACTTCGGGTCGGGTTTGGGTCAAGGATTGCCAACCGCTGACGGTAGCCTCTATTTTATTTTTTTGGTAAACCAAAGTAAAAAAAAAACCACAAAATTAATTACACCAGCCTAAAGACAATCAAAGCTTAACTTGTATTACGAAGATAGTGGGAGAGAGAGACTAGCGTTTTGTAGAGAACTCCTTGTATTGATATCTTGTATTACATAAGACTACCTCTTCTTATATAAGAAGAGAACCCACACCATTCACAACTAAGGTGGGACTAATAGTAAGTCTACATCTAATATCCCCTGTCAAACTGTTGTAAGGTATAAACCGACATTAATTTACTTAATAAAATAAAGGAGAAAAAAATACATCAAATTAATATTCTTATTTTTATTCTGTAAAGTAAAGATAGTGTCAGGGCGACTTGCAAACAAGTCGTACTGGAAACCCGATTGACATGCAAACCGGACAATCGGGGGAACCCAGCCAACCTGTAAGCAGGTCAACCGGGAAACTAGCAATGATCACTAAGGATCGGAGTGAAGGAAACCGATGGTGATGGAAACAGGCAATGAAGCAGGCCGAAAGGAGAGAGATCGGCTAAGAAAGGTGTGGATGCGTGAGACCCTGTAGGAGGCAAGTACTCGACCGAAGTAAGCACTTTTGACACCTCCTAGAAGATCTCAATCATCACAAACGAGGGAGAAAAAATAGAGCTGTAGCTCCAATAGGGTCGCACGACCAAGAAAAAAGAGGACCCGAGAACTGGCACAAGTGTGACCGGAGAGGAGATCCGAGAGTCCGTGTGACCAGGGAGAAAAAGGATAAAGACAACGGCCAATGAGAGAGAGGTTGAAGGGAGATAGAGGCTCAATCGGAAGATGAGAGGATCTCGATCGGCAGGGGACGTGCAGGCCGGTAGAGCGCATGGCATAAAACGACAGGAAGAGCGCAGTGTGTAGGGCGCAGGTGGATCGACAGAGCACAAGCTAGGCGCATGCAGGCCGATAGAGTGCAGGGCACAGGCGGACTGGTAAATTGCAAAGTGCATACAGGCCGACAAAGTGTAGAGCACAGGCAGCCGAACAGAGGCGTAGGGCACAAGCGACCGAACAAAGGCATAGGGCACAGGCGGCCCAATAAAGTGCAAAAGCATGTAGACCGACAAAGTGCAGGGCGCATGAGACAGGATCGGCAAAGTGTAGGCAGACGGACCGGTAGAGCTCAGGGCGTAGGGCATGAGTGTAGGCGCATGGTGTGGTAGAGTGCAAGGGCGTGGATCGCAGAGCCAACAGAGTAGAGCGCACTGGTGGCCTAGCTGGGAGAGCGCCGACAGAGTGCAGCGTGCGTGCATAGCACAGGCAGGCAGACCGACAGAGCGCAGGGTACATGGCATAGTCGGACCAGTAGTGCGCAAGACGTAGCAAGCTAGAAGAGCACAAGGTGCAGGCGACGGGCAGCCCGTTGGCTGCAACAACGTGACATGCTGCAGAATAGTAGAGCATGATGAAGGGGTCTGGTCGGCTTGTGATGCGATCTCTTGCGGGGAACGACGGAGGTCATGCTGAAATCGCGAGGCATCAAAGACAGGGAGGTTGCACAACAAAGGAGGAAGGACGGTGATGAGACTAAAGTGGCTGGGCCACTGAGCTGCACAGGCAAAGGAGGTCAGATTGCACAGGGAGGAGCAAAAATGACCCGGTGGTCAACACGAGGAAAGAGGAGGCCGACAGGTGTGTTGATCGATGTGGCGCAATGAGGCACACGAGGGCGGCAATGGGTGCGCGGCAGTGGTCGATGCGTAGGAGGTGGTCAGTTAGACAGCGAGCAGCGGAGGAGAGGCGGTCGGGCCGGATCTGGCTTCCCGTGCCACTGTTGCTGCTCGGCTAATCAGAGGATACAACAATGGCGACCTCGATCCCCGTGCCGCTGCCGCTACTGCGTAGGAGAGAGGAAGACCAACGGTTCTGCAGAGCACAACAATTAACTGACTAATCGACTAATAGTTTGGGTGTTTGTGTTACGACAAAACCCCTTATAGGCAGAAACACATAGTTTAGGTGTTATGAGACAGCGCAATACTTAACTGACTAATCGACTAATGGTTTGGGTGTTTGTGTTGCGACACAACCCCTTACAGACAGAAATAAATAGTTTAAATGTTGTGAGACAACATAATTTTTAACTAGCAGATTGATTGATAGTTTGGGTGTTTGTGTTGTAACACGACCCCTTACAGGCATAATGAATAGCTTAACATTCGGGGAGGGTGAGGCTCTCAGAATCTCATGCAGAAGGGGATATGAAGGGGGTGATGTAGCTGACGCTTAGGGGTCGCTCGGAGAAGGGGGGGGGGGGTGATGCAATAGGTGCAGAGGGAAAAAGGGGGAAAATTGCATTGGGGAAAGGGGGGGATCGGGATCAAAAGAGGAGAGCGCACAGGGGGAAGGAGGCTGAGATCTCAAGAGAGAGAGGGGGGGGGGGGAGGGTGTTGAAAAACGGGATCAAAGATCGGGGCTGCTCAGGGGATGAGACCAATCAGGGGTGAGGCCGATCAAGGGGATAAGACTGATCGGTGCACAACGGGATGGTGCATGGTGCCCTCGATCACATATCAAGGGGATGAGGCTGATCAAGGGGACGAGATAGATCTGTGATCGCTCAGGGGACAAGACCGATCAGGATGCATGGGATCACAGAAGGGTGTGCCACACGGTGCCACCGATCACAGATCGCACAACATGTCGGGATCACACAGGGCTGCTCACAGATCACAGACGACGGGATGCAGGGGCTGCTCGATGCCGGGGACGGGATAGATCACAAATCACAGGCGCTGCTCACAGATCGCATGTGACATATTTTTTTTGACTATTACCGGCCTCCTCTATCGCCGACGAAGTCGAGGAGGCCGAGGCAAGAGGAGGTCTTCGAAACCCTAGACTGGCTCTGATACCATGTTACGAAGAGAAAGGGAGAGAGCGACTAGAGTTTTGTGGAGTAAACTCATTGTATTGATATTTTGTATTACATAAGACTACCCTCCTTATATAAGGAGATCGCACCATTACAATACCACAACTAAGATGAGACTAATAGTAACTCTACATCTAATCATCCGGATCATGGATAAGCCTTGGGTAGTATGTGCCCGCATGTTCTTGAAGCAGCAGGCAAAGTAGGTCCATATTTGAAACTTCCCATAGTACCTGAACTTGACTCATACGACACCTCCGATTTATCAGAAAATCCGCTACATGATTGGCCTCTCTATAAACATAACGGATCCGCCCATAATGAATAGCCGAGAAAAGGATTCGGCACCCCCAAAGAGCAGGGTCGGTGGGTTATGTTGCAAGTAGAGTTTGGATGACCACTTGAGACTTCATCTATCTAAAGTGGATGAGGAGATAAAATGTTTGTGATAGTAACAATCCCACCACCAAAAACGCCACCAACGCTAACTGGTCAAGGCTGCATATTCTCGTCCCCGACATGCTAGACTCATGACACTGTAGCTACTATTACTGTAGTAATCGTCTGGCTCGGAATAAGTGGTAGCGGTCAAGATGGTCTTTATTCCGTCTTCAAACGAAGCGGAGCGTGCATGGTTGCGGTGCAGCAGTGGTGCTTCGGCTCGAGCCCGTTGGTTACGGCCACCGAGCTCCGCGCCGTCTGATCGCTGACGACCACACGGTGCGCCACTGCCCTGCACCTCCCCTCGCTCACCTTCTCCAGGTAATCCCCCACGTTCACCACCACCTCGGTGGATCTAATAGTTGGCTATAGCCCGGTCGAGTTTTGAGAAAAAATAACTCATATTATTAAGTACATGTCTCAGTCTGCCTCAATCAAGCGAGGCCCTTGGTCCCTCGCGATATGTACGTGAATCGCTATCGCCTCTAAATCCTCACGAAACGTAAATCTCCGTCAAAAACACTTAATCCCGCTATAGTTTACTTTGTTCCAAAACGCTCCCTAAAGTTTGAAAAGTTAGCACAATACACCTTTTGTCAACTACTTAATATCTCTCATTTTTTTAATTTTTATTTGACTTCAATGGGGGGCAAAATGTAGTTTTTTAACTAAAGGGGGTTAAATGTTTTTGAGTTAAAACTCTGGAGGGCAAAATGTAGCTTTTTAACTATAGGGGGGTCAAATGTTTTTGAGTTAAAACTCAAGGGGACAAAATGTAATTAACCTTTTTTAAAATTAATATAAATACTAGTACCGTCGATGTTCGCTTAAAAAAATTTACTTAGTATTTCTTTATAAAGTAAAAGTTTCATTGTAAAAAAAAACTAGTTTAGTTCCAGCCCAGTCCAAAAAAAATTTCTGCCTACGCCCCTGAGTCCCCTGGCACGTGTGGAACCTGCACCCCGGCCACCATCCTCACCGTCAGCACCCATGCCTCCTCCAGGAACTCCTTGGCCGCCTCCTTGTAGCCGGTGGGGTTCTCCGGCCACAGGTGGCAGATCTCCCTAATGACCGGGCCAGATTTATACCCCTAACAGCAGATGCCAAAACCATATAGAATCTGAAGTCTGGCAGATGGGGTGGTTGGCTAGTTGAACTCCCTCGGATCAGTGGAAATTAATTTCGTTGGCCCACCCCACAAGGTGGGTCATCACGTCAGACCAGCCACCCCTCCCACCCAAGTGACCCAACCCGATCAATCCGACCTTGGGTTGGGCTTGGGCTAAGGAAAATGCAACCCTACCTGGGGTTGGGTTTGGCTTGGGTTGGGTCTGGGTTGATCCGTCAACTCGTCCAACCCACCCTAGTTGCATGCCTATATGTGGGTTGTAACCTATGGGCTTCCAGTTGTGGCTCACGTGCCAACATGTGAGGTCCACACTCCATGTAAGGCTAAAACCCAATAATGAAGGCCCTAGGTGATTATTGCTTAGGTTTTCCATAAGTGTATATGCTCTGGACTACTGGACCTACTTTTGAGTTCAATCTCATCCGTTGGATTTGTTGATTTCTCTGATGGAAAGAAATTATAAAGGGTTATAAATAACGGTACTTGGTCCCCCTACCGGGTAACGACATCTCTATGTGAGTTTCTGGATACCCCCTCTGTCCACACCAGAGAGAGATCCCTCTAGCCTTAGGGAGTGAAAACCAAGTCCGGGGAACACGCATCAGAGATCATGATTCGCACAAGTTCTTCATCCATGGATTCTTCCGCTTTTGATAACGATCCTATACTCTTAGAAGTAGGATCTCTCATGGATGATCAGGAGTAAAATCCACTTACATTGGTATCAGAGCCGTGGTTCCAGTCTGGACGTATTGGTTGAACGGCCAATTCACAACATTTAATTATTGCAATTTGTTTTTATTGAATTTTTTGTTGAAAAAAAAATATTGTGCTTCGACCAATTGGGGAATTTTTTCCCCATGGCTGTATAGTGCCAAAACCCCCAAATCTGGTTTTCATTTTTGACGGATTTAGAGAGCTCGCCAAACAACCACAACTTGTCTTTCCCATTGCCGAGTTGCCATTGCATCCCTTATATTTTTTTATAAAAAATGGGCGATGAATAGATCTCGGGTGGCCATGGGAGGTGCTCCGAGGCGGGGACGACCCTACGCTCGCAGTATCCATTGGCGTGGTTGGGGACCCTCTCGCTACTCGCCGGCGGCCGATCGGGCGACGGTTGGGATGCGAAGAGGGGTGGCTGCAAGTGGTTGTCACGAGTGGGGGCTGCCGGTTACACTCGCGGCCCTTCGCGAAGATCCTGGGCTTGAGATCATAGTAGGGTTGGGTCAGAATAATGGCTAGTGGGTTTTCATATTGGGCTGTGAGTTGGGTCTGGATTGGGTTTCTTTTGATAACCCGACCCAAGATTACATGAGGGCCCACTTAACATGCAACCAGTGCTATGTGATAAAACCCATTAATCTCAATTGAATTGTTCCGACCCGTCTGTTCCAATTCATCCGATCCAAAATTGTTTCGAATCGCACCAATCCGGGTATGAACCGATTTGGCTTGAACTGAATCGAGTCATACCGCATCATGAGCTATCTGTCAATTGATTAAATAAGGTCTTTTCTGCTAAATATTTTTTGGGTCGGCCAAGGACCTATATGCAATTTATTCTCTATGAATATTTCTGCAATGCTGTGAATGTTTATGCTATGCACATTGCTGGACCTATATGCGATCCTGAAAGCTATGGGATTATTCAGTAACAGGTCGTGTGAAGGAAAATATAGAAAGTTCTTTTATGTAAATTTATAAATTGTAGGGGCCTGTTTATAAACAGATCTTCCAAGTTGTTTTATTCATCAATTTTGATCTATATAATTGAACTTTGAACTATCTATTATTTTTTATGATGTTTGGATGTGTGGACTCCCTAGCCAAGCTCTAAAGCCCTGTTTTACATCAATTGACAGAAAAGACCTTAACATTTTGGAAATCATTAAATTATGCCAATAACACATCTTGTTAGATGCAACTTTCCTAGATGGTGTTGATTTGTGCCGACACCAACTGAGTGCTAGCCAAATTGGCCTCAAGTTGGAGTGAGTACTTTCTTCCCATGAATAATTCTCTCCCTATCCTTAACGGTTCCAACTATGTAGAGTGGAAGGAGAGAATGTTGATATTGTTAAGGTGCATGGATCTAGATCTGGCATTCAGAGCTGATACACCACCCTATCCTTCTGATGGGTCTACCCCAGATCAAATGGCCTTCTTTGATAAGTGGGAGCGCTCTAATCGGCTCAGTTTGATGCGGATAAAAGCATATGTTGGAAGAAACATAAAGGGATCTATCCCTGATTGTGAAACATCCCACGAATTCATCGAGGCTGTGGAGCAACAATTTGCTAGCTCCAATAAGGCACTGGTTAGGACCTTAATGAGTAAGCTCTCTTTCATGAGTTACTCCGGATCAGGCTCCATTCGGGAGCACATAATAGAGATGCGAGATATCGCATCGCAGCTGCATGATATCGAGATTACCATCTTGGGCTTCTTTCTGGTGCAGTTCATACTGAACTCCTTGCCATCTGAATTTGGATCCTTCAAAATCTCCTACAACAAACAAAAGGAAAAATGGCCAGTGAATGAACTACTGACCATGTGTGTTCAGGAGGAGAGTTGGTTGAGACCAGAAAGCTCTCATAGCATCAATATGATCTCTCATAAGGGTCAGAAGTGCACCAGAGGAGAAAGTAGCATGCATATGAAAAGAAGAAAGCTAAACAGGCACCAGCTACTCAGGAAAATCAAATTGGAATTCAGGGCTCTAGGTGTTTTTTCGGCAAGAGAAAGATGTCATGTAAAGAAGGATTGCCCTCGCTATGCTAAATGGCTCCAGAAGAAAGGTAACTCTTTTGTTTCGGTATACTTGGAATTGCATTCAGTTTATGTTCCATCTGATACTTGGTGGATTGACACTGGTGCCACTGTGTATGTGGCAAATTCCATGCAGGGATACCTGTCCAGCAGGCTGCAAGACTGGATGAGCGTAACATGATTACTGGGAATAACGTGCGCTCAAAAGTTCAATCTTTTGGCACTTTTAGGCTTTTTCTAGATTCTGGTTTTTTAATTGATTTAGAAAATATCTTTTGTATTCCTGCTTTTTTTTAGAAATTTGATTTTTGTATCAAGACTTGACATATTGGGATTTGCTTTTAGATTTATTAATTCCCAGTTCCAGTTATGCTATCAATCCCAATGTGCTGGTTCAGATATTCTAATTGATGGGGTGTATAGGATTCTACTTAATACTTTCCAAAATCAATCATTAGTAACTAGCTCTGCATGGGAATGAAGAAACCAGTAGTTACTTGTCCTTATTACGGCATAAAAGATTATGGCATATCTCCAAAGAGATAATTCAAAGATTAATTAGAGAATGATTATTGAATATCACACGTGCACCTTCTCTGACTTTGGAGTCTGTGTGGACTGCATAAAGGGCAAGCAGACCAAGACCTCCTCTAAGGTGCTATAAGAACTGATGGAACACTAGACTTGATCCATACTGACATTTATGGACCGTTCCCACAGTATATTACATGCCAACGATATTTTATCAAATTTACTAATGACAATTCGAGATTTGGTTATATCTACTTGCTTAAGGAGAAATTTAAAGTACTCGATGCCTTTGAAGCTTTCAAGGCCGAGGTAGAAAACCAACTTAGGAAGAGAATTAACATAGTCAAATCAAATCGAGGTGGTGAATACTTTGATAGACAGACCTCAATAGGCCAGTCTCTTGGACCTTTTGCAAAGTTTATTGAACAGTGTGGTATAGTTCTCAATACACCACTCTTGGTACGCCAAGTCCGAATGGTGTATCAGAGCGAAGAAACCACACATTAACTGATATGGTTAGGAGTATGATCAATAACTCTACACTTCCTGTATTTTTGTGGGTTGAAGCTTTAAGGACTGCCACGTATATCTTAAACAGGGTTCCTTCGAAGGATGTTCCAAGGACACCCTATGAAATATGGATAAGAAGGAAACCAAGTTTAGGACATTTGTACACATGGGGCCGTCAAACTAAGGCTAGGGTATACAACCCATATATTAAATAATTGGACCCAAGAACCGTATCAGGTTATTTCATCAATTATCCAGAAAGATCCAAAGGGTATAAGTTCTATTATCCATCATCTCCTATAAAGATTATAAACACAAGGACTGCAAGGTTCATAAAAGGATGACTTAATTAGTGGGAGTGTGCAACCTCAACCCATAGTGTTCGAGGAGCATATAGAGCAAGAAACTCCTTCATAGGAAACTTCTGCACCTGTTCCATATAGGTTTATTCCACTTTCAGTTGGACAGCTTCGTACTGTGGAAATACAACCCATAATTCAAGAATCTCAAAATGTGGAACATGAACTACTCCATCAAGATCCTGAACTAGTTGTTATCCCACAGCAAGCATCACTAGTGGGAGCACAATTGGAGTTGAGGAGATCCTCTAGACAGAAAAGACCTACATTATCGAATGATTATCTTGTCTATCTTCATGAAGATGGCCATTGTGTTGATGATCCCCTCAGTTTTTCTGAAGCTATAAACAATTTCAACTCTGAAGAATAGTTCAATGTCATGCATAATGAGCTTGAATCTATGGCTAAGAACCAAGTATGGGACCTTGTAGTATTACCTAAAGGATCGAAGCCCGTTGGTTGTAAATGGGTTTTCAAGACCAAACGGGACTCAAAAGGTAATATAGAAAGATATAAGGCCCGATTGGTAGCCAAAGGATTTATACAGAAAGAAGGTATTGACTACACTGAAACATTCTCTCCAGTATCCAGGAAGGACTCCATCAGAACTATCATGGCTCTGGTGGCTTATTTTGACCTTGAGTTACATCAGATGAATGTCAAAACTGCTTTTTTGATGTGTAAGGAGATTTACATGAAACAACCTGAAGGATTCTCACACAAAGGACAAGAGTAGATGGTATGCAGACTAAAGAAGTCCATTGGATCAGGTTATTTCTCTGATGGAGAGAAATCATAAATGGTTATAAATAACGGTACTTGGTCCCCCTCCCGGATAACGACATCTCTACGTGAGTTTTCTGGATACCCTTTCTGTCCACACCAGAGAGAAATCCCTTTAGCCTCAGGAAGTGGAAACCAAGTCCGGAGAACACGCATCAAAGATCGTGATTCGCACAAGTTCTTCATTCATGGGTTCTTCCGCTTTTGGTAAATATCCTATACTCTTAGAAGTAGGATCTCTCATTGATGATCAGGAGTAAAATCCATTTACATGAGTGACTACCATCGATAGGTTCGATCAGGCTAGACCTTCTGCTCTATATAACTTAATAGAACAATACTGGCGGCCGGCTACCCACACAATGAGGTGACATGCGGGGGATTGGTGAAGGAAAGTGAGGCCCACGATATTTTAGAAAAATAATAAAATATGGGTTTTATTGCATGGGATACCGAATCACCATACTTTATTCTTTTGTTTCTTTTACTTTTTTATATTTTGTGTTCCACTCTCCTTTAGCAAGTCACGCCACCTCATTGCGTGTTGGGTCTACTGGCACACGGGTTAGTGCGAAGTATTGTTCAAAATTACATGCTGTTACTAGAGCTAATCTCGTGCAATGCACGGACGATTATAACACTGCTCCCTCAATCAGATAGCACATCTAGCCCCATTAGAGAGAGAGAGAGAGAGAGAGAGAGAGAGAGAGAGAGAGAGAGAGAGAGAGAGAGAGAGAGAAAGGGTATAAAAGAGATTTAAAAGAGGGCAGATAAAGGATAGGAAGAATGGAGAGGATGTGGGGGTGCACTAGTAAGAGTTATGAGGGGGTGTACTTTGAGGAGGAAGAGAGAAATATACGAGTTGTGGAGTGGTAGAGACAAAGACAAAGGCGGGGAAAAAATGCTACTCTTGCAAGAACCAAGTGTCGTAACCTTTGGTTATCCAAAATTATGATAAATTGAAGGACTTTAAATAAGATAAAAGCTTTTATAAATATTAAGCAATGCTTCTTTAAGGGTAACAAAACATAACTCCATCTGGAACCGGTTAAGTACACAAGATCAGATTAAGAAGAAGGGCCTTCAACTTACCAATCGGTGTGAGTTATGTAGAGCTAATGAGGAATCAGTTGATCACCTCTTCTTTTTGTGTAGTTTCAGCTCGAAGGTCTAGGAGTCCCTTTGTGAGTGCTGCATGATTCCTTGGATTCAACTAGAAGCCCTTTCAGCTATTATTAGCATAATGTCAAAATTTGGTTCTTCGGGCTCTCTCTTTAACAATGTTCTTAGAGTAACTCTTGCTTGCTCCGTGTATCATCTTTGAAAGGAGCGGAACGAGAGAATATTCGAAGGCAATGATCGATCCGAGAAGGTGGCAGAGAGGGTTATCCGTGTTGATCTTTTAGACATCTTCAACAATTTGGTAGTTTGCCTGCCCAAATTCGTAAAGAGAGACCATCTGCATAAGCTGAGAGAGAGAGATGGGGCCAATGAATTGTACTATTTTTTTTTTTGTCTAAGGGTCTAGCCTCAGACATTTACTTTTGTTCTTTCTTTTGGCATCTATAAATTTCTTACCTTCCAAAAAAAAAAAAAACAACAACGTAACTCCCATTGGAAATGGGATCCATTAAGTGGATTATGAATTTTTTTTATTACTTTGTCACACAGAGAAATGTTAAATTGGGAGAAGGGAAGATTGTCATGTAGCACCAAAAGGCTCATCTTTATAATATTTGTACAAATGTACCATGAGACAAGGGGGGGATTTTTCGTTGCGTGAGGATTTTGATGTAGATGCAAAGTGAGCCATCTGGATGGTTGATGAACAAATAGAGAGCCGTCCGCTATACTTTACACACACAGCCACGACCCGTGCACTACACTCATATCCTTTTTGTATAAAATCAGACGGCTCCCTTTTATCACTCAACATCTGCAGCGAAATCCCCACACAGCAAAAATTTTCTCT
Source organism: Chamaelirium japonicum (assembly GCA_947650365.1). Taxonomy (NCBI): domain Eukaryota; kingdom Viridiplantae; phylum Streptophyta; class Magnoliopsida; order Liliales; family Melanthiaceae; genus Chamaelirium; species Chamaelirium japonicum. The sequence continues at coordinate 10,997,688 of OX393552.1, forward strand.
ACATATATGGCACTTCCTCCATCCAGATAAGCTGGGCTGCTTGATTTGATCCAAGTTGAGGGCATGATTTTGTCCAAGTGCACCATTTTCTGGACGACAGGGGTGACTTTCCTCGGATGCCCATGATGCCATCGTGCCCACTTCCAACCAACTTGCAACTCCAATCAATACTGCAATGCTAAGGCACTCATGCGTGTAATTGGATATTATAGAATAGATCAATAACAACATCAAACTAATAGTACAGATATGATGTGCTACTGCCTAGTGTGGTTAATTATCTTTTATAACCACCCACTACCCACAACCTTGTAACCAACCTGATGGTGTATATCCCATAATATTTAGTGTGGTTATAACCACCCACTATCTATATCATTGTAAGAAATCTTTTTTTTAGGGGGGTGGATCAGAACAGGTGGTCATTACATCATGACCTGGATGTCTGTAGAGACCAAACCCAACAACCCACAAGGAAAATCATTGTAACAAACCTGATGGTTAATATATACACAGCTTGATCAGATATTCACATCTGAGCACAGCACACTAAAGTCCTCTCATCTGAGCACAGCACACTAACGTCCTCTCTCTCTCTCTCTCTCTCTCTCTCTCTCTCTCTCTCTCTCTCTCTCTCTCTCTCTCTCTCTCTCTCTCTCTCTCTCTCTCTCTCTCTCTCTCTCTCTCTCCATGGATTTCAACTCCCCCTGTATCATCTTCAACTAATCCCAATCCCTCCACACATGATCTCTCCACTATCAAACATCTTATTAGAACAATATGTTCTCTTGTCACCATTAAACTATATGAGCATAAAAATTATCTCTCAGGGTGCACTCAATTTTTGGCTACCATGGCTGCCTTAGGGCAAGAGGATTTTTTTGATACTCCACCGCCCTCTCACATCATTCTAGATTCGATTGGTCTCGATCTATGTTCCCAACCCTTCCTTTGCCATGTGGAATATCTTCGACAAACAACTCCGGAGTTGCATCCTTGCTACCCTTACTCCGCACCTTCTCCAATATGTTACCATTCTTAAGTGCGGCAAGGATGTGTGGGCAGCCTTGGAGTGTTGATTTCTCTCCTCCACTCGATCTAATGTGATGCATCTAAGATTCCAACTCAGTCAGATTCAAAAGGGATCTTTTAAGATTCCAGTGTAAATCCATCAGATCAAGCTTCTGGTCGACCATCTAGTTGCAGTAAATTCCCCAGTGATGGAGGACAAAATTATTCTCACCACCCTCAATGGTCTTCCTGCAAAATACATGTTGATCAATATATTGATTCGGACACACCCTGGTTCCCTTTTGGTCAATGATTTCAATGCACTTCTTCTTACGAAAGAACTCGTGCTACCTGTTCCATCGCCAACACCAGAGCCCGTGCCACCTACCTCTACTGCATTCTTCACCGACCACAAATCCAGGCATGGTGGTTGTGGCTATGCAAATAGGCGCGGTTCACATGGTGGTCGGTCGTCACATGGCGGGCCCAGCTATAATAACGGTGGTTTGAGGCTTCATGTTCAGATGTGCAATAAGCCGATTCATGGAGCCCTCAACTGTTACCAGCGCTTCGAGCAAGATTTTCATGGTCCTCCTGCTACAGCAGATGCAACACTGTTAGCTCCTGCCCCAGTATCGTAATTCTCCATTCCTCCCACTGCAGGTTGCTCGTCCTAGTATGCAGACTCAGGTGCGAGTAGTCATCCCATGGCGGACCTTTCCAACCGCAACATCCATCATCCATACTATGGCACGAACTCGGTCTCTATTGGCAACGATCAGACTCTCCCAATTCACAACAAAGGCAACGGTATCCTTGCCACTCTATCTACATCCTTCCAACTTCGTAATGTTCTTCATGTCCCTTCTATTGCCTCTAATCTCCTTTCCTGTTTCTAAATTTACTAAATATTATTTCTTCACCAGGCCAAATATGCTACTGATATTATTACCAAGGCCGGAAAGTTGCGCTGGAAACCTTATCCATCACCTATGATAGCTAAGCGCTCTTCTACATCTCCTGATCTGGCCCCCAATGTGGATCCCTCCTCTTTTCAATATCTAGTTAATTTGCATGCTTCAATATTTGACTATTACCAGCCCTGATATTTCCTTTGTTGTTAATGTTGTTTGTCAACAAATGTATGCCCCTACCAATTCCAATTACACAAATCTCAAATGTGTTGTTTGGTATATTCGTGGTATGCCTCATTATGGTCTTCAGTTCTAAGCAGGTTCTCTCACTCTTCATGCCTTCTCCAATGCTAATTGGGCGAGTGATCAAAATGACCGTAAGTCGATCAGCAGTCTTTGTCTCTTCCTTGGTGATAATATGATTTCATGGTTTGCCAAGAAACAGCCTACAATCGCACGTTCTTCCACCGAGGCTGAGTACAGATGTCGTGCTTCCATGGCGGCTGACATCTCAGGGTTGCTTATGTTGCTCCAAGAGCTTTGTGTTCGCAATTCACAAATTCCTATAATCTGATGTGACAACATCTCTTCTATTTCCCTTGTATCGAATCCGATCTTTTATGCCAACACCAAGCATATCGAGGTCGACTCATTTTATTCGAAAAAAAAGTCATCAACAATCAGATCCATATTTGTCATGTCTCCACAGTTGATCAGGTTGCCGATATATATCTTCACTAAACTGCTTGCTTGTATGCGATTCCATTACCTACGTGACAAGCTCATGGTCCAGGAAGACCAATCGCTTGCGCGGGGGGGGGGGGGGGGGGGGGGGTTAATAGTACAGTATGATTTACTACTACCTAGTGTGATTATCTTTTGTAGCAACCCACTATCCATAACCTTGTAACCAACTTGATAATGTATATCTCATTATACTTGGTGTGTTTATAACAACACACTATCCATATCATTTTAACAAACTTGATGGTTAATATATACATGGCTTACTCAGATATTCACATCTGAGCACAGCACACCAAAGTCCTCTCTTCTCTTTTTTGTGGTCACAAACATTCGGTTGTGGAAGGGGTCCCTTGGTGTCCATGACCGCAAATATAGCCGCTATTCCTCTTTCAAGAGGAAATTGCACTTGGGATTCATGCTCATCTTTTGGAGCAAATGACACTCTGAGCCTTGGAAGAGATGGTAGAATGCTCCGGGAAGGAGTGGTCTTCGCCGCCAGCTGTTGGCCCCTGGTGCCGGGTGGCACACCTTTTACTCGACTGTTTTACTTGTAGGCCACTTACTCTTAAGCAGTGGTCTCCTTTTTTCGGCCAGGGACCAACTGGATCGAGAAAGCCCCAGTATGGGTTCGTCTTCCTAGGCTATAGGTACCCATAGATGTGCAAGAAAATACACCATGCAAAGGTCTCCATTTGTTGGACCTCGTAAACCCTCTTCTTGCTACTCTCACAAAAACAACCCACAAAGTATAGAATAATTGGTCCGAGAAATACAGAGATGTACCAGAGAATGTACCAAGAGATAAAAGCAATTGAAGTAGAAGCCGAGGTAGATCTGCTGAAGAACCCGGATAAAAACCTGGATGAACTTGAGGGAGAAATCAGAGATGAATCTTCTGTCTTCTTCCTTCTCTTCTCTTTCTCCCCTCCTTTCTTCCTCTCTCTTCTCTCCTTGCGACAAAGCCTAGACTGGATTTTTCTTTTTTCTCCATCCTTCAATTCACTCTTTCAACCCTCTACCTTAGAAGAACCACCTCATTGTGATCATCGACCGCCATGCTCCCTCGAGAATCCAAGAGCCCAGGGGGTGCACCATGTCCCCCCGAATCCTTCCTTCTCTCACGTGACTCTCTCTTCTCCGTAGATGATCTAGAATCCTCCATTTGGTAGCCTCTACTTAAATGCCCTAGATCCAACCATGCCCCCATTTTATAAGGGAGCAAATGCATAGCCATAGGAATCCTGAAACGACTCATAAAATGGCCCTGACTCGCGACTTGGCCACTTGCCCAGCTTTGGTTCGCTTGGACGACCAAGGAGCTTGCTCAGACGAATTTGGTTGTTACTCTGCCCGCAAAAATCCTACCCAGTTCACCCTGCGAGCCCAAAATTCACTCGAGTAAATTTTATGCAGACTCTAACGGCTCTGCCTCCGCTTGTCTTCGGTCGTCATCTAGGTACATGGGATTTTCACAGGCCTTTCCTTATCGGCCTTGGACTCGATCCTGAGTCCTACTTGAACTCATTCTCGTCCCTCATATAGCACCTCGATACAGGTTCGTCTTTCATATGACAAACCATACAGCCACATGTTTGAGTCTTCATTTATGGATGCCATTAAAATGGTATTGTTCTTACCTGATGCGTAATAGAGTCCCTTCCTTCTTGCCACATGTCGTGACCAAGTATCACTTCGTTACCTTCCACAAATCAACATTGAAGGTGGTCATGTACTCCTTCTCGGCTAGCTGGTCGATGAAAATCAAATTTCTCTTCAAACTCTGCACATGTCACATATTCTTCAATCACAGTACTAGACCCTTTGTGAGGTTCATTTGGGCATCTCCCTTTCCAATTATGCTTCACAACACATCTCCAATATGCACTTTTTTGAGATCTCCTATGCATAGTTGCATAGGATTTTTCGGTTAGATGTCGCATGAAAGGACACACCTGAATCGATCACTAAGACCTCTTGTCTGGTGTCCATGGATAGGATCAATGCTTTTCCTGCATAGCTTCTGTGACATTTGCAGATGCTTTTGCATTACTCGGACTAGGTTGTTGGTTCTTTAGGGGTTTGTTGTTTTTTTTAAAGTGCCCCTTCTTGCCACAATTTCAGCACCCGCCTTGCTGCCCTTTGCCAACAGGAACCCTTTATTTGAATCTCACAACAGATCTGTCACAACTCTTTCTACTGTAAGAACCACTACTTTGATGTCTCCCTCTACTCTTCGTGTTTAGAACACTTATTGATGATTCCCCTGAAGTCTTTCTTAGATATTTTTCGCTTAACATAAGACATACACATCCTCGTAGATTAGGGCACTCGATCCTAAAGAGTTGCTGACAGCCATCATAAGCCTGCCCCAACTATTCAGAAGTGACGAAAGGATTAGACGGGCTCAGATCTCCTAATCAATTGATCTTCATCGAATTCAATTGACTCGTCAGCTTATTGAATTCATTCAAGTGTTCCGCTATGCTTTGACCTTCTTTCATCCTCAGATTAAATAACTTCTTCCTCAAAAATATCATGTTTGAGGCAGACGAATTTTCATATATCTTCTTCACGGCCTTCACTAATCCTTTTTTAATATTTTCATTTGAAATTTTGTAGGCTACAGAAGCAAATAAGGATAATCATATCATACTTCGGGTTTTTCTATCAAGAATAGCCCACTCTGAATCGATCATCTTCTTCGGCTTTCTTGCTTCTCCTCTGAGTGGTAGGTATAGATCCTTATGATCGATACAAATAGTCTTTGATATGCATCAACCAAAAACCGAAAGTTTCTCCCGTTGAACTTCTCCTTCTTTCATCATTGCTTCCACCGAACCTTGGGGCTCTAATACCAGGTGTTGTGAAATCCTCATGGCCTAGGATCTAGCAATCGACAGAAGAAACCAACATAGAGAGTATATGTGCGGAAAAGTAATAGAAACAACACACAGATTTATCCTAGTTCGGCAAAACTTTCTTACGTCCATTGCCCAACAATGACGGCTCAAAGCCCTTAAATACCAAACCCTAAACACATGTTTAGGCTTCTTGCATCGAGGGCTCCCGGGCACCACTATAATTTCACCCGGGGTTTTGGTTCCAGCCCGATTCACCTGGCGCCCCTCAGGGGTCACCCGGTCGCCGTCTACCATTGCTAGGGGTTCTAGTTCCAACCTGATTCACTTGGGTGCCCGTCAAGGATCGCCCGGGCACCGTTTGTGTAGCCCGGCTCCCCTGCTCCAGGTTGGGTTCGCCCAGATGCCACCAAATATCCCCTGGGAGCCAGACCTTCCTGTTGAGGTTGATGGAGTTATCCCTCTTCATGTACCCGCCCCATCCTCTAATCGGATTTCCTTATGGAGATGATCCTTGATATCTTTGTGATTTTGGTAGGGAGTTATGAGGAGATCCCGTTGGTTGTGGAGGATGAAGAGCTGGCCTTAATTGTTGGTCAGTTAAGGAAAAAAATCAGCAATATTAATTGGGGGGACAACCATGCATGCGAAGATGGAAGGCAGATCTTGGTTGACATCCATGATTTCAGCAGCTCATAATGGGCGCTTGCAAAGATGGAAGGTAGACCTTGGATGGCACCTATGAATTCAGCAGCTCATAATAGGCGCTTGCAAAGATGGAAGGTAGACCTTGGATGGCACCCATAATTCCAGCAGCTCATTATGTGTGCACTTGAGTTTCCTTTTTTGAGAGAGAGGCTTGGTGCCTAAATAGGGGATGGGTGATGAGGGTTTGGGTGTGTGACCTTGTATCATTGTAACTTCATCTTGGTTATAGTGGATTTGTGCGGCGGTCGTGGACGTAGCCCTTATTCCCGGGGTGAACCACGTTAAATCCTTGTTGTTTCTTGTCGTGTATGTTGTGCTTGTGAATTTTTATTTCTTGTTCTCAGGTTGCAATCCCAAGATCGTGGGTAGAAGGATTGCGGAGGCTATTCCCGTGATCTTCGACTCCTATCGACGAGCGTCCGTGTGTCGCTCGCTCGTCGTTTCAGTGGTATCAGAGCGGGGTTTCTCGCCAAAGATTCGTTCCTTTGTCGAGTGGGAGCAATGGGAGACAAGATAAAGCTCAGCATGGACAAGTTTGATGGCAAAAACTTCAACCTTTGGAAGATGCAGATGGAAGACTACCTCTACCAAAAGGATCTGTTCCACCCACTAGAGGAGAAGAAGCCTGCAAATATGGAGGAGCCCGACTGGAAAGTGCTCGATCGAAAGGCGTTAGGCGCTATCCGATTGTCCCTTGCACAGTCGGTCCTCTTCAACGTTTCCAAAGCGAAGACCACGTACGAGATGATGAAGACCCTCAGTGATATGTACGAGAAGCCATCCGCATCGAACAAGGTGCTTCTGATGAAGCAATTGTTTAGCCTGAAGATGAAGGAAGGGGGAAATGCAATCGAGCACGTCAACTCCTTCAACAACATCAAGACGCAGCTGGAGTCCCTGACCATCACGTTCGTCGATGAAGTCCAAGCCCTTCTCCTACTATCTAGTCTGCCTGATAGTTGGGAAGGCTTCGTGATGACGGTTAGCAATTCCTCCTCCAATGGCGTGCTGAAGTTCGATGATGTTGTTAGCGTCATCATCAATGAAGAATCACGGAGAAAGTACTCCGGATCTATTGAGGCATCTGGCAGTGTTCTCAATGTAGAGAACCGGGGGAGATCCCAAGGCCGGAACAACCGAAATCTGCATAGATCCAAATCAAAAAGGGGCAAGTCCCAGCAACCCGGCGATGCTAGCAAGGCCACCTACAAGTGCTACAACTGTGGCAAGCGAGGACACTTTGCAAAGGACTGTCGGGGGCCAAAACGACCTCAATCCGATGGCTACCAGCAAGACCAGGCGTGTGTCGCCACATCTAATAGTGATGATGATCTGTTGCTCCTGTCAGTCGACAACAAGATTGACACTTGGATCGTTGACTCCGGGGCATCGTTCCATGCCACCGGAGAGAAGGCCAAGATCCCCAGATATGAAAAGAAAAATCTGGGGAATGTCTACCTTGGTAATGACGAGAAGTGTAGCATCACCGAAAAGGGGAGCGGCAGTCTCAAGCTTAGTGCAGGGGCTTCTCTTCCACTGAAGGACATTCGTCACGTCCCTAGCTTGAAAAAGAATCTCATATCTGTTAGTCAGCTAACGGATCTAAACTACGACGTGCTCTTCACCAAGGACAACTGGAGAGTTAGCAAAGGTGCCATGACGGTGGCTCGTGGCAAACGTGAAGGCTCCCTCTACATTGCAAATGGTGAGATCTTGGATCTAGTAAATTCGGTTTCAGCTAACAATATGTTTGTTGCTGCCTCACAGACAACTAGTGATGTCTGGCATCGTCGTCTGGGCCATATCAGTGAAAGAGGCCTACAGGCAGTGGCCAAGATGGGCAAACTGTCTGGCTTAACTGAGGTTAAGCTAGACTTCTGCGAAAGCTGTGTGCTCGGAAAGCAGAAGAGAGCCACGTTCAAGAAGCAAGGGAACACACCGATGGCAGAGCGGTTGGAGCTGGTCCATACAGATGTATGGGGACCAACCTCTACTCCATCCCTTGGCAACTCCATCTACTTCCTCACGTTCATCGATGATGCTACCAGAAAGGTGTGGGTCTTTTTCTTGAAAAAGAAATCAGACGTATTTGATGTGTTCAAGACCTGGAGAGCCTGTGCTGAGAAAGAGTCAGGGTGCCAGTTGAAGACTCTTCGCTCAGACAACGGAGGGGAGTTTTGCAGTGCAGAGTTCGAGGTCTACTGCAAGGAGCAAGGGATAAAGCGGCAGAAGACCATCCCCGGAACGCCTCAGCAGAATGGCGTTGCCGTGAGGATGAACCGATCGCTGCTAGAGAGAGCTCGAAGTATGCGACTACACTCGGGTTTGCCCAAGTCATTCTGGGCGGATGCAGTTAGCACTGCCGCCTACACCATCAATCGATCGCCATCTGTGCCGATCGATAATGAGATGCCAGAGGAGCTTTGGTCTGATAGAGAGGTGGATCTCACCCACCTTCGGGTTTTTGGGTGTACCGCCTACACTTTGATCGATGGAGCCGACAGATCAAAGCTGGATTCCAAGTCAAAGAGGTGCACATTCATCGGCTATGGTGGCGACGAGTTTGGGTACCGTTTGTACGATCACCAAACTCGGAAGGTCATTCGGAGCCGAAATGTGATCTTCAGAAAAGAAGTCCTTTACAAGGACTGGGACAAGGATACCTCAGAGCAGGCATCACCATCAGAAGTTGATCATCTTCTGATAGATCCAGTGCAAACATCTGCAAAAGGTTTCACGCCTTCTCAAGCAAATGAGGTGGCAGAACAAAATGAAGAAGCAGATCCTGATCAACTCGAGGTCCCAATTGCACTGAGGAAAGGAGAAAGAGACAGGAGATTGCCATCTCGATATCTTGAAACTCTGAACTACTTATTGCTTACAGATAATGGTGAGCCGGAGAGTTATGATGAAGCTCAGGAATCCGATGCCAGAGTCAAGTGGGAGTCGGCGATGCAAGAGGAGATGAATTCTCTTCAAAAGAACCAGACATGGGATTTGGTTGCTCCTCCTACAGGCAAGAAGGTGCTCCATAACCGGTGGTTATTCAGAGAGAAGAAAGAGCCTAATGGGTCTATTAGGCATAAAGCAAGGTTGGTAGTCAAGGGCTACGAACAACGAGCGGGGATCGACTTCCAAGAGATTTTTAGCCCGGTGGTAAAGCTAAATACCATCAGGGCTGTTCTGAATTTGGTCGCTATCGACGACTTACACTTGGAACAAATGGATGTCAAAACAGCTTTCCTCCACGGTGATTTGGAGGAAGAGCTGTACATGTACCAGCCGGAAGGATTCTTGAAAAAGGGCAAGGAGCAGTATGTCTGCAGGCTACGCAAGAGCCTTTATGGGCTAAAGCAAGCTCCCAGGCAATGGTACAGAAGGTTTGACGACTTCATGGTGGCTCAAAAGTTTGCTAAGTGCAAGACTGATCAGTGCTGCTATGTGAAGAGGATAGGAAGCTCGTTCGTGATACTATTGTTGTACGTTGACGACATGCTAATCGCTAGCCCTGACATGAAGATGATCAAGGATTTGAAGGCCAGTCTTTCTGGAGTCTTCGAGATGAAAGATCTAGGCCCAGCAAATCAAATCCTTGGTATGAGGATTTACAGAGATAGATCATCCAGGACACTTCGTCTCTCGCAGTCCGAGTATGTCAACAAGATTCTAAAGCGTTTTCACATGGAGAATGCCAAGCCTGTAAGCACGCCACTAGGGGCACACTTCAGATTATCAGCAGAGCAATCACCAACTACTGAAGAGGAGTTGAGCTACATGGATCAAGTCCCGTATGCATCAGCCGTAGGTAGCCTGATGTACGCTATGGTCTCTACCCGCCCCGACATAGCACATGCCGTAGGTGTCGTCAGTCGATACATGAGCAAGCCTGGCAAGCAACACTGGGAAGCAGTAAAGTGGATATTCAGATATCTCAGAGGGACTTCTACTCGTGCTATTGAGTTTGGCAGTAATAGCACGCAAATTGATGGTTTTGTTGACTCCGACATGGCTGGAGATATTGATGGCAGAAGGAGTACCACGGGGTACGTCTTCACACTTGGTAGCGGAGCCGTTAGCTGGGTATCGCGCCTTCAGGACATCGTGGCATTGTCAACCACGGAGTCGGAATATATTGCAGTCACCGAGGCCTGCAAGGAAATGATCTGGATGAAAGGACTCTTGGGAGAACTTGGTCGTCAAGTAGAGTGTGTTCTCTACAGTGATAGTCAAAGCGCCATTCATCTGGCTAAGAATGGTGGTTTTCACTCCAGAACAAAGCATATCGACATCAGATATAGGTTCGTCCAGCAGAAGCTCGAAGACGGGGAGTTTGATCTTCGAAAAATTGACACCAAAGTCAACCCAGCTGACATGTTTACAAAGCACGTTCCACCCGATAAAGGGAAGCTGTGCGCAGCTTCCATTGGCCTAGTTGATTAAGCTAAAGGCCGCCGCCGCACAGAGATGATACTATACTCGGGATATCTCCAAGTGGGAGATTGTTGAGGTTGATGGAGTTATCCCTCTTCATGTACCCGCCCCATCCTCTAATCGGATTTCCTTATGGAGATGATCCTTGATATCTTTGTGATTTTGGTAGGGAGTTATGAGGAGATCCCGTTGGTTGTGGAGGATGAAGAGCTGGCCTTAATTGTTGGTCAGTTAAGGAAAAAAATCAGCAATATTAATTGGGGGGACAACCATGCATGCGAAGATGGAAGGCAGATCTTGGTTGACATCCATGATTTCAGCAGCTCATAATGGGCGCTTGCAAAGATGGAAGGTAGACCTTGGATGGCACCTATGAATTCAGCAGCTCATAATAGGCGCTTGCAAAGATGGAAGGTAGACCTTGGATGGCACCCATAATTCCAGCAGCTCATTATGTGTGCACTTGAGTTTCCTTTTTTGAGAGAGAGGCTTGGTGCCTAAATAGGGGATGGGTGATGAGGGTTTGGGTGTGTGACCTTGTATCATTGTAACTTCATCTTGGTTATAGTGGATTTGTGCGGCGGTCGTGGACGTAGCCCTTATTCCCGGGGTGAACCACGTTAAATCCTTGTTGTTTCTTGTCGTGTATGTTGTGCTTGTGAATTTTTGTTTCTTGTTCTCAGGTTGCAATCCCAAGATCGTGGGTAGAAGGATTGCGGAGGCTATTCCCGTGATCTTCGACTCCTATCGACGAGCGTCCGTGTGTCGCTCGCTCGTCGTTTCACTTCCTGCTCAACTTCCAGAACATCCTGCGATTTCCGACTTCACCTGGGCACCCAGCAATCAGCAGGCACAGTAAGAATGGACTTCATATGTCATCAAATTGGACTTAGTGTGATTCACTGATCGGAGCTGGGTGCAACGGACGGCTGTGATCAGCTGCAACCTCAGGATGGCCCTAGACAGGATGGGTGAATGGCATTTTCCCTCACCTTTCCCTACCCCCTATTCTTATCTTCTCCTTCATCTTGGCCCCTTCTTTTTTTCTTCATTTAATCTGTGGGACTGAGTAGAAAGGGTAGTTTTGGCATTGAGGTTCACAAGGGAAAGCAAGAGACTTTAAACTTTTAAGCAACAAAGATGTTTGTTGGGTTGGTTTTGTTTGTTTATTGCTGAACCAGGCATTGCAGTGAGGAAGGCAACTCAGCTTGGACAGAGTGAGGGGTAAGTAAAGAGAAACCCCCCCTCAGCTCAAAGTTTGGGGGTTTGGATACAGAGAAGCAGAGGATGTTGTATGAACATAGTAAATAGTTGGAGAGGGGAGTTGCAGGAATGTCAGGGCCCTAGTCACCAACTGTTTTGGCCCCTTCTCCACTACTAGCATCCCCCACCTTCTCTCTGTATCCTGTGCCTTGCTGCCTTTCTCACCTTTCTTTTCTTTTTATTTCCCCCTCCCCTCTATTCATCTCCATTGACCATGAAGCTGTGGCTCTGCTTCCCTTTGTCATGTCAACAATCTGAGGACATGGCTTTATGTATTCCTTTTTGTTCTTCCACCTGCTTTCCCATCTCCATCATTGTAGCCTTTCTCTCCTCCTCCTACTGATTGGCCTGAGGAGCTGGGGGGGCTCTGTTGAGGTGATTCCAAACTCTTAACTCTGAGTTTATTTGTAGGGTTTTTTTTTTTGTGAGAGCAATGGTGCTGGCCTGTGATCTTGAAGTGGATGTTAATGGGGAAGAGATCTTCTTTGTTGATAAGGTAAATTGAAACCCTTTTTACATTACCATCTTCTGCATTATATTCGAAATTGGGGTACATACTGAATTGGGTTTGGTCTGTTCCTCTTGGTGAAGAAGACTTTTTTTTCTTTTCTTTGTTACAACAATGAAAATTCAATAAATTTTCAGACCTATTTTTGGTGGAATATCAGTGGTTTTTTCACTGCAGTAGTTTCTGTTGGCCAGTCAAGATCATCTCCCTTTTGTCTACATGGGATGCTTGACTCAGCCCTCCTCTGCCCCTCTGATGGTAGCAGATGCTTTGCTTTCATGGGTTTGCTTTTTTCTTCTCCTCATTCATGAGCTATTAATGAGAGGATTTAATGTCACATACCTTCATGTTCTTCTTTTCACCTCAATCCCATGGTGTAAGGATGGCCCCATCAGTTGGGCCATTAATCCCCTTTTGAAGGATAGATGCTCTGTTCTTGCTTCTCTATTCTCATTCACTCCATTAAATGCTTCTCCTTTTCTTCATCATGGGTTCTTGCTGCTTTCATGTATATAGTTTTTTAAAAAAAAAATTAAGTAGAATTTTCCTTAGATATCTCTATTTAATGCCCTTTTCCATTCCTTAATTCTCATTTGGTTTGATTGATTTGCTGTGTAAATCTGAGTTGAATACTATCATGCCTCCTTGCAGGGAATCCTTTCATCCTTTTCTCGCAAGCTAAGCAAGTTACTCATCGCGCCTTCACTGTCGTCGGGCGCAACCAAGACCCCGAAAGTGATCTTCCGTGACTTACCGGGAGGTCCCAAGGCGTTCGAGCTCATGACCAGGTTCTGCTATAACAATGGCAGAGCCCAGATGACTCCCACCAACACCTGCCTTCTCCACTGCGCTGCCCATTTTATGGAGATGACTGAATTGATCAAGCAGGCTGGGAGATCTCTGGAGGGAATTCCTTATTGGTCATGGTCCGAGATCTTGATTGCTTTGAAGCAATGCCAGGGTTTCTCTCCTCTCTCAATCTCTTCGGGGATCTTGGATAAAGTCTTAGAGTCTCTCGTATTGAGGATCATGACGGCCAGCGATACAAGCCCTTCAGGTTCGTCAGCAGAGAGCGCCGGTATTCGCTTTTCATGCGATACAAGAAGCACCGTGAGCACAAAGACTAGCTTCCACCGAGCTTGGTGGTTCGACGATCTCGTGGTTTTGAACTGCCAAACAGCCGAGAAGGCGATCAAGCGCATGGTTTCTCAGGAATTAGACCATGTCACGATCGCTAGGTTCCTTTTCTACTACCTCAAATGCAAATTCTCCAATGCCGCATCCGATGAGAAGAGAAGAACTACTGAAACAGTCGTCGACTTGCTGTATTCCTTAGATATCAGCTGCTTGTCTTGCAAGGGCTTGTTCGGGATTCTCCGCATCTCTTCATCGCTGAATCTGAGCCAATGCTGCAGGAGCAGATTGGAGAGCATGATAGGTAGCCAGATCGATCAAGCAACGCTTGACAATCTACTTGTTCCTTCACCAGCAGCAATCGAGAGTCTCTACGATGTGAACCTCGTTCTGAGGTTCCTAAAATCCTTCCTTGGTAGTGGGGATCGGGTGTCGATGACACGATTGAAGCGGGTGGGGAGCCTAATGGACTTGTACATTGCAGAAGTCGCTCCAGATTCCTGCTTGAAGCCTTCGAAGTTCGTCGCACTGGCAGCAGCCCTGCCCGATGGAGCAAGAGACTCTCACGATGCGATTTACCGAGCCATCGACATGTATCTCGAGGTGAGGCTATCTTGTATGCTATTTCATCTCGGTGTTACCTTACAAAAAAAAAAAAATTTATGATAAATGCTCAGGTTCATACTCGATTATCCGAGGAGGAGAAGATGAAGATCTGTTGCGCCATCAACTATGAGAAGCTCTCATCAGAAACCTGCAGGCATCTCACTCAGAACACGAAATTCCCATCGAGAACTGTAGTCCAAGCTCTAATCTCCGAGCATTTGAAGCTGAAAAGCCTGCTCGAAGACACCGATCACCTCAGATCCTTGGGCGATGCTGCTCGCGATCGAAAGAAACACAAGGACGGGGAGCAGATCGTTCTTTACGCGAAGAGGCTCGACCTATCGGTCGAAAACGAGAAACTCAAGGCTCATCTGCAAGGAATGCAGTGGAGGGTGATGGAATTGGAGAAAATCTGCAGGAAGATGCAGACCCAAGTGGCAAAGGCAATGAAGACCAAGCTATCAAGTCCTAGTGGTTCAAGATCACTTCCAAGGCTATGTTCATGATCTAAATCTCATACAATTAAGTCCATTTCATAGTGTTTCTTGATATTTTTGTACAGAATATTATTGGCATCTTTGTGTCCCCCCCCCCTGATCTGTATGGAGAAGTAAAGCTGATTGTAAAAGCACTGTCTTCTAACAGATGAAATTGAGAGATCATTTGTGTTGTTCTCTTTTGGAGGTTGAGAAGTCTATTTGTACAGTCTTTTTTCAGAACTTTGGATCTTCTTTTATGAACATTAGTGTATGGAATGTTCACTTTTTTTTTATTCCCAAACTGGAAAACTCACTGAGATCTGATCCACATGAGAGGGAGAAGGCATTTTGTGTTATGTGTGGGGCCTGATAGCGCTAAGGAGTACCGATTGCGCTCGCACGATGATCACCCGCTACACATCCCCTGGCAAGGGTGTTTTGGGTATTTCTCTTTTGCGGTGGCTCACGTCTGTAAATACCTGTTAAAACGCTAATCGTAGGTTATGAGAGATTAAAAAGACGAGTCGGAGGGAAAATTCTTGAGCCAATGGTGGACCTAGAAACTCGAAAATTAAAAACTTAGGAGTGGGCTTTTGTGAAGATTTTAAAAAAAAATTACAACTTCTACTAAGGGGCCTCTAAAGATTTTTTCAGCTTTGGGGGACCATGGCCCCCCTCAGCCCCCCCGGTTCCACCTCTGCTTGTAACCGACCGGCTACTGTTTTGCTTTGAAGCATAGTGGAATCGACGTTAAGGGAGGCCATAGGCAAATTGCCGAGCCTCGGTAAATATTTGTATTATTTTCTCTTTTTTTTTCAGAACTTTGGATCTTCTTTTATGAACATTAGTGTATAGAAGGTTCACTTTGTTTTATTCCCATACTGGAAGACTAACTGAGATCTGATCCACATTAGAGAGAGAGAGAGAGAGAGAGAGAGATTTTCGTTTTGGGTCTTTTTGCATTTTGGTTATCTAAGATTTTGGTCTTGGACCTTTACCTGTACATTCTTTTTCTCTTAATAGATTCTACTTATCTTTTTTTTAAAAAAAAAAGAGAGAATTTTGTGTTATGTGTGGAGTCTGATAGCACTAAGGAGTACTGATTGCCCTAGCCCGACGATCGCCCACTACACATCCGTGGTTTGAGGCTTAAACATCTTTGGCAAGGGTGTTTTTGGTATTTCTCTTTCTTGGTGGCTCACGTCTGTAAATATTTGTTAAAACCCTAGTCGTAGGTTATGAGAGATTGAGAAGACGAATCGGAGGGAAAACTCTTGTAACCAATGGCGGACACCCAGAAACTCCAAAATTAAAAACTTGTGGGGAGACCATTTGTGAAGATTTTTAAAATTTTTAAAACTTCTAAGAGTCCCCTGAGGATTTTTCTTTCAGTTTGGGAGTCCACGGCCCAACTCAGCCCCCCCTTGGTTCCGCCTTTGCTTGTAACCGATCAACTACTGTCTTACTTTGAAGCATAGTAGAATCGACACGAAGAGAGGACGTAGGCAAATTGTCGAATCTCGATCAACATCTCCAAGCCTTTTATGTGTGATTGCATCTTGTTTTCTTTTCTTTACCTTATCAAAGATTTCTAACACTACACTGAAACCTCTCATAGTATGGGCCATACTTAGTCCAAAATTTGATGTGTCAACTGTGCTCCAATGAAAATTGAATCAAAAGAATGAGGGCATTATGGGGTAATGAGCATTGCACATACTTCCTTTAGTTGCATCTGTACTTTGTTGTGTATTTATATGGAAGCATGTGGTTGCCCAAATTAAAAAAAGAAAAGAGCAGGATATGGTATCTTAGCAGTCCATTAGCAGTCCATGGTCAGAGAGCAGTTGACTTGTACAGCAATTTTTGATAAATAAACTGCAAGTTGGATACTGTGAGGTGATGAGAAGATGGATGTGACTTCAGTTCTTACGTTTAGGATCCTCAGCTTTGGATTCCCCTAATAAACAAAAACAACTAGGAGCATTATGGAGATCAAATTTTGGGATGGAGATCTACTCATGCATCCTCCAGTGAGCTAAAGTTGAAACAGATCCAGCAAGTTACAAAGTCCCACTATTTTAATAGTAATCCCCCTTACGTGGTGCCCACGCATGCATGAAGCTCTGATGCCATTAGCGTAGGCGGAAGCGTGAATGAGGATGGGCAACGTCTTCCTCGTGATAGAAGGTTTTTGAATCCACTATTGTAGATTGTGTAACCTGTGGTCTAGCAATTGATGGAAGAAAACAAGCAAACAACGAGAGAAAGGTGCGGAGAAGAGACAGGAGACAACACAAAGATTTATCCTGGTCCGGCAAACCTTACCTATGTCTAGCCTCGAGAACCTGTGCTTCACTATCTTGGAGAATTGGGTCGAAAGGAACAAGTTTCCTTCTCGATCCTACGGGAAAATCACTCACACCGCGATCTCTTCTCGTCAATGGCCACCTCCATCTTCTCCTTGTTGATCTCTAAACCCTCACAGATGTCTCTCTTTTGTGTTATGGCTCTATTACAAAAGACGGCTCGAAAAAACAATAAATATGTGCCGATAACCCTAATTAATCTCATTCGCCTTCAAACCCGTGTTCGCTCAGGCGTGAACAATGTTCGCCCCGGAACCGGACCCCCTCCAAGCCACTCGACCTGTAACCAACATGGGCACCCGGGTACCACCAGCCCTTTGCCCCGGCGCCAGGCACTTGTAGCCCGACACTGCCCCCATTGGTTTGGATCTCGCCCGAGCGCAGGGCTACACCTGGGCACCGATTGGCTAGCAGTAATGGGTCGGGTGCAGGCATGAGTCAGGCTCCACAAACACGTCAATCTTCCACTTGGAGACTGAGTTTTCTAGTTCTTTGATAAGGAATTTAATGGCGACGGTAACTCCTCAGCATCAGGTCTCAAACATTCGGTCTATCTCTTTAGACTGATAGAAGCCGAACAACTGTTCAACTACCCCACCGTGGCCACGTTTATCAGCATATCAGTCGGATTCTTTTATGTATGTATCTTTTCCAACTTCATCACATCGTCTTCCAATATGAATTGAATAAAGTCAAACTTTATGTCGTTGTGTTTGGTTCCCTTGTGGAAAACGAAATTCTTTGCAAGGTAGATGGTGCTCTAGCTATCACAATACAGCATGTTGTCTTCTTTCTTTATCCTAAGCTTTCCCAGAAGATTCTATAATCATACTATCTCCTTGTAGGTCTCTAAAGTAGCAATATACTTAGCCTCAGTAGTAGAAAGAGCCATGATGTTCTACAACTATAAAACCCAGCTGATGGCTTCACTCCCCAACACAAACACATAACCCGTTTTGCTTTCCACTTGTTCAATCTCCTCCCAGATCCGGATCCACATAGCCCTACAGTCTAATCTACAAACCTCCATAGTGCAACGCCAGCTTGGAGGTTCACGCAGATATCTAAATATCCACTCTATGGCTTGCCAATGCACCGATACATCCAGGGTTGTTCATGTGTCTGCTAAGAACTCCTACTGCATGTGCTATATTTGGTCTCGCACATCCCATTACATACATAAGACCTCCAAATGCAAAGCAGTAGGAAACCTTTGCCATGTCATCCTTCTCCAGCTGCGTCTTGGTACAATCCCACTTTGATGGTCTAAATTGACTAGCAATGGACGTGTTGACAAGTTTCGCATTCTCCACTACAAATCGCTTCAGGACCTTCTCTATGTAGTCCTTCTGTGACAATTTCAACACCCTCTTGCTTCTGTCCCTGCTGATCCACATACAAAGGATCTACTTTGAAGGGCCTAGATATATACTTCATCGAGAACTCCTCAAATAGCTTATGTTTCAAATTCTTAATCTTCTCCAGTTTACTTCAACAACCAGCATATCAACACACAACAAGAGGATGACGAATCTATCACCAAACCTCTTGATGTTGTGATACCACTGCTTCGATGATTGCTTTAGTCCATACAAGATTTTCTTGAACTTGCATACCTTGCCTTCCTTACCCTTTTCTTGGAATTCATGTGGTTGTACCATGTAGATGTATTCATCAAGGTATCCGTGAAGAAACATCGTCTTCATGTCTAATTGCTCCAGATGTAGATCTTGGGCCGCTACCATAATAAAAAATGTCTGATGGTCATCATCTTGACCACCGATGAGAAGATCTTCATGTAGTCAATAACTTGCTTGAGCCAAAAGCCCTTGATTATGAGCCTTGCTTTGTAGCGCTTCGAACTGCTTGTTCTTCTTTCAGCCTGTAGACCAACTTGTTCTGTAATGCCTTCTTCCCCTTCGATAGATTCACCAAATCCCACGTCTTGTTTATATAAAGAGATTGCATCTCCTCCTCGATCCATGGTATGCTCCAACTCAACCTTTGCATCCACCCAAGCAACTTCATCGAAGCTATCATGTTTCCTATTATCCGCCAGCAACAGATAATGCAGAGATGGAAAGTAGTTTTGTGGTGCATGTTGTGTCCAAACCGATCTCCTCATGGCGGTAAAAGGTATACGTTGCAGGCACGTGGTCGACTTGCTGAACTTGCTAATTAATATCTCACATGCACTCCTTCAGCATATACCTGTCCTTGACATCATATAGTTCCACGAACTCTTCTGCTCAGACTTGTCTTCAACTTTGTCATAGTACATCACCTTCTCATTGAAGATGATGTACTGTCTTCTCAAGATCGCCTTCGCCTTGTCGTCCCACAATCAGTAGCTGAATGCGTTCAGTCTGTAGCCAATGAAGTAAAACTTCGTTGATTTTGCATCAAGTTTACTTTACTTTTGGGCATTGATGTGGATAGAGGCAGTGCTGCCGAAGACAAATAGGTGCATAAGACTCATTGTCTTGCATGTCCACTCCTCCTATAAAATTGCACCTTCTAATAGAACTGATGGGTCTCAGTTGATCAAGTAGGAGATCATATTCACTGCATCAGTCTAAAATTGCTTCGGAAGGCCAGAATAGATCTGTATACTCCTTGCACGTTCCATTAAGGTCACATTCATCTGCTCAGCCACATCATTTTGCTAATGTATGTGAGAGATGGTCTTCTGCTTCGGATGCCATTCGAGGCGTAATAATTCTCGAACTATCTACTGCAGTACTCTCCTCCATTATCCGACCATAGGTACTTAAGCTTCTTTATTGTATCATTCTCTACAAGAGCTTTCCACTTCTTGAATGTATCAAATACATCAGATTTTTCTTTAAGAAAATTAATGGGACTAATCCTCCAACACTCCCCCTTATATGCAGGTCAATCTTTTTGTGGTCCTTGTCACGTGGATGAAGGATGTATGAGGACCGTACACTCGGCAGGTGAGTGAAACATTTATGCTCTAATACCATTTGAGATTTCCTCTATCCCAAAACCCACGTGTTGAGATGAGGTCCCATCATACATATAAGGATCGTTTCCGCCCTCTACATTACCGAGGTGAGACTAATCCTCCAACAAAATACCCCCAAAGCTTTCTAGTACTATCATATATGAATGGAACAAAATAGGTGAAGCCACCCATAGATGACACCTGAGCCGGCCCGTAGACGTCTGTGTGTACTATTTCCAACTTCTATGGTTTCCTCATTATACTTTCCTTTAAAAAATTGACCTTCTTCTGCTTCTCGAAGATACAGCCCTCGCACAGATCTAAGTCTACTGACTTGAGACCTAGCAGCCTTCCTTCTGAAAGAAAGGTCTTCATTCTGGTCTCGCCCATATGGACTAGCTAATAGTGCCACAGATTTGAGCCTTCGTTTGCAGAAACTATCGAGATGACGTTTGTTATGTCCGATGTGCAGTAGAGAGTCCCCTCTTTCTTGCCATGTGTTGTGACCAAGGATCCTTTCATGATCTTTCATAAATCGGCAGTGAATGTAGTCATATATCCCGCCTCGGCTAATTGGCTTAGCAAGATCAAGTTCCTCTTCAAGCTTGGCACATGCCGCACGTTCTTCAGCTACAATAACATACTACTACCCTGGCCTGTTTGGACATCTCCTTTCCAAATTATAATGCACGACTTATCATCTCCAAGGTACACCTTTCTGAGATCTCCCTACACGTAATTATAGAGGATGTCCCAGTTAGAAGTTGTGTGGAAACATGCGATCGAATCGATCACCTAGACCTCCTTTCTAATGTCCATCAATAGTATCAATGTCTCATCGTGCACTACTTCGGAGATATTTGCAGATGGCTCTACACTGCTTAGACTAGGTTGTTGCATCTATGGAAGTTTGCAATTTCTTCTTATGTGGCCCTTTTTGCCATAGTTCCAGCACCCGTCTGGTTTCTGATTATCAAGAGGACCCCTTGATTTGGATCTCTCAGTAGATCTACCATGGCTCTTCCCATTGTTAGGACCTCTACTTTGATGTCTCCCTCTGCTCTCCTTATTTAGGGTGTTCTCTGACGCTTCCCCATAAAACTTCCTATGAGCCTCTTCGCTCAATAGCAAACCTATGATATCATCGTAGTTTAGAGCACTTAATCCTAAAGAGTTACTGGTGGCTATCACAAGCCCGCTCCAACTATCCAGGAGGGACGATAGAATCAGAAAGGGATCGGATCTCCTCATCAAAACTAATCTTCATTGACTTCAATTGGCTTATTAGAGTATTGAATTCGTTTAGGTGTTCCACCACGCTCCCTCCTTCTTTCGTACTCAAATTGAACAACTTCATTAGAAAAATCGTATTTATGTGAAAGGCTTTTCGTACATCTTCTTTAGAGCCTTCATCAATCCTTCTATGGTCATCTCATTAGAAATGTTGAAGGCTGCAGAGGTAGATATGGACAACTGAATCGTACCTAGGTTTTTGGTATCAAGAACGGCCCACTCTGAATCATACATTTCCTTCGACTTGCTCGCTTCTCTGTATAGTGGTAGGTATCAATCCTTCTAATAGAGATATTCTTCGATCTAATTCAACTAAAATCCAAAATTCATCCCATTGAATTTATCGATCATAGCATTTCCTTCTTCCGACATTGCTCCCACTGAAACCTTGTTCTAATACCAATTGTTGTAGATTGTGCAGCCTGTAGTCTAGCAATCGATGGAGAAAAACAAGCAAACAATGAGAGAAAGGTACGGAGAAGAGACAAGAGAGAACACAAAGATTTACCCTGGTTCGGCAGAACTTGCCTATGTCCAGCCTCGAGAACCTAAGTTAAACTATCTTGGAGAATCGAATTGGAAAGTAGAAGTCTCTTTCTCGATATTACAAGGAAATCACTCACACCACGATCTCTCCTCGATCAATAGTCACCTCCATCTTTTCCTTGCGTATCTCTAAATCCTCACAAAAGTCTCTCCTTTGTGTTATGGAAAAGAAGGCTAAAAAAAACATTAAAATAGCTTCCTCTGAAGTCTTTCTACTATCTCATCTGGACTCTATCATGGAGTGTTTGTTGACATCAGGTAACCCCCAAAGATTGCTCCACCATAGAGACACTTTTACTATCTCCTTAACCTGGGGCCTCATCAGTGCTAGTAACTGATCATCCCTCTTCATTAGTTTTTGAAGTTGTCCTCTCAACCTTTTCCACACCTTCTTCTAGATCTGTCTGCAGATCTTTATTTTTCACCACTGATTCTTTCTCTACTCCTTCCTCTTCCAGTGCCACTGAATCTTCAACTTTATCTGCTTCATGCATCTCATGCCTTGACTGATTGAAATTGAAAACATACCTAAAAGATGATAACGCTATTACGACCAAGATTAGAACTCCTAATCCTAACAGGACACTCCAAGCAAATTTTAAATTACTTCTACGTCCTAACTTCGACAAATGATGCATATGTCCCTAACAAATGACTAAATGACTAACGTATCCTAAGGATTAAAATAATAAAATAAAAGTACTAGGACTCATGCTCTAAAACTCGTGCAAACGACTCTGCGCGAATATATGTGTGCATAGATCCAACTCGACATCAGGACCTACACCTAACGTTCCCGAGTAGTTGTTGGTACTAAACCATCTCCTCTACATGTCGACTTGTACCACCTCCTTGGTAACGATATGATCTCAGGAACCGATGATGAAGATCAAGAAGATGATGGCATGACGGAAGAGCTGATTCTGAAACCAACACATCAATATAAGAAAATAAATGTATTGTGTCCTACTTGCTGTAGATAATTTTGGTAGGACCCAGTGAACTATAATAAAAATAGGTGGACAATCTTGATTAGGCTAACAAATATCAGTGACATGACCTGTAAAAAATAAAATTGAGGTCCCATCCATATTAGTGAACCCCAATCTTCAATAACATCATAAATAAGTTCTCTCTGCTGTAAGGTTTATATGCCTCTGCCCTCAGAACCTCCAAACATGGAAGAAAACATTACACCTCATCTAATGTCCACAGAGTGAAGCATAACCCAATAGTTAGAAAACTATAATTTACCCCCTACAAGTCACATAAAAATTACAAAATGAGAGAAATGAAGTAGTTGACAAAAGGGGTATTATGCTGACATTTCAAACTTTAGGGAGGCGATTTGGAACAAAAGAAACTACAAGGGGGGTTAAGTGTTTTTGTGCTAAACTTCAGGGGGGCATCGTGTAATTTATCCCATTTTTTTTAGGCGGAAAAGAGGATCCGCGATCGTGGTATTTTATTTTCCATCATTTGCGGTATAATGGGCTATCGACTACGGCTAGAGGGAGTTCTTAATTGTTCGACTGGGGATTTTTTTTCTTCTTCTTTATATGCTTATCTTTCTTTACACCGTGGTGCGGTTTTATAAAATATGGGGTGGGTTTGAGATACTTTTTTCGATCCACCTTGCAGCTGATCTTAAATCTGAATCATTTGATCTTGTGAGGACCACTGTGGGCACCGAAATTAGCCTACGGGTCGAACCCGATTTTTACACAAAAAAATAGGCCCGCACCCAACGGCCTTCGGGTCGAACCCGATTTGTACACAAAAAATGCGCTCGCACTCGATGACCTTCGGGTCGAACCCGACTCGCTCATGCAACTTGGGCCCGCACACAACGGCCCGCATGCACACTCGGCCCGCACACAACGGCCCGCATGCACACTCGGCCCACACACAACGGCCCTCATGCGAAATTGGGCCCGCACACGAATGGCCCGCATGCGAACTCGGCCCGCGTGCAAACCCAATTCGCGCATCGCGGCCCAACTCGAAGCAAACGGGTCCCACCGGACCCGTGACTCGAACACAAAGAGGGGGGCCTACCGGCCCCCCCCCTCTTGAAAACCGTGCCTCCCTCATCAAAGAAAGGTGGGGCCGGCCATAAAAGAAAAAGAAAAGAAAAGAAAAAGAAAAAGAAAAGAAGAAAAAAATCAAAACCGCCTTGATGCGGGGGGAGGTGGCGTGGACGTCTACACAACCGTAGATCCGCGACGATCCCTCGATCCAACGGACAAGATGACGTTGTGTCGCCATCCGATCCAAAAGTGCAACAAAAATAACAACTCGATCTTTAAAGATCGAGTCACATCTAGCCCATAACCACTCCAACTAAAAAGGAGGAAATCGGGTTTGTTTCCCTAAATAAGGGAACGATATCTCGATGGTTATGAGGGGAGATATTGGAGGAAACAAAAAGATTTCAGCAATATCTCCCCCAACCGCCCCCCTTTGCCTATAAATAGAAGGGGTCGGGGAAGGCATCAAGGGTCCGAAAAGCTGAAGACGAAAGAGCGCTACGAAGAAGCTCCAACGCTTGAAGACCGAAGGCTTCACGAGGCACGGCAAGCATATCCTACGGGAGTCCTTGACCCTTCAAGTCCTCATCAACGTGAAGACCTTGCACTCGAAGATCAAAGCTTCGACTCCTCGCACGAAGAAGAAAGCTTGGAGAAGAAGACCCGGAGCTGTCATCACCCGATTGCTCCAACGATCTTCATCAGCTCCGAAGACGCCATAAGCAAAGGCCGGAGAAGAAGATCGAAGCCGACAACACCCGTCGTCTTCAACAAAGGCATCAACTCCTTGCACGTAGAAGAAAGCCGGGAGAAGAAAGCCTGAAGCCGGTGATACCCCTACCGCCTTCGTCAACCAAAAGCCGACGCTGCAACCGTCGTGCCGAAGTCGGTGCTACCCCCGCCGTCTTCATCAACAAAAGCCGACGCTACAACCATCGCACGAAGATCGGTGCTACCCCCACCGAAAAGCCAAGCCGACGCCACAACCGTCGAGGAAGTCGGAAGAAGAAAGAAGCCTTGAAGAAGCAACGCCAGTCGTTCGAGAAGAAGATCGAGTCAAAGCTAAAGTCAAAGCCGACGCAAGAAGCCAAAGCAAACGCCCCGGTAAAACCCGCGCTAAAGCAATGCACGTGCCAAAGCCAAGCAACTACGACGGTCACGAGCAAAGCACCGCACGTTCTAGCCGATACGACGCGAAGTCCGGAAGAACTAAAGCATCGCAAGCCTCTACCCGTCTACGTTCAAACGCAAGCGCCAAAGCAAAGCAAACGCCAGAGCCACGCCAAAGCTACGCCAAAGCCGAAAGCCAAAGCCAAAGCTGACGCCAAAAACACCATCGACGCCGCGAACCGACGATCAAGGACGTCGAGGTCGAGCCAGGATCGAGGAAGACACGAAGACCAAGGAACGAAGCCCAAAGCCTCCCTAGCCGAGAAAGCGCGAAGCACGGACGGGACAAAATCAACGGCAGAAACTCCTTAGCCTCTCAAAAACCCTCACCCTGTAAAGACCTCTGTCCTGGGCAACCCCTTCAGAGCTCTCGCACGAATACCACGTGGAGACGCGGATCAAAGGGACCCTCCAGAGGATCTCTCCCATAATCTCCTGATCAAAGAAAATTTGTAATCTCGTGTGATCCGCAATAAAGACGACCCGAATATTTTTCCGCGACCACAGATTTCTGGCACGCCCGGTGGGACATCCTCTCCTTTCATCCGTACGTTTGAAGGAGTTGCTTCAAGTTCGCCATGGCCGGAACAAATGATGATACGTTTGCTCCAACAAGCCTCTCACATATCGCCGAGTCGCCACTACTCCAACACGGCGATCCAGAAAACCCGGAGGATGTCATTCCCCCGGTAGTACGTGTCTACACTCGGCGTACTCAAACTCTCGCGGACTTCTTCACGCCAGAAACTGCTGCCAAAAATGCCCGCCAAGGCGCCAATGAGGCCTTGGTGCATGAAGAAACGAGCCTCAATCCTGGAACATCTGTCCAGAAATTTGGGGAGGACCAGCCCCAACCCCGAGCCCGTTCGGGTTCTCCAGCGGACTTTGCACCTCCTTTGCCGGGGGCAAACGTCCGTCGTCAAGCAGAAGCAAGTCAGCGTAACTACGCCTCCGACGACGATAGCAAGGGTGCAGGCATGCAACATCGAGATGTCCTACGGCATCATCCTCCGTCCGCTCTCCAGCTCCAAGTCATGCAAATGGGTGAACACATGGCTCAGCTCACCCGACTAATGGAAGAGAAGGATCGTCACATCAACACCTTGCTTCAAAGGCTAAGTGCGAGGGATGCTCCGGTATTCGGTCAACCTCCTGCTTCTCCAGTAGCTGCTCCAGCCCCGTCTCCAACTCCTGCTCTTGCAGAAGTTGGTCCGGCAACACTAGCAACTACTCCTGCACTGTCCTCGGCTCCCGTGCCGGTCTCGGTGGTCGCGCAACCTTCAGTGGCAGCAACGATGAATGCCCAGCAAATACAAGCACTAGTGGCTGACATGATGCGTTCCCATGGCGGCAGCCTACCTCCGATTACGGCGGCATATTCAAAGCCTTACACCATAAGGATCCAACAGCTGCGCTTCCCTACCGGGTTCCAGCCACCAAAGTTCCAACACTTCGACGGAAAGGGGAACCCAAGGCAACACATTGCCCACTTCGTCGAAACTTGCAATAACACCGGCACATACGGCGATGAGATGGTGAAGCAGTTCGTTCGCACCCTCAAAGGTAATGCTTTTGACTGGTATGTTGACCTTCCTCCAGGATCCATTGACAGCTGGGATCAGATGGAGAGGGAATTCCTCAACCGCTTCTACAGCACTCGGCGCATCGTTAGCATGACCGAGCTTACTGCTGTCAAGCAAAGGAAGGACGAATCAGTAATCGACTACATCGATCGATGGAGGAATCTCGCCCTGAATTCACGAGATCGTTTGTCTGAAGACTCGGCTATTGAGATGTGCACCCAAGGCATGCACTGGGGCTTACTCTACATCCTCAAGGGGATCAAGCCTCGGTCCTTCGAAGAACTCGCAACTCGAGCCCACGACATGGAGCTCAGCTTAGCAAATCGCGGGGACTCAAAGACCAAAGACTTCCTGAAGGTGGAAAAGAAAGACAAACCACCGGCACCCAAATCAAAGCAAGTTAACGTCGCCGACATCGCCTCGGCCTCCAAGCCACTCAAAATCAGCGGTAAGTCGGATCAAGAAAAGGGAGCTGCCATACCACCGCCTCCACCCCAAAGACAGTCAAAGATGACTCTAGAAGAACTTGAGGCCAAAGAGTATCCCTTTCCAGACTCGGAAGTCTCCTCCATGTTCGATCAACTGCTATAAGAAAAGATGATTGAGCTTCCTCCTTCAAAAAGGCCCGAACAGATGCATCGGGTCAACGATCCGCTCTTCTGCAAATACCATCGGCTGGTTAGCCATCCTATTGAGAAGTGTTTCGTCTTCAAAGAAAAGATCATGGCACTCGCAAAGCAAGGAAAAATTGAGATCGACTCCAGCGACGTCGCAACGGCAAACATGACGTCCATCACCTTCGGTTCGTTTCAACCAGTACTCGTTGCTGCCCACCAGAGAAGGCCCAAGTTGCGCATCAACCGCCAAAGACCGATTGCGAAGTTAGCCCCACGACGGAAAATCTCAAGACGACAGCAGTACGCTCCTAAGCTCGCTGAGGAAGAAACGTCACTGCCCTGGGGGCAACCGTCGCCTACGTCGACGTCTCTCTCAAACAAAGCTATGTCCCAACGAAATCTCCAGACAAGGTACGAGCAAGGAGACCCGGAGGTCGGTCTGTTAGGCCAGCCTTCAGGTAAATTCGACTACTACGTCCTCTATTCCAGACCTTCGCCTGTCTCAATAGAAGAAATCAAGCCCACCGGCTGGGAGTCAGAAGGCGAACCACCAAGGTCCCCAGAGGAGCAAGGCTCCCTGACTCATGGAGAACCCATAAATCTTCAGACAAGGTACGAGCAAGGAGACCCGGAGGTCGGTCTGTTAGGCCAGCCTTCAGGTAAATTCGACTACTTTGTCCTCTATTCCAAACCTTCGCTTGTCTCAATAGAAGAAATCAAGCCCACCGGCTGGGAGTCAGAAGGCGAACCACCAAGGTCCCCAGAGGAGCAGGTCTCCCCGACCCATGAAGGACCTACCGCTCCCACTCCAGAGCTTCACCTTGGTAACGAAGAATCCACTGATGAAGATGCATGGGTCATGTTGCCTCACAGACGAAGGCCATGGATGCCAAGAAGTCGCAAGTTCGATCGGGTAACAAGAAAGCTTCCGGAACGAAGAACTTACAAAAAGAAAAGCAAAGCTCCAGGAAGGAAGGCATTCAAAGTACCGCCAGCAGATCCTGATGATCTCCTCCTGCAAAACCCTCCAGAACCGATAACGTTGCAAGAGTTCTTCCCCGATTACTTCCTCCCAGCTAATCAGCAGCACGAAGCCTCCTGTTGCATGGTTGAGATTCACGTAGCGCCGGAAGAAGAAGATAGGATCAAGCCTTCCAAAGAAAGTAACACCGACAACGAGGAGGATGATTCCGACAAAGACAGTACTGCTGCTTACGATGAGGCAATCCTGCACTTGCCACTCATAGAAGCACTACACCTCCCAGAGAAAGCTCGCCTAGCAATGGCCGAGGCTTTGACAGACCCAGATAGCTACAAAAGAAAGAAGAAAAACGCCGAGAAGGGCAAAACTATTGTCTCATGTAACGCAGCAATAACTTTCTCGGACGAAGATCTGCAGCTCGGAGCACGACTGCACAATCGACCTATCTACGTCTCAGGATACATCGACGAGAAGCCGGTAAATCGAATCCTGTTGGACTGTGGCTCCGCCGTCAACATCATGCCTATCCAAACAATGCGCCAGCTCGGCATCACCACCGACCAGCTCTCACAAAGCCAGCTGGTCATTCAAGGATTCAACCAAGGAGGACAGTCCACCATAGGGATCATTCGTCTAAAACTCTCCATCAGTCAACTTGACACGACGATTCTTTTCCACGTCATTGACTGTCAAACATCATATCACCTTTTGCTGGGAAGACCGTGGCTGCACGAAAACGGTGTCGTAGTGTCTACCTGGCACCAATGCCTCAAGTACTACGAGGAAGGTCTGGAGAAGTGCATCGTTGCAGACGACAAACCATTCAATGAGGCTGAAGCACACCTCGCCGATGCCAAGTTTTACCAAGCAAAGGACCTTGTTGCAGAAGTCCTTCCAGCTAAAGCTCCTCGAACTCAGAAAGCTAAAAGGATGGAGCAGGAAGAAGCTCTGCCAACTCCAAATCCGGTACCACTATCTAAGGCGATATGCGAAGTCAAAGAAGTGCTAGCGCCGAGACGAAGAATGCGCATCAGCTCCAAGCCAAGATCCATGAAGCACACTCCATTACCTGCCCAAGCTACGACAGTCTTACGCCTCACGCCTCAGTGGCTTCGCAAAGATGAACCACCACCTTTTGCCCCGCCAAAAGGGATGGTCCAGCCGCTATCAGAAGCTAATGTCATCACTCTGCAAGAGATGACACTGCCACTACCCAGCTTGGGGCAAGCTTCAAGTTCGCCAAAACCCATCAATCCCTTCGAATCCAGCCAACTCACATTCAAGCCAAAAGGAAGCTGGGGGCAAAATGCCGCCAAGCTGCTGTTCAAAGCTGGCTACGACAAAGACAGTGCTGCACATATGAGTACGCTTCTGCCAGCTCCAATACCATACGGGATGACTAAGACTCAAGCCCATTTACTCCAGGGTGGCGAGCAGATCCCACCAAATCGGCGAGGCATCGGCTCTCGTCAAACCCCGATGGTCATCAAGATAACAGGAGAGAAGACCTTCACCTCTAACTACATTGAGGTGAAGTTGGTGAATGAAGCGGAAGAGGGATCGTCAGCTTCCGATGCACGCTCCACCAATATTTATCCCGGTACAAAAGGCACCAAAAAAAGGCGATATCGAGCTCGGCGTCGGACCGTACCTCAAAAGCAAAAGAAGAGCGTCAAAAACCAGGCAAGTCAAAATCCCATATCAGTATTCAAAAGACTTGGGCCAATCAGACAAGCAAAGCAAAGGTCAGTATTCGACCGTTTGGGAAAGCCACCCACTGAGGTGAGAAAAATCATTCCCACCCACCCACCCTTCTCATTCTACGAAACTGGCGACATCACCGACATTATCATGGTCTCTGTTAATCATATCACCATTTCCGACTCTCCAATCGATGCATCTTCTACTTCGGACGACGAGTTGCTCGACGCCCCACCGGTCCTCGAAGAAGGGGGGCAATCTACCGTCGACGATTTGAAGGAAATCAACTTGGGTACGCAAGAGGATCCTCGGCCTACATTCGTAAGTGCACTCCTGACTCCCGAAGAGGAAGCTGCATACATCAGGCTACTCCAAGAATACAGAGATGTCTTCGCATGGTCCTACAAGGAAATGCCCGGACTTGACCCCAAGATTGCAGTACATCAGCTTGCCGTCAAGCAAGGACAAAGACGCTACCGACCGGAACTGGTACTGCAAATAGAGGGCGAAGTCAATAAGCTCATTGAAGCCGGCTTTATCCGAGAAGTTAAATACCCAACATGGATCTCCAGCGTGGTCCCAGTCAAGAAGAAGAACGGCCAGATCAGAGTATGCGTGGACTTCAGGGACTTAAACAATGCATGCCCCAAAGATGACTTCCCACTGCCAATCACAGAACTAATGGTGGATGCGATAACAGGCCATGAAGCACTAACCTTCATGGATGGATCCTCGGGTTACAACCAGATCCGGATGGCACCCAAAGACGAAGAGCTTACGGCATTCCGCACGCCAAAAGGGATCTACTGCTACAAAGTCATACCTTTCGGCTTGAAAAATGCAGGAGCCACTTACCAACGAGCCATGCAAAAAATTTTCGACGATATCCTTCATCAGAATGTAGAATGCTACGTCGACGACCTCGTGGTAAAATCAAAACAAAAGTCAACACATCTTCAAGACCTCGAGCTAATCTTCAAGCGACTTCGAAGGTACCAGCTCCGCATGAACCCGTTTAAATGCGCATTTGGGGTCTCCTCGGGAAAGTTTCTCGGCTTTGTCGTACGCCATCGAGGCATCGAGATAGATCAATCCAAAATAGATGCTATCCTCAATATGCCAATCCCAAAAACCGTGCGAGACCTCCGAGGTCTCCAGGGCCATCTAGCATATATCAGAAGGTTCATCGCCAACTTAGCTGGAAAATGCAGGCCCTTCAGTAGCCTCATGAAGAAAGGAGCGGCATTCAAGTGGGATGAAGCTTGTCAGGAAGCCCTCCAAAACATCAGGGATTACTTACTCAAGCCCCCGGTTCTGACAGCACCAGTTCAAGGAAAGCCATTGGTCCTTTACATCAGCGCCCAGGAGCAGTCCTTGGGGGCACTCCTGGCTCAAGACAACGAGCTAGGCAAGGAAACAGCATGCTACTATTTGAGCCGCACTCTCATCGGCGCGGAGCTAAACTACTCCCCGATTGAGAAGGTCTGTCTGGCGCTCATCTTCGCTACAAAAAAGCTGTGACACTGTATGTTAGCTCACGCCATCAGGCTCATCTCAAAAGCCGATCCGCTCAAATACATCATGTCAAGACCAGTGCTCTCCGGACGTCTGGCCAAGTGGGCTTTGCTCCTCCTTGAGTTTGACATCACCTTTGTCCCTCGTAAAGCGGTCAAGGGTCAAGCTCTCGCAGACTTCCTAGCAGAATACCCCCTTCCAGCAGAATGGGAACTATCGGAAGATCTCCCAGACGAAGAAGTATTCTGCATCGACATCGCCCCTTCTTGGAAAATGTTCTTCGACGGTGCGGCCAGGCAAGATGTAGCAGGAGCGGGAGTTATCTTCGTTACACCAAACGATGAAGTACTTCCCTTCTCGTTTCTACTATCAGAGCCATGCTCCAACAACAGGGCGGAATATCAAGCTCTGATCATTGGCCTCGAACTCGCCAATGATATGAAACTTCAAGGGCTCACAATTTTCGGCGACTCTCAACTCGTCATTCAGCAGATATTGGGGGCATACGAGGTCAACAAAGAAGATCTCGTGCCATTGCACCTACGAGCCCTGAAACTCCTTGGTACACTCAAAGATGCTTCAATCCAGTATGTTCCCAGAAACCTCAATCAGCAGGCTGATGCGCTTGCAAATTTGGCGGCTACACTTCCGTTCCCAGAAAAAAGCCAACTCATCATCCCTATCTGTAAGAGAATGGTGATCACCGAGGAGGACCTCCCTATGGGAATCCCGGACCAAGTCAATACAGTACACGTTTTCGTGACCGACGAGCTAGACTGGAGACAACCATTCATAGACTTTCTTGTCCACGGGAAGCTCCCTGAAGATCCGAAGCGTAAGGTCGACATTCGCCGACGGTCTCTGAAATTCTTCCACTTCAACAACGAGTTGTACCGTCGAAGCTACGATGGTGCACTTCTGAGGTGTCTAGCAAAAGAAGAAGCAGAAACAGCACTAGAAGAAGTCCATGCCGAGATCTGTGGCTCACATCAGTCCGGTCCAAAGCTGCACTTCCGCATTAGGCGGATGGGGTACTACTGGCCCACTATGATCAAGGACTCCCTCGAGTTTGCAAAAAGATGCCACACTTGCCAACTGCATGGCAACTACATCCGTCAGCCTCCGGAACCTTTGCATCCAACCATCGCATCATGGCCCTTCGATGGATGGGGACTCGATATTGTCGGTCCGCTACCCAAGTCATCCAAACAGCATCTTTATATCCTGGCGGCAACAGATTACTTCTCCAAGTGGGCTGAGGCAGTACCATTGCGAGAAGTTACCAGGCACTCTGTCATCAACTTCATCCAGAACGACATCATCTTCCGGTACGGCATCCCTCGCTATATCGTTACGGACAACGGGAAGCAATTCAAAAACGCCGCCGTCAGCCAATTTTGCGCCAAGTTCGAT
Source organism: Chamaelirium japonicum (assembly GCA_947650365.1). Lineage (NCBI taxonomy): Eukaryota > Viridiplantae > Streptophyta > Magnoliopsida > Liliales > Melanthiaceae > Chamaelirium > Chamaelirium japonicum. The sequence continues at coordinate 11,030,534 of OX393552.1, forward strand.
ATCAAGCAAAGGTATTCAACCATGTACAACGCCTCTGCCAACGGCCTAGCTGAAGCTTTCAACAAAACACTCTGCAAACTTTTGAAGAAAGTCGTCTCGAAGTCGAAGAAAGACTGGCATGAACGCATGGGCGAAGCACTGTGGGCGTATCGCACCTCTTTTCGCACACCAACACAGGCGACTCCGTACTCACTAGTGTACGGAGTAGAAGCTGTCCTCCCCCTTGAGCTCCAGATTCCGTCACTCAGAATAGCTGTCCAGGAAGGCCTCGTCAACGGCAACAACGCTCAACTTCGCCTAGCAGAATTGGAAGCCCTGGATGAGAAGCGCCTCGAAGCCCAGCAACGCCTGGAATGCTACCAAGCCAGGTTGACTCGAGCCTTCAACAAAAGGATTCGCCCTCGATCTTTCCAAAAAGGAGAATTGGTGCTCGCAGTCAAACGCCCCATCATCCTTTCGCATCGAGGAGGAAAGAAGTTCGACGCTAAGTGGGATGGACCGCACGCTGTCAAAGAGGTCTACTCCAATGGTGCATATCTTCTCACCACGCCAGAAGGGCTCACACTCGGCCCCATCAATGGCAAGTACCTCAAAAGGTACTATGCCTAAAAGCAGGGCTACATTCCTTGCAAAAAAAAAAAAGGAACTACGTGTGACTTGATCCCTCTCAGTAGGGTACGTAGGCAGCCTGTAAAGGTTCAGTCCAAACAAAAAAAACACAACCAAACTCTGCCATTCCAGAAGACAAGTCCAAAAAAAAAGAAAATATAGATAGATGCATGATACCAGATAAAGAGAAGCAGAACTACAAGTCTGTTTAGCTGAAATGACAAGAAAGAAAAGAAAATGTGACATTGCTAGTAAAGCGAATCAAATTCTTTGAGACGTTGGAGCAGCTCGCCGTCAGTAACCTCCATGCGCTCCAACTCTAAAGACCGAGAAGCTACCCGCTCCCGATGCGTCGCCAGCTCGATACGCTGCTTTGCCAGGTCTGCTCCAGAAGACTTCTCGATCGTCTCAGCTTTCTCGAAAGATGCGCGAGCAGCCTCTAGCTTCTTCCGTGCCCGAACAAGGCTCGCAGTGGCAAGTGCATGCTGTGCCTCCAGGCAACGCTCCTCGTCCTCGGCCTTTGCTAGTATCAGGGGAAGGTCATCTTCCATCGAAGCCCGTTTCAAGCAATGAGCTTCACTATCCGCCAAGAGAACACACATCTGTGCCTCAAACAAAGAGCCATCGACCTGGAAGGCCGTCAGGTTCTTGCAAAACTCAGGCCCCTCGAGGACCCACCAGCTGCTCAAAGCGGCAAAGCCCTCTTCCTGGAAGGGTGCGAGCGTCGTCTGGATATACTTCCGACAGCTCTCCAAAAGAAGGACAGAGAGAAGGTCTCGCGAACTGTACTTTCTCTTGTCTGCCTCTGAGTGCACAGGCAAGGTGGGCTCCAGCCCTGAAGGCTCAAGTGAAGGAACCGCCTCCTGGACCATCGCCGTGATAACAGTCAGCGGAACCACCAGAGCCGAAGGAGGAGGCACAGGCAAACCTTCCGACAAAACGACTGCGGGAGTAGCTTCTGCCGGAGTACCGGACCTAGCTGGAGGAGTCTGTTCTCTCCCTACACTGGAGACCTCATCCTCCTCCCCAAAGCCCAACTGCTCCACGTCAATATCATCCAGGTTGACAGCACTGCCGGTAAAGTCTGCTCCACACGCTCCCAAAAGCTCCAAGTTATCCCAGGGAACATCCAGCCCGCCACCTTCAATCAACGTTGCTCTGATGGGAGAGCACTCCTGCCCAACCCCCTTCGGGGCAGACTCGCAGTCCGGTCGAGCAGACCCTGCCAAAATGAGAGCTGGACAACTCAGCCAACGAAGTAAGAATACAAGCACAGAAATTCATGAGAAACTAAAAACAAGATATACCTCCAGCGTCCGATGAAGATACCCCAGAAGGAGGGATTACCCCATCGATAAAAAGCCCTGGCTCTCCGTCTCGAGCTGGCCCTGCCTCGCCAGCACCAGTCAAAGCTGCCTCACACAAGAGGTCCAACTTTCTCCTCTTGGGAGAAGCACCCCCACTCCAAGAAGCCTGAGTCTCAGGAAGGCCCTGAACCTTGGAGGACGGAGCCATCTCAACTTCTTGCACAGAAAGTGAAGCTTGGGAAGTACTCTCTCGACGTCCACAAGAGTTCTCTGACCATCGCTCCTTGGACCAAAGACGGCGATCCTCTGACCCCGCCAAAGAGTCAAAAGGAAAGTCAGCCCGCTCGCTGCTAGCAAGGACGTCTAGCGGAAGGCCAGCCAAGAGGGGAAGCACTGACCCGTTGACCCAGCGACGATACTCAGGAGTTGCGGCATCCTTGCCGCCCGACTTAATCCCCGGTGAGAAAGTACATCCAGTAAATCGATCGTAAAGCGCTCCCCAGAGGCGGTACGCCTCCTGCGGAGTGTAACGTAACCGCAGGCGCAAAGGAGTCCCAGGCAACTCCTGCCGAAAACCTTGCTGACGAGCAAACCGGTGGGGAGAGTACCGGGCCACCTCCACTACATCCCCACGGCGCCAAACAAGATACCCAGGCCTGCAACTCACCATGCTCCAGTACAAAGGCTCGGACATCTCCGCCCCATCACACACCAGGGATTTCATAGAAGGCGCCAGTGCATTTTCCGATACAAATTCGAAGTCAGAGGGGCCCATACGCCGTAAACACTCTCGGGCACTAGGCTTCGGACGCTCCCATGCATAAAAAGCATTCATTACACCTCCCACACAAGGAAGAAAGGGCACCGAGGTCGAGGTCCACGCGCCGCAAAGATCCCCTTCGGAAAGTGAAGCCCAATCCAACTATAGAGGTAATGCAGGAGGCAAAAAGAACTGGCTCTGCCTACCTCCCCTCTTGCATTACCCGCACTCGATAAACTCCAGTAGGTGCCACTAAGCCCACCGTACAATGAGCAGAGAATTGCCGGCGCCAGGTTAAGAAAATCTCTAGTCACCATCCGAGCAGCCGCAAGGAAGGTCCCAGGACGTACCACATCCCCTTCCCAGGGTAAAGCAAAGCGGCAGAGGAAAAGTACTAACCCCGCTGACCAGTAAACAGCACGCCAATCGTCGCTGCATTCTTCAAGTCCCAAAACTTCCCAGGGACGTTGCGCCCCGGCCATCGAGCACCACTCTTTCTTTAGAGATTCAATCGGTCGCCGGAAGGTGCCAGGCGCCGGTCTCTTTGACGAAGCATATCTCCACATCGGGTGACTCGAAGGGGGAGCGTGACGATACTCTCCTCGAAACCAGAAGTCTACCCAATCCGAGTGAAGTACCCGGTCTGACCTCTCGCGCGCCGCTATAATAGCATACGCCTTAAAAAGCAAAAGGCAGAAGCTAGGAGATTCGTCTGGGTCCGTCAAAACCTCCAGAGAAGGAACCTCCTCCTGATAGTAGCTCCGAACTTCTGGACACCCAGAGATGACATGCACGTCGCGAAGGGTGATCCCAATCTCACCAGCTCCGGTCAAGAAGGTGTTGGTCTCAGGGCACCACTGCTCACACAGAGCCCGGTACATACCATCCGGACGGTTGTACTCCCAACAAGTCGGATCCACAAACCTCGCCAGACGCTCCATCCCTGGCTCTGCCTCCAACACGCTGGATAGCTCTTTCATCCAGTCCCGGAAACCTCCCAGATAGGTGATATCTCCACGCGATTGAATCCCCACACCCCATCGCGTACGGCGGGAATATATCTTCAAAGCAACAACAGGGACCGGAACTGACTCATCTCTAGTATGGTGAAACGGTAACCCCAAGCTTGGCCGGACAATTTGCCGGGAAGATCCTTCGTCAGTAAGGATGCGCTCGCCAAGTTTTAACACTCGACAAGAGCCGTCGGTCACGCCATCCTCGAAAACTCGCTCGAGCGTCAAAAGCTGAAGCACTGACAGCCCGATCTCCTGTCTCGAAGCACGGTGATGGGAGACTTGCGCGAAGGGGAAGCGAAGGTGCATACTCCCGTGGGAGACCGCATCAACGATCCAGCCGGAACTCGGAAAGCTCTCGTAACGACGAGACCTGAAAAAGAAAGAACACAAAGCCCAAGTCAGATGGATTCCGAGTACAGAAACAAAGAAATCAAAAGGGGGGGCCTTTAGCAAATAAAGAAAGACAGAGGGGGGTCATGGCAAAAAGCCACGACCCCCCCCCCTATCTCTCCTACTAAACATGCAGGGGGGTCTTCAGCAAATAAAGAAAGACAGAGGGGGGTCATGGCAAAAAGCCACGACCCCCCTCTATCTCTCCTACTAAACATGCAGGGGGGGTCTTCAGCAAATAAAGAAAGACAGAGGGGGGTCATGGCAAAAAGCCATGACCCCCCCTATCTCTCCTACTAAACATGCAGGGGGGGGCCTTCAGCAAATAAAGAAAGACAGAGGGGGGTCATGGAAAAAAGCCACGACCCCCCCTATCTCTCCTATTAAACATGCAGGGGGGGGGCCTTCAGCAAATAAAGAAAGAGAGAGGGGGGTCATGGCAAAAAAAGCCACGACCCCCTCTCTCTATCTCTCCTATTTTACATGCAGAGGGGGGGGGGGGGTGCGTCGTCCCCGCCTACGCCGCCGGCCTCCGCGCGCCCACCCGCGCCCTCCTCCGCGCCCTGCCGCTCCGGCCCACGGCCCCCGCGCCGTGCCGCTCCGGCCCCCGCGCCCTGCCGCTCCGGCCCACGGCCCCCGCGCCGTGCCGCTCCGGCCCCCGCACCCTGCCTCGCCGTGCCGCTCTGGCCCCCCGCGCCCTGCCGCTCCGCGCCGCTCCGGCCCCCCGCGTCGTACCGCTCCGGCCCACGACCCCCGCGCCCTGCCGCTCCGGCCCATGGCCCCGACGCCGTGCCGCTCCGGCCCATGACCCCTGCGCCCTGCCGCTCCGGCCCATGGCCCCCGCGCCGTGCCGCTCCGGTCCCCGCGCCCTGCCGCTCCGGCCCACGGCCCCCGCGCCGTGCCGCTCCGGCCCCCGCGCCCTGCCGCTCCGGCCCACGGCCCCCGCGCCCTGCCGCTCCGGCCCACGGCCCCGCCTCCAGACCTCCCGCGCGCCGGCCGCCACAGCAGCCCCCGGCCGCACCCGCGCCTCGCACCCTCGACTCGCGCCTTCCCACGCCTCCAACCCGCGCGCCGGCCGCCATAGCAGCCCCCGACCGCGCCCGTCGCGCCCTCCCGCACCATGCGAAGAAGAAGAAGAAGAAGAAGAAGAAGAAGAAGAAGGAGGAGGAGGAGGAGAAGAAGGAGGAGGAGAAGGATCACCTCGCCGGCAACCCTCCGCCGTCCACGGGCCGGCGATCTTCCCTCCTCCGCGAACCCCATGGCGTCACCACCTTCATCCTCCTCGGCATCGTTGCAAAACAAGAAACCCTAGCAGAGCTCTCGACTCCAAGCCGCCGGGAATCGCTGATAATGAAGAGAAACGAAAACGGGGGGGCCTTTTAAAGACCTAATCCCACACGAATACGCGACTCAAGTCCAAGCGCTACGCGTTTCCCACGGGCGCACTCGAACTTGAGGGGGCACTTGTGGGCACCGAAATTAGCCTATGGGTCGAACCTGATTTTTACACAAAAAAATAGGCCCGCACCCAACGGCCTTCGGGTCGAACCCGATTTGTACACAAAAAATGCGCTCGCACTCGATGACCTTCGGGTCGAACCCGACTCGCTCATGCAACTTGGGCCCGCACACAACGGCCCGCATGCACACTCGGCCCGCACACAACGGCCCTCATGCGAAATTGGGCCCGCACACGAATGGCCCGCATGCGAACTCGGCCCGCGTGCAAACCCAATTCGCGCATCGCGGCCCAACTCGAAGCAAACGGGTCCCACCGGACCCGCAACTCGAACACAAAGAGGGGGGCCCACCGGCCCCCCCCCTCTTGAAAACCGTGCCTCCCTCATCAAAGAAAGGTGGGGCCGGCCATAAAAGAAAAAGAAAAGAAAATAAAAAGAAAAAGAAAAGAAAAGAAAAGAAGAAAAAAATCAAAACCGCCTTGATGCGGGGGGAGGTGGCGTGGACGTCTACACAACCGTAGATCCGCGACGATCCCTCGATCCAACGGACAAGATGACGTTGTGTCGCCATCCGATCCAAAAGTGCAACAAAAATAACAACTCGATCTTTAAAGATCGAGTCACATCTAGCCCATAACCACTCCAACTAAAAAGGAGGAAATCGGGTTTGTTTCCCCAAATAAGGGAACGATATCTCGATGGTTATGAGGGGAGATATTGGAGGAAACAAAAAGATTTCAGCAATATCTCCCCCAACCGCCCCCCTTTGCCTATAAATAGAAGGGGTCGGGGAAGGCATTAAGGGTCTGAAAAGCTGAAGACGAAAGAGCGCTACGAAGAAGCTCCAACGCTTGAAGACCGAAGGCTTCACGAGGCACGGCAAGCATATCCTACAGGAGTCCTTGACCCTTCAAGTCCTCATCAACGTGAAGACCTTGCACTCGAAGATCAAAGCTTCGACTCCTCGCACGAATAAGAAAGCTTGGAGAAGAAGACCCGGAGCTGTCATCACCCGATTGCTCCAACGATCTTCATCAGCTCCGAAGACGCCATAAGCAAAGGCCGGAGAAGAAGATCGAAGCCGACAACACCCGTCGTCTTCAACAAAGGCATCAACTCCTTGCACGTAGAAGAAAGCCGGGAGAAGAAAGCCTGAAGCCGGTGATACCCCTACCGCCTTCGTCAACCAAAAGCCGACGCTACAACCGTCGTGCCGAAGCCAGTGCTACCCCCGCCGTCTTCATCAACAAAAGCCGACGCTACAACCGTCGCACGAAGATCGGTGCTACCCCCACCGAAAAGCCAAGCCGACGCCACAACCGTCGAGGAAGTCGGAAGAAGAAAGAAGCCTTGAAGAAGCAACGCCAGTCGTTCGAGAAGAAGATCGAGTCAAAGCTAAAGTCAAAGCCGACGCAAGAAGCCAAAGCAAACGCCCCGGTAAAGCCCGCGCTAAAGCAACGCACGTGCCAAAGCCAAGCAACTACGACGGTCACGAGCAAAGCACCGCACGTTCTAGCCGATACGACGCGAAGTCCGGAAGAACTAAAGCATCGCAAGCCTCTACCCGCCTACGTTCAAGCGCAAGCGCCAAAGCAAAGCAAACGCCAGAGCCACGCCAAAGCTACGCCAAAGCCGAAAGCCAAAGCCAAAGCTGACGCCAAAAACACGATCGACGCCGCGAACCGACGATCAAGGACGTCGAGGTCGAGCCAGGATCGAGGAAGACACGAAGACCAAGGAACGAAGCCCAAAGCCTCCCTAGCCGAGAAAGCGCGAAGCACGGACGGGACAAAATCAACGGCAGAAACTCCTTAGCCTCTCAAAAACCCTCACCCTGTAAAGACCTCTGTCCTGGGCAACCCCTTCAGAGCTCTCGCACGAATACCACGTGGAGACGCGGATCAAAGGGACCCTCCAGAGGATCTCTCCCACAATCTCCTGATAAAAGAAAATTTGTAATCTCGTGTGATCCGCAATAAAGACGACCCGAATCTTTTTCCGCGACCACAACCACGACACCACAACATATTGAAGGTAAACTCTTTTTATTTCAAATTTTATTAACCCTTTTTTTGGATTTTTTTCCTTTAAAATAAAGGCCAAAATCCTCATCTATTTATTCAAAAAAAATATTTTAATGATAATATATTTAATTCACATGGTTAAATTCAAAAAAACAAAAATTTAATATGTAAAAGAGTGAAAAGAAAAATATTTTTCTTATTAGTCGACCATCGGGGTGACAATGGGCTAAAATTTGGGCTTCATTTATGCTACATCAGGCATGTCATTCGGGTCGGGCCTATTCAAATATATGTATTTGCTAGGTCCAAGTCCGGCCCATTGCCAGCCCTAGTCGATCATCTGTTGTACTTTGAATTTTCACCTTACCCCCCTATCGAAAATCCTCGCTTCGCCCCTAACTTCTGGTGTTTGTTTGGACGAAAGTGGTCGTGGAACTCAAAAGTGTGACTTCCGGTCAACCCGAGAGGCTTGATTTTCAGTCGCACAACTTCGGAGCGATTTGGTCCGAAGTCGCACTTCGCTCGTCCAAAAGTGTGATTATTTATGCCACGTCATCCCCCCACTTCTAATATCGGGAAGTGGGGGCACTGGTTTGGTCACCACATCTTCTTTCGGAGCGGATCTCCTTTCTCACGGTACATCCGGCCTGATCACTTTCATCAAAATAAACAGTAGAAGTGGTAGAACTGAAACTTCCAACCATACCACTTCTATCAAAACAAACAACGAAATTGAAACTTCCGTCTAAAAGTCCTAGTCAACACTTTTATCAGCAGTTCTCTCACTTCATCAGCTCTTCCACTTCCTAACAGTCAAAAGACTAGTATGGAGCTCAAAGTGCAGCATTTGCACCTATGGTTCATCCCATAGCTTCTATAATTTTACTTTCAGTTCCACTGTTAGGATGTAAGGAAAATGAGATGGATGGTGGAGATGGGTTCGGCACAAGAGTGGAGCCCTTTCTTGGCCAATGATCTCAGTTAAAAACGAAAAAAAAAAAAAAGAAATATTTGGAAGCCCCCATTCAATGGGTGAAAGGATCTTGAGGATCATCGAGGCGGGGAATGCGGCGAAGGGCACGCGGGGGATGCGGAGGAGGCCTTCGAGACGCTGACCCCAACCAAAAAAACACAGCGAACGGGCGGATGAATGTAAACGGCAATGCAAATGCCGACAACACCTGCAGTGAATTAAATGGCATACGACATGGATGGGGCCGTGGCCCCGAATGTTCTTCCCTATGAGAGACGAAGGTTCCTTGCTTGACATGCTACTCCAATAAATGCCAACAATATAGAATGTTGTATATTACTAATATACAAATGTTGTCAATACCATGCCAAGATACTTTAATTAAGTGGCTTCTCCCAAGGGTTAAATCAAGGTCCAACCTAATGTGATTTCTTTAAGTAATGATATCATTCACTTGTCGGGTTGCATGCCATCGGACGGCTCTGATGAATCATGCCGGCACCTTAGGTTTGAAGATGTCACATTGGTAATGTTATTCGAACCGAAGCGCTTTGCTCGAATGTTCAACCAGAATGACGTGGTATCCATCACAGTGTCTCTTTGCATGTCGGTCGGGGCTGAGTGTGATTCACTAGTCGGAGTTGGGTGCAACTGACATATGTTATCGGAACACATCGTTCCAATTAAACATTCGCGCTCAACGTTTCTGGTTAAGTAGTATTTTCCTTCATAATAAGGTTGATACTTTTCTAATTTCTCATCCAGTATGACGCCCCATGCTTCCTTCCCAAAGTTTTCAGAAGTGTGCGACTTTTTTAACAGCCACTATTTTTTTTCTTCTTATTTTTTGTAAGGAATGAGTGTGGGTAGGGTTTTTCAAAGTAAATCCTCCCACAAGATGTGTTACTTTCTTCTTCTGGAGTGGTAGCTTAGGAGAAAGGTGTTCAAGGACGATCACTCTCTTATAGGTGTGTCATTCCCTCTTACCATCTTCTTTAGCGGGTTACCAAGCGAGGGGGTAAATATTTTATGTCCCCACAATGAGGATTTAGCTGTGTTGCACTGGAGCTCTTATAGTTGAATCCTAAGAGATTGGTGAATTCTTTGTTGTCCTCCATCCCCATCTATTTTTTGCACTTCTTCTACTTTTCTTCCTGGGTAGTAGATCAGATTGATAAGATTTGAAGGAACTTTCTCTGGAAAGGAGTGGACAGCTCAAGTAGGGCATACAATCTTTTGTGTTGGGAGCTAGTTTGTGGACCCAAAAGATTCGGAGGTATGGAAGTCCTTGATCTGTGTAAATTTAACATTTCTATTTTTGATAAATGGTGGTGGGGGATTCAGTAACCATAGTAGGAGAGTTTGAAGACTATTTTACTTTCCAAATACTTCAAGATATTATCTCCTATTAGTGGCCTTGGTCACTCTTCAGACAGAATCTCTCATTTTTTTAGAGGGATTCTTAGAGTCAAGGATCTACAAAAAAAACAAAAAGAAGAATCAAAATGCCTCTTAGCCTTTAGCTTTGGTAAATGATTATCTTCGAAACCAATGTTAGTGCTTGATGGCATTGTCATCTGAAAACTATTAATTTCTTCAAACATAATTGGTGGAACATAACACTAAGTTGGTTAAACTCACAAGGTCATTTTAAAAATTCTCTTTAATTTTTTTTATAAAAAGTATCCAATTGGGCATAGTATTTATGCTCTCTTTAAGATGATAAGATGCCCACTGCTTCCCTAAGAATGTTTCTTCTTTGAAAACACAAAAATGATTTTGATTCTTAAAATTAATAAATACTCCCTCTATTGTTGTAAAAACATTAATAATTTTGTAATTGGGATACCTTCCAACCTTTATCGATATTGGCGTTTTTAAAATAAATGTTTTTAAGTGGCTCCCTACTTCTTTTCCTCTCTCCTTCTTCTTCTCTAGTGACGAGATAATATAGATTAGAGCTGGTGAGAACCTTGACCATGTTCTTGTTGGCTTGATCAAACCCACTTTCTCCTTTTTACTTTTCTCACCCCTATAAAATTGGTTCTTAGATTTTTGGGGAGTGATATGACTCTTTGGAGTTGAGGCACTTAAGGCCTCGAACACTTTTCAGATTCATGCAGTGTGTTTGAGTACACTTAACATTTTAGAGTTGAGGCACTTAATTCCTTGAACCCTTTTCAGAGTGAGTTGGAGTGTTTGGGCACTTTGGAGTTGAGGTTCTTAAGGCTTGAATCTCTTTTCAAAGTTAGCTAGAGTGTTTGAGCACTTTTGACTCCTTCAAAGGGAGTTATGGCGCTTTAGGCTTCAAACCATTCTTCATTGACAATAAGGTATATAAGGGAGTCATCTTTATTGACAGAATTCTCACAAGTACATGATATTCCTTTTTATTTTCGTACCATCCCATTCTTTTGTTTTCAAATGATAAGCACATGTTCCTACGACTCGATCTATGATGTACGGTCCCTCTCAGTTGCCACCTAGCTTGCCACTGTTCTGCTCTTTGATGTTGTCATATTCTTTTTACACATGTGAAGGCTCTACTTACAATCTTTCGATCATGGGACCTTTTGAGCTGGTGCCAATAGTTTTCAGTCTGAAGAATATATATCGCTTGGTCTCACCTTCTTCGAGGAAGTCTAGGTCATCAGTTTTGAGCACTTTTGACTCCTTCAAAGGGAGTTATGGCGCTTCAGGCCTCAAACCATTCTTCATTGATAATAAGGTATATAAGGGAGTCGTCTTTATTGACAGAATTCTCACAAGTACATGATATTCCTTTTTATTTTCATACCATCCCATTCTTTTGTCTTGTCTTCAAATGATAAGAACATGTTCCTACGACTCCATCTATGATGTACGATCCCTCTCAGTTGCCACCTAGCTTGCCACTGTTCTGCTCTTTGATGTTGTCATATTCTTTTTACACATATGAAGGCTCTACTTACAACCTTTCGATCATGGGACCTTTTGAGTTGGTACCAATAGTTCGCAGTTCGGAGAATCACTTGGTCTCACCTTCTTCGAGGAAGTCAAGGTCATCAACTCGCATCTGGTCGCTGATCCCTAACTCAGCCGTGAGGGTTTGTGTTATGGGGATAATTGACTCAAGCGGAAGAACTGCTTCGAAGCCATAGATGAGATGGAAGGGTGACAAACCCATTTAGTGATGGGGAGTTATCCTATTGGTAGATTTCGCTTTGCCGTTACACGGGTGGTATCATGGAGTTTTGATCCAATTTTCCTTGTATAATATTTGGATATCGTTATTGTCGAGCTGCATGTCGTTGTCAGTGATTATTATAACAACCAAGATCCAATAGGCCAAGAGCCAAGAGCCGAAACTCATGAGGCTGTGATGCCAAGATGGATGAGGTGAGGTGAGGTAAGATGGGTGTCCAAGGTCATGAAATAGCCCCATATCGCTTGGAGAGAAGGAGATCATGAGCTACTTATATAATTTTCCCTCCTAAATATGCAAGACGTGTTTTAAAACCATGCACCGCTACGGATTTCGTAAGAACTCCGTAATTAATCGTGCTCAGGCAAGAATAGTACTAGGATGGGTTACCTCCCTAGGAAGTCTTCGTGCGGGCATGTGAAGAGCGGATAATATCTTGTATGTTTGGAGCAGATGTTATAAAATATTATCAAAATCGATTCTCCTCACAATGGGGGGGGGGGGTTTACCCTAAACGCACGTGGACGTATAGCCCTTAAGGGGGGGTGGATTGTGACAACCAAGATCTAATAAGCCAAGAGCCAAGACTTTTGTGGCTGTGATGCAAAGATGGATGAGCTGAGGTGAGGTAAGGTATACAAGGCCACGAGTTAGCCCCACATCATCTGGAGAGAATGAGATCCTGAGCTAGTTATATAATTTCTCCTCCCAAGCATAAAAGACACGTTTTAAAACTATGCATCACTACGGATTTCGTAAAAACTCCGTAGTTAAGCATGCTCGAGCGAGAGTAGTACTAGGATGGGTGATCCTCCTGGGAAGTCCTCATACGAGCACGGGCAAAGCGAATAATATCTTGTATGTTTGGGATGGATGTTACAATTATGACCTTCAGGAGGCCAAATCGGTAGATAATTTGCTCCATATGAACTTGGAGATGTCTTGCTCATGAATTCGAATGAGGGAGATAGGTTCTACCCACTTGTTTAAGTACTTTGTGGCTACTAGCAGAACTTCCTTTTGTTGGTGGAGGCGGGGAATGGTCCCGTGATATCCAATCCCCACCGTTGGAGTGGTCAGAGGCCGCTCTATGATCGATGAGTAAATGCACCACATTTACTTCCCTAAACATATGCTTTCTCACCCTCTTTCATATCATTATTGGTGCTCTTATATGTAATTTTCTCACTTATAGAAAATCAAGTCATTGCATGAAAAACAGTTCAAAAGGAGCAACTTATGAAGATAAAAAGAGAAAAGACAGCTTTCTTCTATCTTTGGATTGTTGGATGGATATAAGGGTGGTGTAGAAAGATCGGGTATATCAAGATCTTCAAAACGAGTCTAATAACGCATAATTTTGACATTTTGTCAAAAATGATAGGCAAAATTATTTGGTTGAGCCAGGTTGAAACTGCAACCATGATCAATCGAGAAATAACCCGATCAATTGGGCCGCACGAAAATCAACAATGTGAGCCCATTCTCTTTCCTATTATGATGGCTGTAATTCCTTTGGGATGACGTAGGATGACCCCTATTGTATCAATAGACATATTTCAGCCATCAAACATATCTTTGGGAGTCTGGAGTTGTCAGGAGCCGTCAGGAGTTGTCAAATTTAGTCGGGATAGGTGAGGCTAAATTTTGATGACGCAATAAGCATTATGGATGGAACGACAGGTGCAGACTTTGTGGCTAGAGACGATCGAGGCACTATACTTCTCACATGAAGTTGTCCCCTTGATAAGTTGTCAATTTCGATGCCAGAAGCGAGTGGAATTTGGGGAGGGATCCGGGTGGTTCTCAGACATCTCGGCCATGGAAAGTTATGGATTGAGGGTGATTCAGCTTTAATCATTGACGAGCTACAGAAGCATTTGATCACTAATCCAGTTATTAAAGATTGTTAGGCTTTTCTAAGATGTTTTGAGGAAACCAGAAGCCCTTATATTTTTTGAAATGGCAACTGCCTAGCTAATTGGCTACCGATAAAAGCTAATGGATTACTACAAGAACTCATTCAAATAGAGAACAATCCAAAGGAGATAGATGAAACTACAAAAGTTAAATGTATCCTATGTGCTTTTATAAAACTTCATAAATTAATTGTAGTTTTAAATTTGTCACAAAAAAAAGAATCTATAAACATGGCAAGACGGTCTACATGTTGACTAGACAAAATGCATGCTGACTAGACAAAAAATGATGGGTATGTCCTCTCATTTTTGTTTCGCAAATATCCAAACATGTAAATACATTAATACTTGATGTATCAAATATAGCATGTGTGGATCTGATCCAAAACACACATTAAATGATAGATTCACCATAATTTTGTATTTATGGTAAATATATATTTGACACATTGGTTAAAAGTATCATGGACCCTTCAGATTTGACAAATACATACCATACGTTTGCCAAAACACACATAAACAAAAATATTTGACATATTTTAAACCAAGGACCTATCAGATTTTAAATCATTTTGCCCTATTTTAAACACACATCAGAAAAATGAGTTGGGTCCATCATATTTTAAATCTAATGGATCAGACACATTTGCCATATTTTAAATCTGATGGGTCTTTCATTTCTTGCATCATTTACTCATCTAAAACACACATTAAATGATGATGAATTTAAATCTGGTGGATCAGGCACATATATAATTTTGTGTGTTGGGTCTTCGCCCGTGCCTGTCGGCCTTTAGCATATCCATGCTTGGCACACCCTTATGTAGTTTGCCCTTTTTTTTTGTTGAAATGTTACACTACTATTTTATTAAGTAACAATACAAACCCTACAACCAAAGCCCTGCATCTTTTCTTGGCTCTTGCTCCGGATCGAATTCATTCACTTTGTGTTGCCATGAGATACCCACGGATGCACGTGCTAGGGGTGCAACCTTAATCTACCCAGAGTTCCTGCTATAAATCAAATATTTTCTTCATATAAGCTGCAGTAGGGTCTATTTGTTAATTGCCTGCAAAATTTTTGCTTTGTTGTGATAGTGTTTATTGGGTTGTTATTGTCCTATAATTCTATTTTATTTTTTTGTTAAATTGCTCTGGGATAAATGAGGCAGTTAAATTTTTTTTTTTGATAGTTTGAATAAAGTTTTTCAAATACTAATTTTGATTAATGTGGAGGTTCTTGTTTTGACCGGTAGTTTTGCTGGGGTTGTCGGTTCATCGGGGTGGGGCTGTAGGAGCTGGGTGTTATCGTCGAATGTTGCCATTTAGGTGGCAGTGAATGTCCCAATAGTGATCGATGTTGATGGTGTCAAGGTTGTCAGTCTGTCGGGATAGGGCCACTGTAAGCCGGTGTTGCCGCGCGAAACTGTTTTGCTGCCAAAGTCAGTCAGGTGTGTTGTCGTGCGAATACGACGGTGTGGGTGGGGGTGGTGATGCTTGGGGGGTGTCTTGCTGTAGAAGGCGCCATGGTACAGTGTTGACAGGTGTGTTGCCGCCAAAAGCTGCCCACTGCAGTGCCGATAGGCACGGGCATGCACTAGTAGTATATATCTTAAGGCACAACAAAAGCATATAATTGTGGGTGCAAAAATTGTACCGGACCGGATCAGAGCGGCATGGGCCCGCACAACGGCCCAAGTGGGTAAACCCGCCCGGGTTCATGGGCCCACTCTACGGGGCTCGCAGATCAAGCCCTCCCCCTTATTGGGCCCGAACAACGGCCCAATAAGGGCCCAGCAAGGAGGCCCAGAACCAGTGCCACGTCATCAGTGCCACGCCATCACTACCATATCGGGCACGTGCCTACGCTATAAAAGGACCCCCAAGGCATCCAGGAGTAGGGGTTGGTCATTCGATCAGAGAAAGAGGGATTCCAGATCCGGAGCCAGAGCCCTCCATTCTTCCTCTTGAACTCTTCTAATTGCTCCATGCAAACACATTGTAAGAAGCTTCTTTCGGCCTGTCGAGAGAACGCTCAACCCTCATTTACTCAAATTATAGAGAAGATCAGGTGGCACCTCTCGTCCGGAGACGTAGGTCGTAAGACTGAACTCCGTCACCAATCCTTGTGTCATCACTCTCTACTCTCTCTATCTACTCTCCCAACTCTCTAACTCTACAAACCATCAACATTCAATCAAGGCTGTGGGGCGGGGTTCCCGATCAAGGCGGCTCGGAAATTTCCCCCCACAATCTTTGGTGCCGTCTGTGGGATATCGTTAGAGGTCTTACCCACACCTCTACCGACTCCTATTCAACTTGCGGTGACGAGCCACAAGTCCTCATCCAAATCAACATCAACGCCTTCATCACGCCGACATCAACACGCTCGATGGTGAAGGCCAGCACCAACCCACCAAAGACGGGTGCTGAACGAACAAACGATATGCTGATCGAAGAAGAACAAGAAGTCTCGGTTGCAACCAATCGAAGAAATATTCGGGAGCGGCTGGGGCCGCAAGGCAGCCATCCAGAAGGGCACAGTGATCAGCGAGACCCGTCATCCCCGAGGCAACGATCTGACAAAAAGCACGCCACCCAAGGAGACAACGGTCCAACTACATATCAAATTTCGACTGCTGATTTCCAGCTGTTGAACCTCCTCAAGAGGAACACAGCCCTCGAGCAAGACAGGGATTCACTAAAGAAGGCGGCTGAAAGAGTGGGGGTTGTGGCCCACAACTCTCTAGCTACTGATGAAGACCAACCAAGGACTCGCCCAGCCGTGAGTCAGCATCTTGAAGAACCACATGTGCCGCGTATCGAGATGCGTCAGATATCCACACAAGCACCAAGGCAAACGGTGTGGGATCGCCTCGACGTCGACGATGCGCCCAGCTATCACGGAGAAGGATCACCTCAGTCAACAGGGTCCACTGGACATTCTATCCCTTCGCACACGAAGGCAACAGATGCCCGCGAGCTGCTCAACCGACTAAGGCATACTGCCGATGTGGGACGCCGCTATCAAGACCGTAGGTAGCTAATCACCTCGATGGGGCCACTGCATCCCAAGGTTCTTGCAATACCATTTCCTATGGGTTGGCGAACACCGAGCCTGCCAAAGTTTAACTGCATCTAGGGAGACCCTGATCTCCATATCCTAGCCTACAAGCAGGCCCTGACACCCTACGAGTATGAGAACCATGTTCTTTGCCGTATGTTTGCGGGAAGCCTCAAGGGACCTGTCCTCGACTGGTACTACACACTGCCTACCGGTATGGTGGCCACATTCAAAGAGTTGGCTGAACTCTTCATGGACCATTATTGGCTAAACTTAAAGCCGAAAAAGAGGCTAGATACGCTCTACCGGCTGAAGATGGGCTCCGACGAGTCTCTAAGGAGCTTCACGATGAGGTTTCGTAATGAGCATTCTGAGCTCACCGGTCGCTCCTATAATGAGGAGGCCATCATGCTGGCATTCCAGAATGCTATCCGGCCAGAGCTCCACGTCTACACTGACTTCATCCGGTATCCTCCCAATAACTTGGAAGCGATGTTCAAGCGCGTACAGCGGGAGATAGAGATGGAGGACAATCAGCGGGCTAGAAGACTACGCGATCCCCGTGAGTCTCGTGACTCCCGACATAAGAAAGATGATGAAGCTTCGAATAAAACATGCTACATGAAGTCTGCCCATGCTGCGTCCGACCAAAAGGCCCAGGCCAAAAGGTACAATGAAGATCCGAAAGCTCCTCCAGCAGAAAAAAGGCGAACTCCAAGGGAGCAAAGGGTGTTCACTGAGCTGAACACCTCCATTGAAGACATCTTCGCCTACTTGTAGAACGAGCCCTTTTGCAGGTGGCCACAGCCTCTCCCTTCAAATTCCGACCAGGCGGGAGATACGACAGCCTACTGTGAGTTTCATCGCAGCCATGGCCACCCAACCTCTACATGTCGGAAGCTAAAGCATCACATCGAAGACCTGATCCAAGAAGAGCGGCTCGATGGCTACCTCGCTAATAAGGAACCAGGTCGAGAGTAGGAGAGGCAGCAGCAGTGGAGAAAAAAAGTCAGTGTAATACATGGATGCATAATCGTAACGTCCGCTGGGCAACTTCTGAAAAAGTGAAACTGCTACTTTGTTGTATCAATAAAGTATCTCTTTTTTCTCAAAATCAAATCTCTCAAAGTTCGATTCCACCATGTTAAGGCATAAAAAAAAAAAGGTTCCTGGCAACCCAAGTCAACCGAAGACCTTCGATTCCGCCCATTCAAGTCGGAAGCTCGAAGGCAATTCGGCTACGCCTTCTCGAGGCTAAAGTCCGATAAAAAGGCTCCTGGCAACCTAGGTCAACCAAAGACCTTCGATTCCGCCCATTCAAGTCGGAAGCTCGAAGGCAATATGGCTATGCCCTCTCGAGGCTAAAGTCCGATAAAAAGGCTCCTGGCAACCCAGGTCAACCAAAGACCTTCGATTCTGCCCATTCAAGTCGGAAGCTCGAAGGCAATTCGACTATGCCCTTTCAAGGCAAAATTCCGATAAAAAGGCTCCTGGCAACCCAGGTCAATCAAAGACCTTCGATTCCGCCCATTCAAGTTGGAAGCTCGAAGGCAATTCGGCTACGCCCTCTCGAGGCTAAAGTCCGATAAAAGGCTCCTGGCAACCCAGGTCAACCAAAGACCTTCGATTCCGCCCGTTCAAGTCGGAAGCTCGAAGGCAATTCGGCTACGCCCTCTCGAGGCTAAAGTCCGACAAAAAGCTCCTGGTAACCCAGGTCAACCAAAGACCTTCGATTCCACCCATTCAAGTCGGAAGCTCGAAGGCAATTCGACTATGCCCTTTCAAGGTGAAAGTCAGATAAAAATGCTCCTGACAATCCAGGTCAAGCTAAACTATCAACTATACTTATCCAAGGTGATGAGAATAAGTCCAAGGCAGACGTCGCCGCTTTGACATGCACCAAGTTCAAGGAGACATCCTTGGCACTCGAAGACAAAGTCTGAGGCAACCAACGCCTTGGCACTCGATAAGCACAAGGCCCAGCCCTTGGCACGCGAAGACAAAGTCCGAGGTGACCAATGCCTCGGCACTCTACAAGCCCAAGGCCCAGTCCTTGGAACTCGATGACAAAGTCCGAGGCGACCAATGCCTTGGCACTCAATAAGCACAAGGCCCAGCTATTGGCACTCGAAGATAAAGTCTGAGGTGACCAATGCCTCGGCAATCTATAAGCCCAAAGCCCTGCCCTTGGTACTCGAAGACATAGGCCGAGGTAACTAATGCCTCGGCACTCTACAAGCTCAAGGCCCAGCCCTTGGCACTCGAAGACAAAGTCCGAGGTGACCAATGCCTCGGCACTCTACAAGCCCAAGGCCCAGCCCTTGGCACTCGAAGACAAAGTCCGAGGTGACCAATACCTCGGCACTCTACAAGCCCAAGGCCCAGCCCTTGGCACTCGAAGACAAAGTCCGAGGTGACCAATGCCTCGGCACTCTACAAGCCCAAGGCCCAACCCTTGGCACTCGAAGACAAAATCCGAGGTGATCAATGCCTCGGCACTCTACAAGCCCAAGGCCCAGCCCTTGGCACTCGAAGACAAAGTCCGAGGTGACCAATACCTTGGCACTCTACAAGCCCAAGGCCCAACCCTTGGCACTTGAAGACAAAGTCCGAGGTGACCAATGCCTCGGCACTCTACAAGCCCAAGGCCCAGCCCTTGGCACACGAAGACAAAGTCCGAGGTGACCAATGCCTCGGCACTCTACAAGCCCAAGGCCCAGCCCTTGGCACTCGAACACAAAGTCCGAGGTGACCAATGCCTCGGCAATCTATAAGCCTAAGGCCCTGCCCTTGGTACTCGAAGACATAGGCCGAGGCGACCAATGCCTCGGCACTCTACAAGCCCAAGGCCCAGCCCTTGGCACTCGAAGACAAAGTCCGAGGTGACCAATGCCTCGGCACTCTACAAGCCCAAGGCCCAGCCCTTGGCACTCGAAGACAAAGTCCGAGGCGACCAGCGCCTCGGCACTCTACAAGCCCAAGGCCCAACCCTTGGCACTTGAAGACAAAGTTCGAGGCGACCAACGCCTTGGCACTCTACAAGCCCAAGGCCCAGCCTTGGCATTCGAAGACAAAGTTCTAGACGTCATCGCCGACGTATTGGCATTCAATCAAAAGTCCATGCTTAGTCTTGTCACTCAGGTCCAAGCTGTGGGTGCAAAAATTGTACCGGACCGGATCAGAGCGGCATGGGCCCGCGCAACGGCCCAAGTGGGTAAGCCCGCCCGGGTACATGGGCCCATTCTACAAGGCTTGCAGATCAAGCCCTCCCCCTTATTGGGCCCGAACAATGGCCCAATAAGGGCCCAGCAAGGAGGCCCAGAACCAGTGCCACGTCATCATCGCCACATCATCACTGCCATATCGGGCACGTGCCTACGCTATAAAAGGACCCCCAAGGCATCCAGAAAAAGGGGTTGGTCATTCGATCAGAGAAGAGAGGATCCAGAGCCAGAGCCAGAGCCCTCTATTCTCCCCACCTTGTTCTCTTCTAGTTGCTCCGTGCAACCCCACTGTACGAAGCTTCTCTCGGCCTGTTGAGAGAACGCTCAACCCTTTATATTCAAATTATAGTGAAGATCAGGTGGCACCTCTCGCCCGGAGACGTAGGTCGTAAGGCCGAACTCCATCACCAATCCTTGTGTCATCGCTCTTTATTCTCTTTATCTATTCTCCCATCTCTCTAACTCTACAAACAATCCAATTCAATCAAGGCTGTGGGGGTGGGATTCTCGATCAAGGCGGCTCGGAAATTTCCCCCCACAATCTTTGGCGCCGTCTGTCACAAACCCCACCCCCTTCTCCACTATTCCGTGAAGCAACAGAGAGTGGGTGGGTTGTCAACCCCGCCACACATCTCCTCCTACAGCCAAAAGAGTCTCGGCGTCGGCAGAAGGCAAAGGAGTCTCGGCGTCCTCTCGGTCGGGAATCGCACTACTTTCTCTGAAACGCCCACTCGCAAAACCGAGACTTTTGGCTCGCACCAAAAGAGTCTCGGCGTCGGCAGAAGGCAAAGGAGTCTCGGCGTCCTCTCGGTCGGGAATCGCACTGCTTTCTTCGAAACGCCCACTCGCAAAACCGAGACTTTTTGGCTCGCACCAAAAGAGTCTCGGCGTCGGCGTCGGCAGAAGGCAAAGGAGTCTCGGTGTCCTCTCGGTCGGAAAACACACTGCTCTCTCTGAAACGCCCACTCGCAAAACCGAGACTTTTTGGCTCGCACCAAAAGGGTCTCGGCGTCGGCAGAAGGAAAAGGGGGCTCGGCGTCCTCTTGGTCGGAAAGCATACTAATTTCTCGGGAACACCCACATACAAAACCGAGACCTTTTTGGCTTGCACCACAAGGCGTTTGCACCATGGAATCCCAGTCGACCCAGGGGGTCCTGACCCGACTGGGAGGGGGTAACTGTGGGTGCAAAAATTGTACCGGACCGGATCAGAGCGGCATGGGCCCGCGCAACGGCCCAAGTGGGTAAGCCCGCCCGGGTACATGGGCTCACTCTACAAGGCTTGCAGATCAAGCCCTCCCCCTTATTGGGCCCGAACAATGGCCCAATAAGGGCCCAGCAAGGAGGCCCAGAACCAGTGCCACGTCATCATCGCCACGTCATCACTGCCATATCGGGCACGTGCCTACGCTATAAAAGGACCCCCAAGGCATCCAGAAAAAGGGGTTGGTCATTCGATCAGAGAAGAGAGGATCCAGAGCCAGAGCCAGAGCCCTCTATTCTCCCCACCTTGTTCTCTTCTAGTTGCTCCGTGCAACCCCACTGTACGAAGCTTCTCTCGGCCTGTCGAGAGAACGTTCAACCCTTTATATTCAAATTATAGTGAAGATCAGGTGGCACCTCTCGCCCGGAGACGTAGGTCGTAAGGCCGAACTCCGTCACCAATCCTTGTGTCATCGCTCTTTATTCTCTTTATCTATTCTCCCATCTCTCTAACTCTACAAACAATCCAATTCAATCAAGGCTGTGGGGGCGGGATTCTCGATCAAGGCGGCTTGGAAATTTCCCCCCACAATCTTTGGCGCCGTCTGTGGGATATCGATAGAGGTCTTACCCACACCTCTACCGACTCCTATTCAGCTTGTGGTGACGAGCTACAAGTCCTCCTCCAAATCAACCTCAACGCCTTCATCACGCCGACATCAACACGCTCGATGGTGAAGGCCAGCACCAACCCACCAAAGGCAGGTGCTGAACGAACGAACGATATGCTGATCGAAGAAGAACAAGAAGTCTCGGTTGCAACCAACCGAAGAAATGTTCGGGAACGACTGGGGCCGCAAGGCAGCCTACCAGAAGGGCACAGCGATCGGCGAGACCCATCATCCCCGAGGCGTCGGTCCGGCAAAGAACCTGCTATTCAAGGGAACGAGCCTCAGGCTACATACGAGATCTCGGCTGCTGAATTCCAGCTGCTAAATCTCATCAAGAAGAATGCGGCCCTCGAACAAGAGAGAGACTCCTTGAAGAAAGCAGCTGAGAGGGCGGGGGTTATGATCCTCAACTCTCCCGCTGCGACTGAAGGCCCACTGAAGACTCACCCAGCTGCGAGTCGTCACCTCGAAGAACCAAGGAGGGCCCATGACGAAAAGCGTCAGGCATCCACGCAAGCACCTAAACAAACGGTGTGGGATCGTCTCAACATCAATGGCGCTCCAAGCTACCGTCGAGAGAAGTCGCCTGAATCAACGGGGTCCACTGGACGCCCCGTTCACTCGCATGCAAGAATGTCAGATGCACGTGAGCTACTCAACCGGCGAAGGCAAACCACCGATATGGGACGACGCCATCAAGATCGCAGGCTACTAATCGCCTCAGCGGGGCCTCTTCATCCCGAGGTGCTCGCAACCCCTTTCCCCGTGGGTTGGCGAACACCAAGTCTGCCCAAGTTCGACTGCATCAAGGGAGACCCAGCCCTCCACATCCTAGCCTACAAGCAGGCCCTGACGCCATACGAGTATGAGAACCATGTTCTTTGCCGTATGTTTGCGGGAAGCCTCGAAGGGCCTTCCCTCGATTGGTACCACACATTGCCCACTGGAGGGGTGGCTACTTTCGAAGAACTGGCGGACCTCTTCATGGATCACTATCGGCTTAACCTGAAGCCAGAAAAGAAGCTGGATACTCTTTACCGGCTAAAGATGGGCTCCGATGAATCCTTGAGGAGCTTCACAACCAGGTTTCGCAATGAGCATTCTGAGCTCACTGGCCGTTACCAAAATGAGGAGGCCATTATGTTGGCATTCCAGAATGCCATCCGACCGGAACTCCACGTCTATACTGATTTTATCCGACATCCTCCGAGCTCCTTGGAGGCGATGTTCAAACGTGTGCAGCGGGAGATAGATGTGGAGGACAACCAGCGAGCCAGAAAGTTGCGCGAGCCACGCGAACCTCGCGACTCGCGGCACAGGAAGGCTGACGAAGCCCCGAGGGATGCACGCTACAAGAAGCATGCCAATGCGGCATCCGAAGAGAAGAAACCAGCCAAGAGGCAAAATGAGGAACCAAAAATCCCTCCAGCAGGGAAGAGGAGAGCTACAAGGGAGCAAAGGGTGTTCACCGAGTTGAACACCTCAATCGAAGATATATTCGCCTACCTTCAGAATGAGCCATTCTGCAAGTGGCCGCAACCCCTTCCTCCAAACTCGGAGCAGACCAAGGATACGACCGTCTACTGCGAATTCCATCGCAGCCACGTGCACCCGACTTCAACCTGCTGGCGACTGAAGCACCACATCGAAGACTTGGTCCAGGAAGGGCGACTTGATGGCTACATCGCCAATAAAGAACCAAGGCAAGAGAAAGAAAGGCAACAGCAGAAGCGGAAGGGAGTCAACATGATCCATGGATGCAGAAGCCACCGAGCGAATGTGGTTCACGGACACTTACATCAGCGAGCACCTTCTGGCAAAGAAGTGGAATGCCTCCAAAGGCGAATTCACAACGTCCGCCAGGCAGCCTTGGCCCGGGTTGCCCTGGCCGGCAATTATCTTCACGCCTCGTGATCTGGAAGGAGTACTTCTACCACACCAGGACCCGCTCGTCCTGCAGCTCAAAGTCGACGGAGTACCAGTCAGTCGGATTCTGATCGACACCGGTTGCTCCGTGGATATCATGTTCAGTAACTGTTTCTCAAGCCTTGGCCACGGAGCTGAGAGCCTCGAGCATCTGCCTCTGATCATCACCGGCTTCGATGGGGGTGAAGGCAAAGTCCTTGGCGAGGCCAAACTTACTGTTGAATTGATAGAGAAGACCCGAGTCTCCACTCGGTTTGCCGTATGTGACGGTACATCGAGCTACAACATCATCCTGGGAAGGCCCTTCCTGCATCGTCTTGGGGGAGTATCCTCTTCCTACCACCAGCTCCTCAAGTTTCCCACCAACGAAGGCATCAGGTGCATCAGAGGGAATCAGGCGGCTAGCAAGTCTTGTGAAGCTGTCGCCGCCAAACAAAAAGCACGATCCATCCTCCCATCCAAGAGGTCGGCCAACGAGGCCGACACCTCGAAGCAATAGAAATTACCGAAAGACCCAACTCTTCCAGTTCCACCGCTGGGAGAGTGGGATGGCTCACCCTCGATCGAGCCCATCGTCAAGGTGGAGATCGGGGAAGGTGGGCAGCCGCGTGAAACATACATCGGGGCTGACTTGTCCAAGGAAGAGGCGAAGCAGATGACAACCTTTCTCCGAGCCAACATTGACATATTTGCTTGGAGCTTTGAAGATATGTCGGGCATCGACCCCGAGGTCGCTTGCCACCGGCTAAATGTCAAAGACGGAGCCATTGCCATCCAACAAAAGCCAAGAACCATGAGGTCGGAACGAGCTGCTGCAGTCCGGGAAGAAGTGGCCAAGCTCCTCCAGGCCAACTTCATTCGAGAAATCAAGTACCCGACTTGGATCTCCAATGTCGTCGCGGTACCAAAGAAGAATGGGAAGATCAGGGTCTGCGTTGACTTCACTAATCTCAATAAGGCCTGCCCGAAAGATCCCTTCCCGTTACCACGGATCGATCGACTTGTCGATTCTACAGCAGGGCATGAGCTACTGTCCTTTGTAGATGGATACTCCGGATACAATCAGATTCCACTACACAAGGACGATCAGGAGAAAACATGTTTCGTGACGGATCGGGAGCTCTATTGCTACAATGTGATGCCTTTCGGCTTCAGGAATACTGGCTCAACATATCAACGACTCGTCACAAAGATGTTCGAGAAGCAAATTGGCCGGAACGTGGAAGTCTACATAGACGACCTGCTCACCAAAAGCCGAAGAAGAGAAGATCACCTCAAGGACCTGGAGGAAACATTCAACATCCTGCGATACTATCGGATGAAGCTCAACCCAGCAAAGTGCGCCTTTGGTGTGAAATCCAGAAAGTTCCTCGGATTCCTCATCACGCAAAGAGGGATCGAGGCCAATCCGGACCAGATTAGAGCCATCCAGGAGATGCCATCGCCATCAAATGAACAGGAGGTCAGACGACTCACCGGTCGTCTAGCAGCGCTGAATCGCTTCATGTCCAAGCACTCTGACAGATGCAAGCCTTTCTTCGAGAGGCTTCGGAAGGGCAGTAACTCTAAATGGGATAGCTCCTGCGAAAAAGCCTTCCAAAACATCAAGGCTTATCTTGTCCAGCCGCCGGTACTGGTAGCTCCCATGCTAGGGGAACCCCTATGGGTCTACCTATCGGTCTCTGAGCAAGCCACCGGAGCGGTGCTTGTAAGCCGAAGAGACGGGCTTGAGCGCCCAATCTACTACACTAGCCATGCTCTGCTTCCAGCAGAGACAAGATACTCAAGGGTCGAGAAGGTAGTTTTAGCTCTGCTCATGGCAACGCGAAGACTAAGGCCATACTTTGTCGCCCATCAAGTCACAGTCACCACAGAACATCCCCTCAAGGACATCCTCGATCGGTCCGATCGCGCCGGGAGGATGGCCAAGTGGGTAACAGAAATGAGCTCATTGGGAGTGCTCTTCGAGCCAAGAGTCTCGATCAAGGGGCAGGCACTAGCAGACTTCCTCACCGACTTCCCAGTTGAGGACCTAGTCGGCCTACATCAAGATCCTGACCTCGAATTGGAGGATAACGGGAAAGGCGAACCCGCAGAGCTTCACGTGCTTCCTAGCCACCCGTTGGCTGGCTGGAACCTTTACACCGATGGGGCCTCAAGCTCAGTAGGCTGTGGAATTGGAATATTACTCATCTCCCCAGACCTGCACAAGATTCAGCGATCCATCATGCTCGGTTTTGCAGCCACAAACAATGAGGCAGAGTACGAAGCAATCCTTGCCGGCATGGAGATAGCCTTGAGCTTATCAATCAAGCAGATAACCATTCATAGCGACTCTCAGCTTATCGTCAGGCAGATCGAGGGGCAGTACGAAGCCAAGGACAGCAGGATGCAGCAGTACTTGACCTTGGCGCGAGAGCTATCTGAATGCTTCCAGGAGGTCGAATTCAAGGAGATCCCCCGATCCGACAATCGAATCTGACGCTCTCGCAAATGCAGCTTCAGTTCTTGGGGATGAACAAGAGGTCAGAGAAATCAAGATCGATTTCCAAAGATACCCAAGGGTAAACCTTCATCATCAGACCGGCCTGATTGCTGATATAACGATTGAAGCGCCCACGGGATGGTTGGTACCTATAATCGGCTATCTTCAGCAAAAGGTCCTACCTGAGGACCCCGTTCAAGCAAAGAAACTACTGAGGAAAATTCATCGCTTCCGTCTCGACGGAGAAGACCTCTATTGGCAGTCACATGGAGGTATGTACCTTCGGTGCCTATCCAAGGAACAGTCACAGAGGATCCTTACAGAGATACATTCAAGGGCATGCGGCAACCACGCCGGGGGTAGATCGCTAGAAGGCAAAGTCAAGCTGCAAGGATACTACTGGCCGACCATGGTCAAAGATGCTCGAGAATTCGTCAAAAGATGTGAGCAGTGTCAGCGGCATGCAAAGCAGATTCACATCCCTGCAGGAGACCTAAACCCCCTAACGAGCCCGTGGCCTTTTCATCAATGGGGGTTAGATTTCCTGGGGCCTTTTCCGCCGTCACCAACCCAGAAAAAGTATCTCCTCGTTGCAACAGACTACTTCACCAAGTGGATCGAAGCAGTGCCGTTAGCAAGGATCACCGATGTCGAAGTCATCAAGTTTGTTAGAGGCAATATCTTTTCAAGGTTCGGGTCCCCTAAGGTACTAATAGCCGATAATGGAGCCCAGTTTGATTCTGACAACTTCCGAGAATTCTGCCAAGGTTACGGGATCAAACTATTCTATTCGACGCCTAGATACCCATAGTGCAACGGGCAAGCCGAGGCATCAAACAAGGCAATCATGGATACTCTGAAGAAGAAATTGGGACCTCGAAAAGGCTTATGGGAGAAAATACTTCCAGAAGTATTATGGGCGTATCGTACTACCCCGCGGCGATCGACCGGATTCTCCCCATTCCACCTCACGTATGGCTCCGAAGCTGTCCTACCTACTGAGGCGCTCCACTCCACGGTCAAGACTAAGGCTGTGGAGTCTGGAATGAACGATGAGCTCAGAATCAATGACTTGGACTTCGCGGAGGAACTGAGGGACTCAGCGGCTGCTCACGTCACCGACTACCAGCAGAAGATCAAGAGGGCGTACGATAGAAGAGTCAAGAAAAGAGAATTCAGTGTGGGAGACATGGTACTCAGAGCCGTCTTCCCAAACACGAAGGAAGTTGCTAGTGGCAAGTTCGCTCCGTCTTGGGAGGGGCCATACGTCATAGAGTCCAGAGGCAGCAAAGGCTCATACAGGCTGATCGACCAGGACGGAAGGCGACTACCCCGAGCTTGGAATGTAACCCACTTGAAAATCTTTTACCCTTGACCAAATTCTGAAATTTGTAACCGCAAATTTGGTTTATCAATAAAATATCTATTTTTCTCGAAGTTCAAGTCTATTGAAATTCTATTCAGCCTGTGTGAAGTACCAAAAGGCTCCTGGCAACCCAGGTCATATTAAGCCTTCGATTCCGCCAGTTCAAGTCGGAAGCTCGAAGCAAAATCGGATGCGCCCTTTCAAAGCTAAATCCCGATAAAAAGGCTCCTGGCAACCCAGGTCATAGTAAGCCTTCGATTCCGCCAGTTCAAGTCGGAAGCTCGAAGCAATATCGGATGCGCCCTTTCAAGGCTAAATCCCGATAAAAAGGCTCCTGGCAACCCAGGTCATATTAAGCCTTCGATTCCGTCTGTTCAGGTCGGAAGCTCGAAGCAAAATCGGATATGCCCTTTCAAGGCAAAATTCTGATAAAAAGGCTCCTGGCAACCCAGGTCAACCCAAATACTTCGATTCCACCCGTTCAAGTTGGAAGCTCGAGGTAAATTCGACTACGCCACTTCAAGGCTAAAGTCAAATAAGAATAACTCCTGGCAACCCAGGTCAACCCAAAAAATTCGATTCCATTTATTCAAGTTGGAAACTCAAGGCAACTTAGAGTTGTTACCCTCAAATACAAAAATATGAACCATCAAATTGTCAAGCTGGAGTGCTCTCACACAAACAAAGTTAAAAACTCAGATGTAAAGAGTGCAATTTATTAAGCAAGGCACGCAACTACATCGAGATGAACGACGACAAACGAAAAAGAAGAGGAGTGCAAGTCAAGAAAGCGAGGCTCAAAAAGGCCGCGTAGCAGCAGGCGGAGCCAAAGTGCGTGTGGACTTGATGGCTTTGAGGGTGTCTAAAGACTCAAGCCATCCGGTGTAGTACTCTCCACAGTCTTTCTCAAGCTCTGCAACACGCTTGCGAAGGCCGGCGACCTCCTGCTCCCGCGCGACGGCAGATGACTGACTACTCGCCACCAGCTCCTCAATTTGTTTTTGAAGCTCGGTCTCCCGCCCATGCAGACTAGCAACCTCTGCTTCCCTTGCTTCAAGCTGAATGGCACGAGTCATATCTTTCTCCTCAAGCTCGGTGACTCGGGTCCTCAAGCTAGTCACCGACTCCTCCAACTGTTCATGCAGGGCAATCTGAGATTGCAGAGTGGCAATGATGGCCACTTGATCCTCAAGCTTCTTCGCGTCAAGGGCTTTGTCCTTCTCAAAACCTTCAGCTCGGGTACGCCACATCACTGCTGAACGTTCATCCCTCTTGGACCCGGTGGAGAGCTTCTTCACCGTCTTCTCAGCAGACTCAGCACGCTCCAGAGCTGCCTTAAGATCTTCCTCAAGGCTCTTGACTTTTCTATAGAGGCCTCTGCGCCCACTACGGATCCCGATATCTAGAAGGGTCGACATCTGGCTCCAAGGATCAATAAATTAGTACAGTATATCAAGTAAAAAGGAACGAAGGAAAGAACCAGGAGAGGGCTCACCGCATCCTCAATACCATCCACAACTTTTGGGTGACAGGCCTGGGCAGTCCCAGATGTCTTCTGTAAAAAGTGGTAAGCTCTGAGGGTGAAACTAGGGGACGGGCCAACGCATTCGGTGCAGGCCTTGACGCCACAGCTTTTCCTTTCACTCTCCGAGGCTCTGAATCAGGCTTCCCCTCCCTAACTCGTGCACAACCCCTCGAGGCGGAAGGCTCACCAACGACGCCGTCAACCATGGCCTCACCCGGCTGAGCCACTGAGGCGTCCGGAATCAGAGTAGCTACCTCCTGCACTTGAGTGTCCCCAGCAGACACTGCGGACAAAGCAACAAAGTCAGAATGAAAAACACAGGCTAACAACGAAGGTGGAAAAAGGCAGAAGAAGGATACCGTCAAGGGCAATCGGGCAAGAAACACCAACACCCTCAACCGCAGGGAATCCGGAAACTACTGCTTCAGTCAGGCAAATCCCTTCCTCCGGAGCATTGAGCTCAGCCATCATTGCTCTCATCTGATCAGGGCGGAGAACCATCTTCGACGACAATCCTGCTCCCATAGAATTCCGTGCTGGAAGAATCGAAGGACCATGTTCTGGCGAAGCACAAACCTCAGCCTGAGGACATTCACTCTCCTTTGCCTTTCCAACCTTAAACCGGTGTATCAGACGCCCAGGCTTGTAACTCAAAGCGGCAGGCCGGCAGTCGATAACCACATCCTCAAGTTCCCTCTCGATTCTGCGAGACCGGGGGTCGCGAGAAGGAGAAACTGTAGCAGGAGAACCTGCGCGAGGACGCGGGGATCCAGCGCATCCCTCGTCTTCACTATCACCAGAAGCCATAAGAGAAGACTCGCTCGCCTCGTCTTCTTCGCCAACATTGAGGGCGCCATCGCCACCCTCCTTCAAAGCAACACCTGGGAGAACCAAGTCATGCCCAACCGCAGCGGCGCACAAAGATTGATTCTTTCCTTTCTCTGCCCTCTTTCTTTCTTTGGCTTCTTCTTTTTTTTTTTGATGAGAGAGCAGCACTCTCTCTCTTTCCTTTGTTTGCTTTCCTTTCTTTGCTCTCCTCTCTTTCTTTTCATTGCCTTCGGTCTACGGTCAGACAGCAACTTCTCTCTCTATTTGCTTTGGATTTTGGTGAGAGAGCCGGCTTCTCTCTCTCTCTTTGCTTTGGACTTGGGTGAGATAGCAGGCTTCTCTCTCTCTTTACTCTCTTTCTTTCACACGTGACGGATTCGGCACTTCCCTCCCCCTTTTTTTTAAAAAAAATCGAGAGGAGCGTTGCTATAAAATCCAAGACCCCCCTCATTTTCTCAGTTTTGACAAAACCGAGGGGTGGGCTGCTTGTTGATGCCGACGCACCCCCCTCTCGGTTTTCTGACGAAACCGAGGGGTGGGCTGCTTGTTGATGCCGACACACCCCCCTCTCGGTTTTCTGACGAAACCGAGGGGTGGGCTGCTTGTTGATGCCGACGCACCCCCCTCTCGGTTTTCTGACGAAACCGAGGGGTGGGTTGCTTGTTGACGCCGGCACACCCCCCCTCTCGGTTTTCTGACGAAACCGAGGGGTGGGCTGCTTGTTGATGCCGGCACACCCCCCCTCTCGGTTTTCTGACGAAACCGAGGGGTGGGCTGCTTGTTGATGCCGACACACCCCCCCTCTCGGTTTTCTGATGAAACCGAGGGGTATGCTGATGGTGTGCCGTCACCCCCTCTCCACTCGGTTTTTGTGCGAAACCGAGGGGGGTTGCTTGTTGATGCCGACACACCCCCCTCTCGGTTTTCTGACGAAACCGAGGGGTGGGCTGCTTGTTGATGCCGACGCACCCCCCTCTCGGTTTTCTGACGAAACCGAGGGGTGGGTTGCTTGTTGACGCCGGCACACCCCCCCTCTCGGTTTTCTGACGAAACCGAGGGGTGGGCTGCTTGTTGATGCCGGCACACCCCCCCTCTCGGTTTTCTGACGAAACCGAGGGGTGGGCTGCTTGTTGATGCCGACACACCCCCCCTCTCGGTTTTCTGACGAAACCGAGGGGTATGCTGATGGTGTGCCGTCACCCCCTCTCCACTCGGTTTTTGTGCGAAACCGAGGGGGGGTTGCTAGTTGATGCCGACACACCCCCCCTCTCGGTTTTCTGACGAAACCGAGGGGCGGGCTGCTTGTTGATGCCGACACACCCCCCCTCTCGGTTTTCTGACGAAACCGAGGGGTATGCTGATGGTGTGCCGTCACCCCCTCTCCACTCGGTTTTTGTGCGAAACCGAGGGGGGGTTGCTTATTGATGCCGACGCACACCCCCTCTCAGTTTTCTGACGAAACCGAGGGGTATGTTGCTGATGTGTGCC
This sequence comes from Chamaelirium japonicum, assembly GCA_947650365.1. Taxonomy (NCBI): domain Eukaryota; kingdom Viridiplantae; phylum Streptophyta; class Magnoliopsida; order Liliales; family Melanthiaceae; genus Chamaelirium; species Chamaelirium japonicum. Next base: position 11,061,956 of record OX393552.1, read on the forward strand.
GTCACCCCTTCCCCACTCAGTTTTTGTGCGAAACCGAGGGGGGGCTGCTTGTTGATGCTGTCACCTCATTATTGGGGCTGCTTGAAGAGGCCAAGAAGTGTCGGTACTGAAAATAGTGTATTTTTAGAATTTTAGCCCCATTTGAAACCGACACCTTTTCGGTCATATTCCTAAGCCACTGGTGCGAGGGGTTGTCGGCGAGGGACAACGCTACATTTGAGGGGGCTTCTCAGAGATAATCTAGGACAACCCCGCATGATGGCTAGCCAGTCTTTACCCGATGTACTACCACACCTGGTTACTGTGTTCGCCAGGTACTACGGTCGTGTAAGGGTGTTGATTTGGCCAGGATCAAGGAAGTATCCTTTTATCTCGCATTTAAGCGGACTTTTCGCCCCCCCTGCTCTTAACTTGTCGTCTGTGCCTCCATTGCAGGCTGCTCTTTTCAAAATGAAATCCGTCAAGGGTCCCGCTGTGTTGGGAAAACGCCATCGAGGAACGAAGGGGATTGTTTGCGCTCCTCCTCGGCCACATGTTGAGGATTCGGACAGTGGCTCTGACGGCGAGTTAGGGCCGTTAAGGCCCTTTGTGGACGAAGATCATGATGAACCCTCCATCGATTGCACTAGTGTGGAGAAGAGGCGAACATCCTGGGGTGAACTGATGGCCGAGTTTCGGGACAATGACGATAGGCCATCCATTGAGAGAGCTTATGCCGCCTTTGGGGCTCGCCGGGATGCAGTTTTCCTCGAGGAGGCTAGCATGGAGAAGGTCCTGGGGACCCTTGTGACCATGGGTCAGATGAACAGCGGACTACGCTTGCCTCTGCCTCCTTTTGCTGCCAGGCTACTGTCCATCTCTGATCTTTGTCCAGGGCAAGTTAGCGGCAACGCTTGGAGGGTGATCTATGCTTTTTGCCGAATCGAATCGGATCATCGCGAGGAACTTGCTGCTTGCTATTCTGAGATCCCTGATGGTGAAATTCCTCGTGTCGAGCTCGGGTATTTCTTTCACCACTATCGATGGCAGAAAGTGTCTGGGTCGAAGCTACTTTTTACTCTTATGCCGGAGTCACGTCAGCCCCCGATAAAATATCCGAGTTCATCCGACAGGTTCTATCGTCTCTACCCCTTATCCGTGACTGGCGCGTGGTGTTCTGTTGTTCGCGTGCCCGAATTGCCATTTAAAGTGGTTAGCTATGCAGTTGGCCGGTATTCGGGGAGCGGTAAGAGGGCGTGGCCTCAGGCACGATGCAAGAAGTTGGACAAGCTCTTTAAGAAGTTGACTTTTGGGACTAATATGTGGAAGGATTTTACTTATTCCCCCGCGCGGCTTAAATGCCTCGGTTTGCCAGATTACGCGCTCTCCAGGGCGCCAGAGAACGTGGTGGTGGTGTCTGATTACGAGAAAGAGTTTCCTCGAGGTTCTGATGAGCCGAGCCGAGCCCAGCTGATGGAGGCGATGATTGAGCCTGCTCGGGTGACTCGAGAGTTTGTTCCCGCCGAACTTGTGGTCTCCTGCGGAAAGGAGAAAAGGAAGGTACTGAGGCCCAAAAAGGCCCGAGAGAGGATTGTTATGTCTCGACGGCCTTCGAGCACGTGTCTTCCAGGGAAAAGTTTGAAATTGTGCGCCGCTGCGGTTGGGCATGACTTGGTTCTCCCAGGTGTTGCTTTGAAGGAGGGTGGCGATGGCGCCCTCAATGTTGGCGAAGAAGACGAGGCGAGCGAGTCTTCTCTTATGGCTTCTGGTGATAGTGAAGACGAGGGATGCGCTGGATCCCCGCGTCCTCGCGCAGGTTCTCCTGCTACAGTTTCTCCTTCTCGCGACCCCCGATCTCGCAGGATCGAGAGGGAACTTGAGGATGTGGTTATCGACTGTCGGCCTGCCGCTTTGAGTTACAAGCCTGGGCGTCTGATACACCGGTTTAAGGTTGGAAAGGCAAAGGAGAGTGAATGTCCTCAGGCTGAGGTTTGTGCTTCGCCAGAACATGGTCCTTCGATTCTTCCAGCACGGAATTCCATGGGACCAGGATTGTCGTCGAAGATGGTTCTCCGCCCTGATCAGATGAGAGCAATGATGGCTGAGCTCAATGCTCCGGAGGAAGGGATTTGCCTGACTGAAGCAGTAGTTTCCGGATTCCCTACGGTTGAGGGTGTTGGTGTTTCTTGCCCGATTGCCCTTGACGGTATCCTTCTTCTGCCTTTTTCCACCTTCGTTGTTAGCCTGTGTTTTTCATTCTGACTTTGTTGCTTTGTCCGCAGTGTCTGCTGGGGACACTCAAGTGCAGGAGGTAGCTACTCTGATTCCGGACGCCTCAGTGGCTCAGCCGGGTGAGGCCATGGTTGACGGCGTCGTTGGTGAGCCTTCCGCCTCGAGGGGTTATGCACGAGTTAGGGAGGGGAAGCCTGATTCAGAGCCTCGGAGAGTGAAAGGAAAAGCTGTGGCGTCAAGGCCTGCACCGAATGCGTTGGCCCGTCCCCCAGTTTCACCCTCAGAGCTTACCACTTTTTACAGAAGACATCTGGGACTGCCCCAGGCCTGTCACCCAAAAGTTGTGGATGGTATTGAGGATGCGGTGAGCCCTCTCCTGGTTCTTTCCTTCGTTCCTTTTTACTTGATATACTGTACTAATTTATTGGTCCTTGGAGCCAGATGTCGACCCTTCTAGATATCGGGATCCGTAGTGAGAGAGAGTGCTGCTCTCTCATCAAAAAAAAAAAGAAGAAGCCAAAGAAAGAAAGAGGGCAGAGAAAGGAAAGAATCAAAAAAAAAATCAGTCTCTCTCCCACTCATGCATGGATCGCGCTCTCTCCCTCCCACTCGTGCATGGATCGCGCCCCTCTTGCCGTGCCTCCTTCTTTGGTGTACAGCACAAACAAAAAGCCAAAGAAACAGAGCAGAGAAAGGAAATAGTGAAAAGAGGAAAGAAATTGAAGAAAGAAAAAGGGAAAGAAATCCAGCGAATCTGGATTCTTCTTCGCAGATCCGGTGAAGCCTCCTCCCTCATCGCGCGCAGCAGCCGGGCCGAAACGAACCCCCCTTGCAGGACATCCACCCGACAGCGAGCACCCCGCGTGGCCTCTTCGCCGACGCAGCAGCAAAAAAAAAAAAAAAAAAAAACTACACCCGTCCCCCGTGTGGTCTCGTCTCATCGCACAACCGATCCGACCAGAAAGAGAGGGGGAGGGTCCGACACCCCCCTCGTCGCTCCTCTCGTCGCATAGCAAACGCCGCGAGTGTTCCTGTCACACACGGAAGCAAAGAAAGAAACAGAGTAAAACAAAAGCAAAGAAAGGAAAGAAAGAGGAAAACAAAGAAAAGTCAAAGAGAAACAGCAGAAACAACAAAAGAAAAAAAAAGAAAAGGGGTAATATGTCAATAATGGGATTCGAAGTCAATCCAAGTTTTATTGAAAAAAAAAAAAAAAGAGATGCATCTTGGACGGCCTGGATGAACGGGGAGAAGGAAGAGCCACACGGGATCGTGGCCCGCTCCTTTCTTCTCCGTCGATCCATTCATCATTGCATGCAAACAAAGAAGGGTGGGTCGGTCACAAACCCCACCCCCTTCTCCACTATTCCGTGAAGCAACAGAGAGTGGGTGGGTTGTCAACCCCGCCACACATCTCCTCCTACAGCCAAAAGAGTCTCGGCGTCGGCAGAAGGCAAAGGAGTCTCGGCGTCCTCTCGGTCGGGAATCTCACTGCTTTCTCTGAAACGCCCACTCGCAAAACCGAGACTTTTGGCTCGCACCAAAAGAGTCTCGGCGTCGGCAGAAGGCAAAGGAGTCTCGGCATCCTCTCGGTCGGGAATCACACTGCTTTCTCCGAAACGCCCACTCGCAAAACCGAGACTTTTTGGCTCGCACCAAAAGAGTCTCGGTGTCGGCGTCGGCAGAAGGCAAAGGAGTCTCGGTGTCCTCTCGGTCGGAAAACACACTGCTCTCTCTGAAACGCCCACTCGCAAAACCGAGACTTTTTGGCTCGCACCAAAAGGGTCTCGGCGTCGGCAGAAGGAAAAGGGGGCTCGGCGTCCTCTTGGTCGGAAAGCATACTAATTTCTCGGGAACACCCACATACAAAACCGAGACCTTTTTGGCTTGCACCACAAGGCGTTTGCACCATGGAATCCCAGTCGACCCAGGGGGTCCTGACCCGACTGGGAGGGGGTAACTGTGGGTGCAAAAATTGTACCTGACCGGATCAGAGCGGCATGGGCCCGCGCAACGGCCCAAGTGGGTAAGCCCGCCCGGGTACATGGGCCCACTCTACAAGGCTTGCAGATCAAGCCCTCCCCCTTATTGGGCCCGAACAATGGCCCAATAAGGGCCCAGCAAGGAGGCCCAGAACCAGTGCCACGTCATCATCGCCACGTCATCACTGCCATATCGGGCACGTGCCTACGCTATAAAAGGACCGCCAAGGCATCCAGAAAAAGGGGTTGGTCATTCGATCAGAGAAGAGAGGATCCAGAGCCAGAGCCAGAGCCCTCTATTCTCCCCACCTTGTTCTCTTCTAGTTGCTCCGTGCAACCCCACTGTACGAAGCTTCTCTCGGCCTGTCGAGAGAACGCTCAACCCTTTATATTCAAATTATAGTGAAGATCAGGTGGCACCTCTCGCCCGGAGACGTAGGTCGTAAGGCCGAACTCCATCACCAATCCTTGTGTCATCGCTCTTTATTCTCTTTATCTATTCTCCCATCTCTCTAACTCTACAAACAATCCAATTCAATCAAGGCTGTGGGGGCGGGATTCTCGATCAAGGCGGCTCGGAAATTTCCCCCCATACAAGCATCAGATTGTCACTGGCCATCACCTTTTTTCGACGACTAACGGTTCCAAACCGGTCAGGGGGTGGTTGGTCTGACTCTGTCAGTGCGTGTCTCCACACTGGTGCAGTCGACGGTGGGTAACACGGGATAAAATGGTGCTTCCTTGATCCTGGCCAAGTCAACACCCTCACGTGACCATAGTACCTGGTGAATACAGTAACCAGGTGCGGTAATACATTGGGTGAAGACCGGCTGGCCATCATGCGGCGTCATCCTAGATTATCTCTAAGAAACCCCCTCGAATATAGCATTGTCCCTCGCCGACATCCCCGCGCACCAGTGTTTTACCGAAAAAGTGTCGGTTTCAAATGGGGCTGAAATTCAAAAAACACATTATTTTCAATACCGACACTTTTTGGCCTCTTCTAGCAGCCCCCCTTCGGTTTTGCACAAAAACCAAGTAAGGGGGGTGTTACGCCATCAACAAGCAGCCCCCCCTCGGTTTCGCACAAAAACCGAGTGGGGAGGGAGTGACGGCACACCATCAGCTACAACCACCCCTCGGTTTTGTCAGAAAACCGAGAGGGGGTGTGTGTCGGCATCAACAAGCAGCCCCCCCTTGGTTTCGCAAAAAAACCAAGTGGGGAGGGGGTGCGACGGCACACCATCAGCAGCACACCCCTCGGTTTCGTCAGAAAACCGAGAGGGGGTGTGTGTCGGCATCAACAAGCAACCCCCCCTTGGTTTTGCACAAAAACCGAGTGGGGAGGGGGTGACGGCACACCATCAGCACACCCCTCGGTTTCGTCAGAAAACCGAGAGGGGGTGTGTGTCGGCATCAACAAGCAATCCCCCCTCGGTTTTGTACAAAAACCGAGTGGGGAGGGGGTGACGGCACACCATCAGCACACCCCTCGGTTTCATCAGAAAACCAAGAGGGGGTGTGTGTTGGCATCAAAAAGCAGCCCCCCCTCGGTTTCGCACAAAAACCGAGTGGGGAGGGGGTGACGACACACTATCAGCAGCACACCCCTCGGTTTCGTCAGAAAACTGAGAGGGGGTGTATGTCGGCATCAACGAGCAACCCCCCCTCGGTTTCGCATAAAAAACTGAGTGGGGAAAGGGTGACGGCAGCAGCCCACCCTCGGTCTCGACAGAAAACCGAGAGGGAGGTGTTCAGCATCAACAGCAACCCACCCCTCGGTTTCGTCAAAAAACCGAGAAGGTGGGTGTTTGGCGTCACCAGCAGTCCATCCCCCCGGTTCGGTCAGAAAACCGAAAGAGGGGGTGTGTCGGTATCAACAAGCAGCCCCCCCCTCGGTTTCGCCCAAAAACCGAGTGGGGAGGGGGTGACGACACATCATCAACAACCCACCCCTCGGTTTCGCCAGAAAACCGAGAGGGGGTTGTGTCGGCATCAACAAGCAGCCCCCTCGGTTTCGCCCAAAAACCGAGTGGGGAGGGGGTGACGGCACACCATCAGCAACCCACCCCTCGGTTTCGTCAGAAAACCGAGGGGGGGGGGGGGCGTGGCGACATCAACACGCAACCCCCCTCCTCGGTTTTGTCCAAACTGAGAGAGGGAATTTCGATTTCTACGGCAGCGCTCCTATCGGTTTCACAAAAAAAAAGAAAAGATTGGGTGCAGCTCCACCTCCCACTCGTGCACGGGTCCAGATCACCCTCACAAGGCAGCCCCTCCCCTTCACAGGTACAGAGGCAAGGCAAAAGAAAAAAAAAAGGGGAGGGCAGCCGTCCGGGTTTGAGGTTGTGCCCTTTTGGGGATCGTAATTGGGCTGGTGTCAAGTAACTTAGAGGCCGGTGTGACTTCACGTGTGAAGAATGAAGCAAAACAAAGAGATACGTTTGCTGTTGCGTGCCTCCCACCAAGCTTGGCCTTCATGCCTTCGTGTGTACAGAACAAAAAAAAAGGGGGGGGGGGGGTTAGTGGCATAAACAAGAGGGCTCGGCTCCCTCTCCCACTCGTGCACGGCCGGCCCCCTTCGTACTCGCGCGTGGATCAGCAGCATACTCACGCGTGGATCACATGTGGATCAGCAGCAATCCAAAAAAAAAAAAAAAAAAAGGAAACAGAGTCAAGCAAAGAAAGGAAGGAGAGAAAGAAAGAAAGGAAAGAGAGAGAGACTCACCGAATTCAAAGAAAAGAAAGGAGGGAAAGAAAGTCAAAAGCAAAAGAAAGGAAAGAGAGAGAGAGAGACGTCTGCTCTCTCACCGAATTCAAAGGAAAGAAAGAAGGAGGGAAAAAAAAAAGTCAAAAGCAAAAGAAAGGAAAGGACGAAACAAAAGAAGAAAGGAAAAAAAAAAAAAACGATGGCCGTGAGAGAGTTTTTGGCTCGGTACCCTCTCGGTATCCTCTCGGTATAGTCTCGGCATCCTCTTGGTCGGAAAAAGGCAAAAGGGTCTCGGTGTCCTCTCGGTATCCTCTCGGTCAGGAAACACACTGCTTTTTCGGAAACACCCCCTTGCAAAATCGAGACTTTTTGGCTTGCACCAAAAGAGTCTCGGTACCCTCTCGGTATCCTCTCGATATCCTCTCGGTCGGAAAACACACTGCTTTTTCGGAAACACCCCCTTGCAAAACCGAGACTTTTTGGCTTGCACCAAAAGGGTCTCGGTACCCTCTCGGTCGAAAAACACACTGCTTTTTCGGAAACGCCCCCTTGCAAAACCGAGACTTTTTGGCTCGCACCAAAAGGGTCTCGGTATCCTCTCGGTTGGAAAACGCACTGCTTTTTCTGATACGTCTACTTGCAAAACCGAGACTTTTTGGCTCGCGCCAAAAGGGTCTTGGCATCGGCAGAAGGAGACTCTGCTAATACGAACCGCGACACCGATGGCCCTTGCCAACCATGCCAGGATCCTAAGGCGTTTGCACCTTGGAATCCCAGTCGACCCAGGGGGTCCTGACCCGACTGGGAGGGGGTAACTGTGGGTGCAAAAATTGTACCGGACCGGATCAGAGCGGCATGGGCCCGCGCAACGGCCCAAGTGGGTAAGCCCACCCGGGTTCATGGGCCCACTCTACGGGGCTCGCAGATCAAGCCCTCCCCCTTATTGGGCCCGAACAACGGCCCAATAAGGGCCCAGCAAGGAGGCCCAGAACCAGTGTCATGTCATCAGCGCCACGCCATCACTGCCATATCGAGCACGTGCCTACGCTATAAAAGGACCCCCAAGGCATCCAAGAGTAGGGGTTGGTCATTCGATCAGAGGAAGAGGGATTCCATATCCGGAGTCAGAGCCCTCCATTCTTCCTCTTGAACTCTTCTAATTGCTCCGTGCAAACACATTGTAAGAAGCTTCTCTCGGCCTGTCGAGAGAACGCTTAACCCTCATTTACTCAAATTATAGTGAAGATCAGATGGTACCTCTCGCCCGGAGACGTAGGTCGTAAGACTGAACTCCGTCACCAATCCTTGTGTCATCTCTCTCTACTCTCTCTATCTACTCTCCCAACTCTCTAACTCTACAAACCATCTACATTCAATCAAGGCTGTGGGGCGGGGTTCCCGATCAAGGCGACTCGAAAATTTCCCCCCACAATAATTAACAAAAATTGACATTTTTTAGGAACTTTAGGGATTCTATTCATGGCGCCCTAGCTCTGGAAACAAAAGCTACACAAGGTGAAGACATGAGAGATAATCATGTAGTCAGATACAATGTTTTTAATCCACCATGATGCGGAAAGGATCCCATCAGACACAGGAGGTTAATAATGACTTGATTGTCAACAAAAAATACCTTTAAACATGTTAATTGTATGGACTCGGCTTCTGTGACATGCATAAAAGACCCTTATTGTCAAAGCAGTACTTGAAAATCGACTGCACTAAGCCATGATGGAGTGCAAACCAAGGTCAAAAGATAATATTACCAAGAGATTTCTTCAGCCCTACTCCTGTTATTGAATAATGTAAACTATGGAGAAACTCATTGATTAAATAAGTAGAGCCCATTGGTCCAAAGAACTGAAGCCTTAGGAGTCATTAGTATTTTATTGCAATGTAGGGGGGTATATTGTAAAAAGTAGAACCGTTGCATGGGACTTGGGAGGGAGAGACACGACCTAGGGTTTGGGGAAAGGGGTTATGGTCCTTATGGGCAAAAGGCCTCGAGATTCGAACACGTGTTGATGACGTAACCGGTACGTGGGGAGTTGGGTCATGCCCTCGTGTCTCTCACCGCACCCCATCACCTCCGTATCGAGCGAGCGAGGTGGGGGTTATGGGCGTTTCTGATCTTTAAAGCCGGTTGTGCGGTCCGAGGATCGAATCACCACCCTCGATTGCACCGCCCGGACACGACACACACAAGCAAAGCCTCGGCGGTCGTCTTTTTTTTTTTGGGTTATTTTGACTTTGCCCCCCAAATTATGCCTTGAATTAGACTTTACCCCCCATATTTTCATTAATTAGACTTTACCCCCCAAAACTAACAGTTCCGTCAGCTCACCTCTCAAAACTTTATGGGTTATTTTGACTTTACCCCCCAAGTTTTGCCTTGAATTAGACTTTACCCCCCATATTTTCATTTATTAGACTTTACCCCCCAAAATTAACTGTTCCGTCAACTCACCCTCCAAAACTTTATTTCTTTTCCGTCAGCTCACCCTTTCTCTTAGATGGTGAGCTGACGGAACAGTTAGTTTTGGGGGGTAAAGTCTAATTAATGAAAATATGGGGGGTAAAGTCTAATTCAAGGCAAAACTTGGGGGGCAAAGTCAAAATAACCCAAACTTTATTTCTTTTCCGTCAGCTCACCCTTCCTCTTAGATGAATAGCTGACGGAACAGTTAGTTTTGAGGGGTAAAGTCTAATTAATGAAAATATGGGGAGTAAAGTCTAATTCAAGGCAAAATTTGGGGGGCAAAGTCAAAATAACCCTTTTTTTTTCAACGCGTTGGGATTCTTGGGAATCCGCGAGTTACTACAAGGTTCGGGCCTTAACGTGCAAACAATGCCCCGAATCCGAATCCGAATCCGAATCCGAATCCATATTGATGTTTTTGCCTAAATGACTAGGGGAGTAGGAGTGTAAAACAGGTCGGGCCGGTCCGGGCCGGGTTGGGCTTAAAGTCCGGAATGGCTCCTCAAGCTGGGCCTTGAGCGAAGGGTCTCAGTCCGGATCCAGCCCGTGTATGCATATATTGGAAGTTTTAGGCCGGTCAGGTTTACAGTAAAATTGTGTACTTTTTTAAAGTGGGTGGGGGGGGGGGGGGGAGGGGGGGGGGGGGGGGGGGGGGGTGGATAAATAGAGAAAAATTTTATTAACACCCCAAAAATTCTGAACATGCTCCGTTTGTCGCTAAAAATTGGTTTCCCACGTAATAACCCCCCAAATTCTAAAGAAAAACCCAAATTATCCCTTACCTTTTGTGGGGGTTTTTTTTTTTGGAATTGGGCGATTCAATTGGAAAGCACAATCAACAAACCATAGAACGAAGTGGACCGGGTTTACATGAAAAAATCCTTCGCAATGTCGAAGGTAAAAAAACAACAGGGTGGGGCGAAAATGCACTAGTAATTAAATAAGTTACAAGCTATCGCCCTGACCCAATTACACCCAAAGAGGATTGGCCTCCCAATTGTCGACTTCTCAAATCTCTCTCTCTCTCTCTCTCTCTCTCTCTCTCTCTCTCTCTCTCTCTCTCTCTCTCTCTCTCTCTCTCTCTCTCTCGAGCTTCGAAAACTGTAAAAAGTTTTGGGCAGCACCTTCTCTTCTAGAATTCATATCTCTCTCTCTCTCTAAGGGGGTAGGCCCTCTTTTATAGTGCTGCTAGATGCCAGTTGTTTCCTTCGACGTGCAGGGCGACATTGATGGCATGATCCCGTGATCTCCGTAACTACCTTGCGGGTCGGCGACGTGTCGTCTGGCGGGCACTCGGTAGTTGTAACGACTGTGAAATTTAAAATATTATAAATTATAATTTTACCCTTGTTATAAGATAATATTTAATATTGACATCTTAGTGTTCGCACCATCGATAGGATTCCAACGGATCTTGTTTCACTCGAATCCAACTTTCGGATCAATAGTTCTGGTCACTTGTATTTTCTCGATAAAAATGGCGGTATCCAAATTTTTCCTAATGTGAATCTGACATGATTTTGCAATATGAACCTTCACTAAGACACTCTGGTGCGACTCATAACAGCTGTTTCATTTTTCTAGATTTTTAAAAATAAAAATTATAATTTTCGGATGCAAAACTAATTTACAATGGATTTATTAGTATTTAGTATAGATTAATAGATTAATATATATAAATAATAAGTAATAAAATAATAATAAAAGAGAGGATAAGAGCAGGTGTTGAAATAGGAAGCTTCGTGGAAGAAGCTGTGGCCCCCATCCTTTCAATCACAGCCGACCATTTCACCCCGATCTGACGGCCCAAACTCCTCCCCCAATCTTTAAATACCCATCAGCCCCCCTTCTCCACTCACATTGAGCCCTCTCTCTCTCTCAAACCCTTGTCTCTCTCTCCTCTGCATCCCCCTCTCACTCACTCCCCTCCCTCTCTCGGTTTCTACCGGCGCCGCCCGACGACCGACGCTACCTAGGTGAGAGGCCCCTCCGGCCTCTCTCTCTTCGTGTTGCCAACCCGGCCCGACTGTCGGCACCCCACTGCCCGATCCGGCCTGGTGGCCGCGACCCGATCGCTGGTGCCCCATCACCCCACCACCTCGCCCCGATCCGGCGCCCTCGTCGTCGCAACCCGACAGCCGCCACCCCATCGCCCCTCCACCTCGGCCAGCACCTCACCTCGACGCCGGTCGCACAGCCCCGACGCCGTCGCCCCGTCACCGACGACCTGAACCGCCCGGTATTCGGCGCCTGTCACCGGTGCCCCATCGTCACACGATAACCGATTCCCTGTGCCCCGTCGCACGACTCCGATGACCCGATCCCCTATCCCCGTCATCCAATCAACCCGACCCGGCCCCGTCACTGTCGGTCGATGCCGACAGGCTGCCCGGCCAGAACCCGAGAGCCCCTCCTCTTTCTCTCTCTCTTGTGTGTGAGTGTGTAGGATTGATGGCCACCATGTAGCCCAGCAGGCCAACCGGCCATGAACTGGAGCCCCTTTTCTCTCTCTTTCTCTATGTAGGTGTATGTTGTAGAGGTCGTCGGCCACCACCTTGACAACCACCTGTGGTCAGGCAGGCCACAGGCCCATCCATTCTCTCTCTCTTTTGTGTGGGTACAGGTGTGTGTGTGTGTATGGCGTGTACGGCCAACTCGACCCGGCAAGCTTCGCTGCCCAACGACGATGAACCCCATCGACCACTACCCCACCCAGGGTTCACCTCGACTCCTCCCCTCTAAGTGTATGTATCTGCGACCGTGAGCAAGTGGGTTCGAGCACCTTGACCCCGGAAAAGCCTTTGGTCGGCCGATGCCGACAACTCCGAACGTCTCTCTCTCTCTCTCTCTCTCTCTCTCTCTCTCTCTCTCTCTCTCTCTCTCTCGGCGTAGGACTGAAAGATGCACGTGTGAGTACATGTAGTAACCGTTTGTGTGCATGTGTGTGTATATGTGTGCATGTATAATCATGGTAGCATGATCAAATGATGCGAGCACGATCCTCCATCTTGAACCGTTATGATCCCTAACTCTCAACTTCTCTCTCTCTCTCCAATTCTCAATATCTCTCTCTTTCTAAAGAGTGTGTGCGATGAGTATGTAAAGATGATGACCATGAGCCACTTTATTAACTAGTGCCTCTCTCCTCATTCTCTCTCTCTCTCTCTCTCTCTCTCTCTGATTCTCCTTCACTCTTAGCGAGTGACATACGAGGGTAGAGAGTGCGAGTTTGTTTGGAAGTAGTGTACAAGTGACGATGCCAGGAACTGCAGAATCAACTTACTAACCGTTGACTGACTGACTGACTTATTAACTTGTTTTATTATTATCTATTTATTTATTTATATTATATCCATACTAACAATCACTTGTCAATGATAGTCGGACAGCACAATGGTCGGCAAAGTCACTTATATTCCAACGATCATCAAAGGTGGTCGTCATAGCTATTTGATTATTCAATGAATTATTATTATAAATTAGGATTTTATTTCTATTTATCTTCTGTAAATACTTCTGATAGCGATTATCCATTAATGACAGTCGGACAAAGCAATGGACGGCCGAGCCACCAGCAATATCCGATAATCTTTAAGAGTGGTCGTCATCCGAAGAAACAATAAATTGATCCACTTTTTAGTTGAATATTGTAATATTCATTTCAAATACTTCTTTTATACTAGTCCTTTTCCAGTGTCTTTTATTTTCTTTTATACTGGTTCTTTTCCAGTGCCTTTTATTTTCTTTTATATTGGTCATTTTCCAGTTCCTTTTATATTGGTCCAGCTAAGCATGTAATTATTAAATTAAGAAAATGGATGAGTAATGGCAAGTATGAGTATACTTGGGGAGCCCCTAGGTTGATACAGCCCCTCCCCTTCTATAGGTCTTCCTTTAGATCTCTCTCTCCCTCCTCTCTCGGTAATCGCATAAGTAAATTGATACCTATGAATATCTTGAAATCCAAGAATCAATTCCCACCCTTGTGTGAGTATATGCGAACGCATACATGCTTAAAGTAACTCAGCCCCTCCTTTCTCTTTCTAAATTCTCTAACAAGATATGAAATTGAACCAAGGTGTGGCACTACCTCTCACATAAACTTTGAGCCGGATGTGAGGCATGACATTGTCCCTTAGGTGAACAGGAAGCCAGATACACACCAAAACTATTTACACGGTATGGGAGATCACTACCCCGACCAAGGTAAGTTCCACTAGACTATACTAATTTGGCACCACAAAACTAAACAAATTGTAGTTTAACGGTGAATATAGAATCCATCAAATTGAATTATATTTTATGAAGTATCTTAAATCATTTGTTTTAGCATAAGTCATTATTTAATCTTATTCACATTGTGAAGAGTGAAAACTGTATGGTTTGACGAATGTAACTGGCCTCGGTTGAGAGGAAATTCTAAAGTGTGACTACCCACTGATTGGGTAGGGGTCTCACATACATGAGATGGGGTTGTGAACCCACTCATGTATAAACCAAATAAAGTGGTAGGGCAACGGGGTTGGGCATGCGGTAAAGCCAAGGCCTAGTAGTCCACCTTGGGTAATGACCCCGAAAGGAAAATCCCCAGTTGAAGTGGAATTCTAGAAAAGTGTGACTACCCACTGATTGGGTAGGGGTCCCGAGTACATGATATGGGACCGTGAACCCCCGCTCATGTATAATCCAAATAAAGTAGGTAAGGCAACGAGGTTGGCCATGCGGTAAAGCCAAGGCCTAGTAGTCCACCCCCGGGTAATGACCCCGAAAAGCAAGATGGGCAGAATACCCCCGTGGTGAAAGATCAAGCCCCCTTTTGATCAACTGGGTTTACTAGCGGTGTGCCAGAGTTTTTAGTTGTCGGATATGGTAGAAAACCGACAGGTTCACAAGTCATTTCAAATATATGAAATTCTTATATTTCCTGTGATTGTTATTTCTCTGCAAGATAGTTAAGTTATTTTCTATTACATGTTTTATTAATTAATTCAAACAACTTTGTCAATATTATTCAAGATATATATTTAACGTTGCTAAGATTTGTTTAGTGTGGTGGTGGTTGTGGGCTTACAAAACCATTTTGGTTTTTGAGGCATTTTTATCTTTGTGAAAATGTCTTAGGTTACAATGGAGGATCTGGTGCCTAGAGGAAAGATTCGGAGTGGAGAGTCATGCACGACGATGAATCGACAAGAATGCTATATTCATTGATGTAAATAATGAACATGTATAAATATTATGATATTTTGAGGATTCTTGTTGTTGTGGCATAGATAGAAAAGGATCTTGCTCTGAACTGTTGCTTACTCTGTTTCTCTTAATATTAAGAAAAAAAAATATATTACTTTATTAACAATCTGTGCTTTGGGCGGCCCAGAAGAATATATATATTTTTTTGGGCAGTCCTTGGTGCAGGGCGTTACAGGTGGTATCAAAGCCTAAGGATATATTCTTAGGGATTTTCTTAGGATAAGCGTTTGAACCTTAGGATTCATCCTTCTAGAGTTTTAAGTTCTAGTAATACTAGAGTATTTTCCATAAATAGCTTAGAGGGTGATTTGGTAGGATTTCTTTGAATAACATAATGAGAGAATTTAGAGCTGACATAAAGATGAGATTCTATTGCTTAATTGCTCTTGAAAAATTGGATTATGTTAATCAATACCTGAGAAATTCATCCATACTTGAAAAATTGATTGACTAATGCTTGAGAAGTTAATCTATATTTATATTCTACAGATTCATAAAGGATATGATTATCTTAGAACTTAGACATCAGTTTAAGTATGCAAGACTAGGTTTACGATATGAATTGGTAATTTTTACCAATTTCTAGCATGAAGTAATCTACTGTAGAGCCATCTGAACAATTTAAGGGTTGTATACTCTAGCTACTATTCTATGTATATGTCTTCTAAGTATATATCTTGAAGCAAAAACCTTAGAAGTGATATTGAAATGCCTTAGCATAAGTACAGCGATGAAATTAATATAAAAGTATAAGTTTGATATCAGCTATTGTGATCTTTCTAGTGACAACATGTTGATCAAGTTCTAGATATTTGTTTTCAGTAAGAAACATATTGAATTGGATTAGTAGAATGTATCTAACATAGTTAATATATTTTATAACAGTGATTCTAGATTAGAGACTTAGTCAATGTTCTTGGATCTCTAAAGAAAATTGCTTCTCTTGAAGCTATGGCAACTGCTCTACCGAAGGGGATGCTCTTCGGGTAAGAAAAGTAACCACAGTTTCTTGAGAACATTGATTATTCAGTATAGTTAAGAATTGGTCAATGTGTTTCGTATGTCGCCTGCGAAAACCTAGTGATCTATTCTTGAGTATGAGTGTTACGCAACTAGAGTCAGTAGTCTGTTCTGATTTCTTGGGGCATTAGATTTTGTAAAAAGGATTTTTCTGTAAAAGAATAATGATTGATTAACTTTCAGAATTGGTATAGAGTGTAGTATCTTTTATATTCCTTTCTTACTAGTGTTCCTTTAAAAGTTTGAGGATCCTTCCCGGACCCTTAGCAAATAATAATAATAATAATAATAATAATAATAATAATAATAAATAATCATAAAAAAAATAAAAAATTTGGACATATGTCGTAGACAATTGTGTGTATAGCTAGTAATTAATCCTTTAGGACATCTCAATATTAGGATCACATTTGAGAACTAGAAGACAGTAGGCTCATCTAGATGATAACCTAGAAATATGGTGCATGCAAATGTAGAATGACACGTTAGGCTTAGGAAATGTATTGAGACTTACATTGTTAATGTATTCTGACATCATTACGTACAGCAACTTAGTGACATACTCAGATTATTTAAAAAATATTCAAAGGGCCTACATGTGAGGATATTGTTTGACATTAAGGCATACATATATGATTTACTTAAAGGCTACATCTAAATATAATTATGTATACATCTCGTAGACACGAATGTGAATGAAACTTCAATGATTTAAAAACTTTACTATGTTGTGTTCATACTTTTGAAATAATTTTTATGGAAATCAACAAATCTAATAATTAAGTATGTAATGTGATTTCATTAGAGTGGCTTAGCGAAAACATGGTGGTTATATTCTAAATTCAATAAGTGTGTTTGAATTTCGGGAACAAAATTCTTTTAAGGGGGGAAGGATGTAATGACCATGAAATTTAAAATATTATAAATTATAATTTTACCCTTGTTATAAGATAATATTTAATATTGACATATTAGTGTTCACACCATCGATAGGATTCCAATGGATCTTGTTTCACTTGAATCCAACTTCCGGATCAACAGTTATGGTCACTTGAATTTTAATAATAATAAAAGAGAGGATAAGAGCAGGTGTTGAAATAGGAAGCTTCGTGGAAGAAGCTGTGGCCCCCATCCTTTCAATCACAGCCGTCCATTTCAACTCGATCTGACGGCCCAAACTCCTCCCCCAATCTTTAAATACCCATCAGCCCCCCTTCTCCACTCACACCGAGCCCTCTCTCTCTCTCTCAAACCCTTGTCTTTCTCTTCTCTGCATCCCCCTCTCACTCACTCCCCTCCCTCTCTCGGTTTCTACCGGCGTCGCCCGACGGCCGGTGCTGCCCAAGTGAGAGGCCCCTCCGGCCTCTCTCTCTTCACGTTGCAAACCCGACCCGACCGTCGGTACCTCGCAACCCGATCCAGCCCGATGGCCGCCACCCGATCGCCGGTGCCCCATCACCCCGCCACCTCGCCCCGATTCGGCGCCCTCTTTGCCGCAACCCGATAGCCGCCACCCCATCGCCCCTCCACCTCGGCCAGCACCTCACCTTGACGCCGATCGGTCGTGATCGCCGGTCGCACGGCCCCGACGCCGACGACCCGAACCTCCCGATCTTCGGCGCCTGTCACCGGTGCCCCACCGTCACCCGATGATCGATTCCCTGTGCCTCGTCGCACGACTCCAACGGCCCGATCCCCTATCCCCGTCGTCCAATCAACCCGACCCGACCCCGTCACTGCCGGTCGATACCGATAGGCTACCCAGCCAGAACCTGGAGCCCCTCATCTCTCTCTCTCTTTTGTGCGTGAGTGTGTAGGATTGATGACCATTATGTGGCCCGGCAGGCCAACCGACCCTGAACTGGAGCCCCTTTTCTCCCTCTTTCTCTATGTAGGTGTATGTTGTAGTGGTTGTCGGCCACCACCTCGACAACCACCTGTGGTCAGGCAGGCCACAGGCCCATCCATTCCCTCTTTCTCTTTTGTGTGGGTACAGGTGTGTGTGTATAGCGTGTACGGCTAACTCGACCCGGCAAGCTTCGTCGCCCAATGACGACGAACCCCACCGGCCACTACCCCACCCAGGGTTCACCTCGACTCCTCCCCTCTAAGTGTATGTATTTGCGAGCGTGAGCAAGTGGGTTCGAGCACCTAGACCCCAGAAAAGACTTTGGTCGGCCGACGCCGAAACTCCGAACGTCTCTCTCTCTCTCTCTCTCTCTCTCTCTCTCTCTCTCTCTCTCTCTCTCTCTCTCTCTCTCTCTCTCGACGTAGGACTAAAAGATGCACGTGTGAGTACATGCAGTGACCGTTTGTGTGCATGTGTGTGTATATGTGCGCATGTATGATCATGGTAGCATGATCAAATGATGCGAGCACGATCCTCCATCTTGAACCGTTATGAATCCCAACTCTCAACTTCTCTCTCTCCAACTCTCAATATCTCTCTCTTTCTAAAGAGTGTGCGCGATGAGTGTGTAAAGATGATGACCATGAGCCCTTTTGTTAACCTGTGCCTCTCTCCTCACTCTCTCTCTCTCTGATTATCCTTCACTCTTAGCGAGTGGCATACGAGGGTAGAGAGTGCGAGTTTGTTTGAGAGTAGTGTATAGGTGAGGATGTTAGGAACTGCAGAATCAACTAACTTACTAACCGTTGACTGACTGACTGACTTATTAGCTTGTTTTATTATTATCTATTTATTTATTTATAGTATATCCATACTAACAATCACTTGTCAATGATAGTCGGACAGCACAATGGTCGGCAAAGCCGCTTATATTCCGACGATCATCGAAGGTGGTCGTCATAGCCATTTGATTGTTCAATGAATTATTATTATAAATCAGGATTTTATTTCTATTTATCTTCTGTAAATACTTCTGATAGCGATTATCCATTAATGACAGTCAGACAAAGCAATGGACGGCTGAGCTGTCATCAATATCCGATAAATCATTAAGAGTGGTCGTCATCCAAAGAAACAATAAACTGATCCACTTTTTAGTTGAATATTGTAATATTTATTTCAAATACTTCTTTTATACTGATCCTTTTCCAGTGCCTTTTATTTTGTTTTATACTGGTCCTTTTCCAATGCCTTTTATTTTCTTTTATATTGGTCCTTTTTCAGTTCCTTTTATATTGGTCCAGCTAAGCATGTAATTATTAAATTAAGAAAATGGATGAGTGATGGCAAGTATGAGTATACTTGGGGAGCCCCTAGGGTGACACAGCCCCTCCCCTTCTATAGGTCTTTCTTTAGATCTCTCTCTCTCCCTCATCTCTCGGTAATCGCATAAGTAAATAGATACTGTTGGAAATAAATCCATAGTAGAGGCCCGTAGCGGAAGCAAAGTAAAGTTCCGAAGACCGTGAGCGGTGTGCGTTACATATCAAAATTTTCATTGAAACGATCTACATGTGCGTGTATGAATCTAGCATGGCAACTACGCGAACCCTTAACATCGATCTAACGCGAAAGAATAATCTAGTATGTATGAATGTTCTATCTATGCTAGATCTACATGTTAGAGATCATACATGCGTGTGGATTCTTTCACCGCGACAAGTTTCTTCTTTGTCGATGGAGACGGGCTCAATCTGCTCGATATACCTTCGGTGCAATGGCCATAACGTTCTTCTCCGAACTCCGATTGAGCTGAATTTTGGACTACAGGTAAAGAACTTCGAGACGCAATGTTTGCAACAAATTTCACCTCGTTTAGACTTATGTAGCTCTTGGAATCGTAGAAACATCGCTAATTTTCTGTGCAGATTCTGGACAGCAAAGCTTACGGGAGATGCCTTCTAGTTCACCCGATCTCGCACGATGCACGGCACCTCGTCGATGGATCTCTGATTACCTCTATCCGACGAGCCTTCTCCTTCTATGAAACCCTATACGAGGAAGACAAGTCTCCATTCAATGGCGCAAGCGAGGGGAAGAGACACGAGAGATGAGAAGAGAAAAGAAGAGAGGGGGCGGCTAGGGTTTCCCTATGGCATCATCCATTGCCGCCCCCCCTCTCCCCTTTTCCCTTATATAGGGTCGGCCTATCCTTATGAATGAGGCTAGTACGGATAAGGTTCAACCAATTCAAACCTCTCCCTATATATCTCCCCATTAGCTCTATCTCTTCCTTGGTTTTGAAAACGGTCAAAACCAGCCCATTTTTTGTGCCTCATGACCGACCCCTTCATTGGAGGCAACAACCTCCTG
The DNA here is from genome assembly GCA_947650365.1 of Chamaelirium japonicum. Classification (NCBI taxonomy): domain Eukaryota; kingdom Viridiplantae; phylum Streptophyta; class Magnoliopsida; order Liliales; family Melanthiaceae; genus Chamaelirium; species Chamaelirium japonicum. The sequence continues at coordinate 11,081,830 of OX393552.1, forward strand.
AAACCAATGGGGCCGGCCTTGACCAGTCTCCCAACACTTAGGGCCGGCCCCCCTAGTGCATAGTGGCGCATGGTATGACCAAAACGCCGTTATGTCACTAGTTGGCTGACCAAAACGCCGTTATGTCACTAGTTGGCTATTCCTCGTGTACGAGACTTTGCAAGGCACACATAAGTAAAGTGCACCAGTGATTTCATTATTCTCTGAGATTCCCGTAGGGTGTCCCTAGTGAAGTCAACTAGTCAACTCACAACATGTCCTAGTACATCGCACCCATGTGGCAAAGTCCACTTATGGCAAGGAATTGCTACATGCGTCTCTGCGCTAACCTAGGGTTTCCCCTTAGTGCAGACACATAGCTACGCATTTACCGTGTACTAGTGCGAAGCACTCATGGAGCGTAGGCTTGGACTTCTTGCTTTCTCTAACTACGTTCTGTGTTTCGAGGAGATGGTACAAGGACCGTATATAATGTGGATAAGGTGGAACCTTCAGGGACCAGGGTTTATGGCTTCCAACTTAGACTCGATTGACACACTACCTGAGTGTACCATCGATCATCTGAGTCCGAGTTAACCTGCGTGGTCACCCAGAGTGCGACACAGGCTGCACTCCAATTCCCCCAGACTTACTATATTCTCCCTCATACCCCTGCTCTCCGCTTAGTATGTAAACCCACTATCCCTTCATCTGGTGCCATGATGCAACTCGAGCGGTGGAGAATACCATCAGAATCGAGTGCTCATATGACTCGGTTCCTTTCAGTTTGACCACGTATATCGTACCTCTGAGTACTCTGCTGAGTAACCGGATCCGTCACCAGTCCAACTGATGACCACCTGGCCAGGGTTTAATACGACGTAGGTAAAAACCAAGGAACACACCTCCCGTCAGGGGTGTGGATGGCCTGCAGGAGTGACACGCTAATACAACACCAGCCGGGTAACCCAGTACACCGTGGTTTTTGATCACTGCATCCGGATCCTCATATATTGGTGCGCCAAAGCACCACTCAACTGGTTAGTCCATCAGACGTGGGTTTAGGACCGTTTTACCCTAAGTAGAAATACAGTTTAGTGCACTGGTGTCTGCTCACCGATCTATGCACCGTATTGGTTCCATTCGGCCACAGACACTGTGCCTAGTAATGACCGCGGTGGAGACACCCACACTATATCATCCCAACTGCTTATCCCGATAGGACGACCAACCCTAATCAGAGCTGCGAACGTATTTAGGTTACATGGAACCTGTCCCTTGAGTCTCCCACTCAAGTGGATTACCATGTAGCCATAGCTCTCTGTTCTGTAATCAGAACTCGTACTAAGGTACGTACCAAGATGCAGTCTTATACTATCAACCATACATAGCTAAACTATAGGTTTTTACGAGCTATAGACCTCACCAATTCTAGCAATCTCCCACTAGATCTAACGAGGAAAAACAGTGTTAAGCTCTGTAGCTTCTACATGCTGCCCAAAAGCCTTTGCAGGAATTTCCTAAAGGAATTGGCAACATTATCTGCAGATGCTGCCTCAGTACTGCTACTTGTATTTCCTCCTATAACTGTCAGATCAATTGGAGTTTGTACTTATAGGTTTTCCCTCATTGTGGTGGCTAGTTCCCTTAGACCTTGCTTACCACTCTTTTATTGCAACAACAGATAATTGAGCCTCTGGTACGCGGCCAGCCCGAGTGAAATAAGCGACCGGCCTGCGGGGCGAAACACGTGACCGACTAGCCTGTAGGAGGAAGCCCGCGGTCGGACTGCGAGATAAAGCGCGTGGCCAGCCACCCTGCTGGGTGAAGCGTGCGGTCGGCCACCCTGCGGGACGAAGCGCGCGGCTGGCCTACAGGGCGAAATGCACGGCCGGCCACCCTACGGGACGAAGCGCGTGGCCGGTTGGCCCGCGGGACGAAGTGCGCAGCCGGCCAGCTTGCAAAATGAAGTACATGGCTGGCCCAAGTGAGACGCACGGCTTGCCAGAATGATGCGGGGCCTGCGGGGAGAGGCACGTGTCCGCCTGGTCTGTGGGGCGAAGCGTGCAGCCTAAGCGTATGTCCGGCCAGGATCGAGGTGCGTGATTGGTCGAGATCGAGACGCACAGCCGATCGAGACTTTCAGCTTCTTATTTGCTAAGGGAAACACAATATTGTTGGATGTAAATCCATGGTAGAGGCCCGCAGCGGAAGCAATGAGAAGGTCCGAAGACCGGGAGTGGTGTGCGTTACTTATCAAAATTTTCATCGAAACGATCTACACGTGCGTTATGAATCTAGCATGGCAATTACGTGAACCCCTAACGAAGATCTAACGCGAAAGAATAATCTAGCATGTATGCATGTTCTATCTATGCTAGATCTACATGTTAGAGATCATACCTGCGTGCGGATTCTTTCACCGTGATAAATTTCTTCTTTGTCGATGGAGACGGGCTCGGATCTGCTTGATATAGCTTCGGTGCGACGACCATAACTTTCTGCTCCGAACTCCGATTGGGCTAAAATTAAGACTGCAGGTAGAAAACTTCGAGATGCAACGTTTGCAATAAGTTTCACCTCGTTTGGACTTCTGTAGCTCCGAAAATCGTAGAAACAACGCTAATTTTCTGTGTAGATTCTAGACAGCAAAAGGTTGCGGGAGATACCTTCTAGTTCACCCGATCTCACACGATGCACGGCACCTCGTCGATGGATCTCTGAGTGCCTCCATCTGATAAGCCTTCTCCTTCTACGAAACACCACGTGAGGAAGACAAATCATCATCCAATGGCGCAAGCAAGGGAGAGAGAGACAAGAGAGGAGATGAGAAGAGAGAAGAAGGGGGCGGCTAGGGTTTCCCCATGCCATGGCCGGCCCTAGGGCTTGCGTGGCCATCTAATGCCGCCCTCCTATCTCCTATTCCCTTATATAGGGCCGGCCTTATCCTTATGGATAAGCCTAGTACGGATAGGATTGACTGATTCAAACCTTCTCCCTATATATCTCTTCTTTATCTCTATCTTTTTCTTGGTTTTGAAAACGGTCAAAACTAGCCCATTTACTGTCCCTCATGACCGGCCCTTTCATCGGAGGCAACAACCTCCTGAAACCAATAGGGCCAGCCTTGACCAGTCTCTCAACACTTAGGGTCGACCCCCCTAGTACATAGTGACACATGGTATGACCAAAACGCCCTTATGTCACTAGTTGGCCGTTCCTCGTGTATGAGATTTTGCAAGGCACACATAAGTGAACTGCACCAGTGATTTCACTATTCTCTGAGGTTTCCATAGGGTGCCCCTAGTGAAGTCAACTAGTCAACTCGCAACATGTCCCGGTGCATCGCACCCATGTGGCAAAGTCCATTTATGACAAGGAATTTCTACATGCGTCTCTGCACTAACCTAGGGTTTCCCCTTAGTGCACACACGTAGCTACGCATCTACCGTGTACTAGTGCAAAGCACTCACGGAGCATATGCTTGGACTTCTCGCTTCCTCTAACTACGTTCTGTGTTTCGATGAGATAGTATAAGAACCGTACATAATGTCGATAAGGTGGAACCTTCAGGGACCAAGGTTCATGGCTTCCAACTTAGACTCGATCGACACACTACCCGAGTGTACCATCGATCCTCTGAGTCCGAGTTAACCTGCGTAGCCACCCAGAGTGCGACGCAGGCTGCACTCCAATTTCCCCGGACTTACTATGTTCTCCCTCATTCCCCTGCTCTCCGCTTAGTATGGTAAACTCGATGTCCCTCCATCTGGTGCCATGACACAACTTGAGCGGTGGAGAATACCGTCAGACTCGAGTGGTCATATGACTCGGTTCCTTCCAGGTTGACCATATACATCGTACCTCCGATTACTCTGATGAGCAACCGGATCCGTTACCAGCCCAACTGATGACCACCTAGCTAGGGTTTAATATGACGTAGATCAGACCAAGGAACGCACCTCCCGTTAGGGGTGTGGATAGCCTGCAGGAGTAACACGCTGATGCAACGCCAGCCGGGTAACCCAGTACACCATGGTTTTGGATCACTGCATCCGAATCCTCACACATTGGTGCGCCAAAGCACCACACAACTAGTTAGTCCACCAGACATGGTTCCTCAGGGTTTAGGACCGTTTTACCCTAAGCAGAAACACGGTTTAGTGCACCGGTGTCTGCTCACCGATCTGTGCACCGTGTTGGTTGCGTTCGGCCACAGACACTGTGCCTGGTAATGACCGTGGAGGAGACACCCACGCTCTGTCATCCCAACATCTTATCCTGATAGGGCGACCAACCCTAATCAGAGCTGCGAACTCATTTAGGTTACATGGGACCAGTCCCTTGAGTTTCCCACTCAAGTGGGTTACCATATAGCCATGGCTCTCTGTTCTGTAATCAGAACACGTACTAAGGTACGTACCAATATGCATTCCAATACTATCAACCATACATAGCTAAACTATAGGTTTTTACGAGCTGTAGACCTCACCAATTCTAACAATCTCCCATTAGGTCTAACGAGGAATAACGGTGTTGAGCTCTGTAGTTTCTACATGCTGCCCAAAAGCCTTTGCAGGAATTCCCTAAAGGAATTGGCAACATTGTCTGTAGATTCCACCTCAGTACCGCTACTTGCATTTCCTCCCATAACTGTCAGATCAAGTGGAGTTTGTACTTGATGGGTTTCCCCTCACGGTGGTGCCTAGTCTTCTTGGACCTTGCTTACCGCTCTTCTGTTGCAATAATAGATAACTGAGCCTCTGGTATGCGTCCCAAGTTCTCTAAGAACTTCCTAAGCCTTACCACCTGATATACTACCTCGTACGCAATAATGTGCTAAGCCTCTGTGGTAGAGTCTGCGATGCACTCTTGCTTCACACTCTACCAACTACCGCTTTTAATCCCAAGATAAAAAATAATCCCTGAAATCGATTCTCTGGAACACATATCTGACACTAAAGTTAGATCCTGTATGTCCAATCGATATCAGGACCTGTGAAGTGCAAGCTAACTCACAATCCTTACTTAATGAGGATTTCTGAGTATACCCTTCACTTTAGTCCAGTGATTTGGACCCGGGTTCGACTGAAACCGACCCATGAATCCTGCTGCGCAATAGATATCTAGTCTCGTAAAACAAATCTGGATAAAATTTTATCTTCATGCGTAGCCTGTGACAACAAGATAATCTTACTCTGGTAATCTCGAGTTACCTTTATTCCCAGAACATAACTCGCCTCACTAGGGTCTTTCACATCGAATTATAATGACTACAAATCTTTACCGTAAACAATATTCCTACGTCATTTTCAATCGGTAGGATATCATTAACGTAAAGTACTACGTACACCCTTGCAGCTCTTTCATCTTTCTTGTACCCACTTGGTTTATCCTCATTCTGATCAAATCTGTATAAGAGGATTCCCTTGATCAAAATAGATATTCCAACCTAGATGCTTGCATCAATCCATAAATGGACCTTTGCAACTTGCATTCCATATCTTCCTAACCTACTGACACAAAGCCTGGGGCTACTTATCCATATGTCCTTTCCAAATTCCCGTTAGGGAATAACTATCTTGACATCCATCAACCAGATCTCCCAACTATAATGGGCTGCGATGGATTAAGAGGATCCGAAATAGACTTAGGCATAGCTACCAGTGAGATGGTTTTGACATAGTCAATCCCTTCTCCTTTGGTAACTAATCTAGCTACTTAAGTCTTAACCGGGTGCTCTTCTTATACACCTCCTACACCCTAAAGGGTGATAGTGCTATAAGTGTCAAGACTATTCCAAGGGATATTGATGCAAGCTTGCCTCCATGGTCTTTTGTCAGTCAGAGCTGTCGGAAGCTCCCACTACTTCTTCGTAGATCTAGGGATCATCCTCCTGAAACTCTGGATTAACTATCGAAGTTTCTCTATAGTATCTATCAGGAGCTCTGATGCTCCCACAACGACGAGGTGGTGGTGGTACAAAGTGAATCGTTTCTACAGTGTCTGGTATACTAGTTTTTGTATCATCTACTCCCACTACGTTTTCAGATACGCACTCTCTACCAGTACCCAGTAGTTCACCCAGAACTATCTTACCGGTAAACTTATAGTCTATAATATAATCCCGATCTAGGTAGATGGTATTCGTAGAAACGATTACCTTCCAAACCTCAAGATCATAGAATAGTCCACCTTATGCATCCTAAGGGTAACCTACAAACAGATATACCTGGAACTATATCTTCATCTCATCCCTTTTGCCCTTTTGCACAAGTGCAGGACAACCCTATATCTCGAGACACTATAGTGTCAACTTTCGTTTAGACCATAGCTCTCTATAGGTCTGAGGCACTGATCTAGATGAGAGATAGTTTCAGATATAAGCTACTGTTTTAAGGTACAACCCCACCAAAAGTGGGTAGTACACTTGACGATATTCATCATACTACGGACCATGTCTAACAGGGTCCGATTCCTTCTCTCGGAGACTTCATTCTGACGTGTCATCCTTGGAGCATTTAACTGGGAGATAATCCCATGCTCCCTTAGGATCTTATGGAACTCGTCCGATAGTGACTTACTCCTTTGATTAAATCGAAGAGTTTTCTATCGTCTAGACGCTCTTGGAACCATAGACGTCAAAATTAACTAACTCCAATACCTTAGTGGCCCTTTTAGTTATTCTGCCTTCCAGATTACACTCATAGGTTAGAAGGATCTTCGATGAATCTGTGAACAGAAACTCGGTCTTCTTTTATCTCTGAATTTATCTAAAGCAAAATATCTAAATCAGAGGGGTCACAAATGGGATAGCTTCTCCAAAGGATTTAGATGAATTTCAATTAGACGCTGCAGCTGTCATGAAATTTATTTCCGAATTAGGATTAAATACGAAGAGATTTTTCTGATCTATTGCTCTAACTATGAAGCTATCAATTCAGTTTAAGATACACACCTACAGTGCTGTCTAAAACTAATAACTTCATTTACCAAGGAGGAAACATAACTATATCTCTAAAAAAATAAAATCCGTGTTTCAAAAAAAACTAAGATAATCATATCTAACAGCTTCCACAGCGGCTTATGGCATCAGTACCTATATTAGGATTACTTCACTATAAAGTAGCCTTCTGCTTTCCTTGAATCTCTGTAGACCCGAAGTCTACATTCCAAGAAGCATAAGAACTGCTACTAGATAGCGACTCAACTCCTAACATCCTGAGGCCATACACTTTCTTCAAATATCCCCTATACTTGCTAAAGCGGAAACACTTTCGTCCTTAGCGTTACCAGACTTAGTAGTCCACACCAGTTTCTGCATTAGAATAGTTTTTGATCTCTTATAAGTTACTCCTTTTGGTCCTTCTATAGAAGACCTAGGTTAAGCACTAAAGGCTTTGTCTTTAATCTTGATCCCATCCTTTGTCTTTTAGAAATCTTCTTAGAAGTTCTGCGTTCATCATCTCTAACTTGTTAAAGCTAAAGTCTCTAACAACGCCTTCGAAGGTTCCAGACAAGGATGCAAGACAGACGTCTTCCACTACCTCGTCATCTGGCACCATGTCTTTGGAATTTAGTTCGATCTGGAACTCAAGTATGTGTTTCCGAACAAACATACCCTCAGACATCTCGGTACCGACAAGTATCTTGGTGGAAAAAAGATAAGGCTACTGACATCTCCTTCCAGACATCTAATACAAGTAAAACTTTATTTGAGAAGACCCAACATATCTCAGACTTGCTTCTAAAGAGTTGTTCGCAAGTCTGCTATGACACAGAACTTGCACATCTCCTCAGACTCTCGCTAGTCATCATATGCCCTAGTTAGTGCCCTAGTGATATCTGGACCCGTTAGGTCTAGTACTGGAATATTTAGATTGCAAGCCAATGTACGTTTACTACCCTAAGCATAAGCTAAAGATAGCGCTTCCGCTCTACACAGTTAGAGACCCGATAATTGGTTCTCTTATGGGATAGCGGATAGGGGAACTATATGGTTGAATGAAAATAAATGCAAAATAACTTATTTTATGGATTTTGAAAACAAGATAATTATATCCAAATGCCAACGCTACCCTCACAGCGAAGACACATCTATGGATTAATTAACCATGTATGTAAGATCTCGGAATCGACTGCATCTGCCCTAGGGGGCATCATGCAGCGTCAATCCGCTTACACGGGCCTTTCCTTAACCCAGTCCAAATCTGCCAACTAAGGGCTTTGATGGACCATGGTTATCTTTTGGCCAGTGCCATGTGATCCTCATTGTGCAAGCAACGGATGCCTCACGTCCACTTCAGATGTTTACCCACAAGCCTAGGTAGTTACGACACGGGAGTTCATGCGCCCCCCACTAGGGTGGGATAAAAAGCCATTCTCTCCTCACCCCGTAACCACCACATCCCAAATGAGACTGCTAAGTCATCTGGCATGGAAAAAAACATAACCCTCACCCTAGGAGGTGTCGAGCTACGCCCTTCCACCCAGACACTAAGAAGTTGGTTGTGGAGGCCAGAGGATCTCTAAAAGTCCTATCTTACATCCCTTATTAAATTTGAGGGTTATTTAATGCAAGTATGAGTGTACACTAAGGTCACGATAACCTATACACTAGACCCTGGTCATACCGTGCTCCCACTAGCGTTTCAAGCCTTTCGTGAAGCATTAATCGATCTCGGAATATCATAGTCCCTGCCTCGAGTGGATTTCTCTACTCAAGGGTCACATTACATATCCCAAGAACATCGATGCTTTGCAAACCTAGCTATCACACTAATGCTCTAGAGCTTAGACTAAGGTCCGACAGACAGGAAAGGTCTTCCACTACCATGGCGCCTTGCTTATAAATGTGACGAATGATGTCATAGTATAATTCCAACTCATTCTAGGTTTCGATGCTGGCCAAATAGGCACACTCGACTAATCGGGTATTGACCTAATGGTGGCATAACCAAATATGAGGAATTCATACTATCATCAAGGGTCAATTAAATAATAGGCGTCACTAGTGAAATCCTATCCTAATAAGATCGCTAGGACCCGAGGGGAAAGGGCATCCCTCTAACACACTGATAATTAAATTATCCCATCGGGGTTCTCTACAGAAATATAAAGAACAGTAGAAAGAAACAACCACACAACTGAATCAAGTTCAGGGTCCGACCCTTGAACCTGACTGGCACAGCGTAGGCTCTCTGTCTCCTTCGCAAGGCTCCTCGATCCGGTGCTGGCCTCTGTATACGATCTCCTGACGCTTTCTGCCCTTTGCCGTCATCGTGTACGCTTTGCCGGATCGTCATCATCCTCTAAAGTTCCGCTCGTCTTCCCGATGGTGGATCTCCACGGCAAGTCCTCTTTTTCAATCTGTAACCGAAAAAGATCTAGTACGCTTCGAGCAAGTGTTCGCTCGTACACAATTTCCTAGAACGAAAAGGAAAACAAACCTAGCAAAAAAACTAGGAATCAAGGGTGGTCAACCTCCACCACTTGCCCGACTATGGCTCTAAAACCTATCCACACACAGAAGAAAACACATCCAAACATATTTGCTAACACGGGGTCCGACCCCCGGTAGCAAGCAATCATAAATCTAGATTAATTTTAGAAGTGGCGCCCTGCAAGAACGATTCATAGAACACACAAAATATACTATACATGATCTACTCGTAGAACCCCGATGGCGGCACATACTATTCATGCGCGCATATAATGGTTTCATGAAAAAACATGAAACGCACACCGCTAGCGTGCTCTGATACCAATTATTGGATGTAAATCCATGGTAGAGGCCCTCAGCGGAAGCAATGGGAAGGTCTGAAGATCAGGAGCGGTGTGCGTTACATATCAAAATTTTCATCGAAACGATCTACATGTGCGTGTATGAATCTAGTACGACAATTATACGAACCCCTAATGACGATCTTATGCGAAAGAACAATCTAGCATGTATGCATGTTCTATCTATGATAGATCTACATGTTAGAGATCATACCTGCATGCGGATTCTTTCACCGCGATAAATTTCTTCTTTGTCGATGGAGACGGGCTCGGATCTGCTTAATATAGCTTCGGTGCGATGACCATAACTTTCTGCTCCAAACTCCGATTGGGCTGAAATTTGGATTGCAGGTAGCCAACTTCGAGACGCAACTTTTACAACAAGTTTTACCTTGTTTGGAATTCTATAGATCTCAAAATCGTAGAAACAATACTGATTTTCTGTGCAGATTCTGGACAGTAAAAGGTTGCGGGAGATGCCTTCTAGTTCACCCGATCTCACACGATGCACGGCACCTCGTCGATGGATCTCTGAGTGCCTCCATCTGATGAGCCTTCTTCTTCTACAAAACACCACGTGAGGAAGACGAATCACCATCCAATGGCGCAAGCGAGGGAGAGAGAGACGAGAGAGGAGATGAGAAGAGAGAAGAAGGGGGCGGCTAGGGTTTCCCCATGCCATGGCCGACCCTAGGGCTTGCATGGCCATCTAATACCGCCCCCCTCTCTCCTATTCCCTTATATAAGGCCGGCCTTATCCTTATGGATAAGCCTAGTACGGATAGGATTGACTGATTCAAACCTTCTCCCTATATATCTCTTCTTTATCTCTATCTTTTCCTTGGTTTTGAAAACGGTCAAAACTAGCCCATTTTCTATGCCTCATGACCGGCCCTTTCATCGGAGGCAACAACCTCCTGAAACCAATGGGGCCGGCCTTGACCAGTCTCTCAACACTTAGGGCCGACCCTCCTAGTACATAGTGACACATGGTATGACCAAAACGCCCTTATGTCACTAGTTCGTCGTTCCTCGTGTACGAGACTTTGCAAGCACACATAAGTGAACTGCACCAGTGATTTCACTATTCTCTGAGGTTCCCATAGGGTGCCCCTAGTGAAGTCAACTAGTCAACTCGCAACATGTCCCGGTGCATCGCACCCATGTGGTATAGTCCACTTATGACAAGAAATTGCTACATGTGTCTCTGCACTAACCTAGAGTTTTCCCTTAGTACACACATATAGCTATGCATCTATCGTGCACTAGTGCAAAGCACTCACGGAGCATATGCTTGGACTTCTCGCTTCCTCTAACTACGTTCTGTGCTTCGATGAGATGGTATAAGAACCGTACATAATGTCGATAAGGTGGAATCTTCAGGGACCAGGGTTCATGGCTTCCAACTTAGACTCGATCGACACACTACCCGAGTGTACCATCAATCCTCTGAGTCCGAGTTAATTTGCATAGCCACCCAGAGTGCGACGCGGACTGCACTCCAATTCCCCCGGACTTACTATGTTCTTCCTCATATCCCTACTCTCCGCTTAGTATGGTAAACTCGATGTCCCTCCATCTGGTGCCATGACGCAACTCGAGCGGTGGAGAATACCGTCAGACTCGAGTGCTCATATGACTCGATTCCTTCCAGGTTGACCATATACATCGTACCTCCGATTACTCTGACGAGCAACCGGATCTGTCACCAGTCCAACTGATGACCACCTGGCCAGGGTTTAATACGACATAGATCAGACCAAAGAACGCACCTCCCGTTAGGGGTGTAGATAGCCTGCAGGAGTGACACGCTGATGCAACGCCAGCCGGGTAACCCAGTACACCGTGGTTTTGGATCACTGCATCCGGATCCTCACACATTGGTGTACCAAAGCACCACACAACTAGTTAGTCCACCAGACAAGGTTCCTTAGAGTTTAGGACCGTTTTACCCTAAGCAGAAACACAGTTTAGTGCACCGGTGTCTGCTCACCGATTTGTGCACTGTGTTGGTTCCGTTCGGCCACAGACACTGTGCCTGGTAATGACTGTGGAGGAGACACCCACGCTCTGTCATCCCAACATCTTATCCTGATAGGGCGACCAACCCTAATCAGAGCTGCGAACTCATTTAGGTTACATGGGACCAGTCCCTTGAGTCTCCCACTCAAGTGGATTACCATATAGCCAGGGTTCTCTGTTTTGTAATCAGAACACATACTAAGGTACGTACCAATATGCATTCCTATACTATCAACCATACATAGCTAAACTATAGGTTTTTATGAGCTGTAGACTTCACCAATTCTAACAAATACCCCCTCCTGATCGGTCGGTCTCTGGGTGCTTTCCGGCTGATCAGGATCATTTTTCTTTCCTACTCTGCTGGTTATGCACTCTGGTGACTGTGCGGTTGTCTCGATTGTGCATTTTTACCTTTTGAGTATTTTCATCAACTAGTCATACTCCTTGTTGAGTCTGTCGACCGTTCGATCTTTCCTGCTAGGTATTTACTATTATCGATGAATAGAACTCAGCTTAGAGTGTTATATACCTAGATGGCTTAGAGAACTCACCCCCACTCCACGATAGAGGCAAGTGGCTCTCGGAAGAGGACTTTTGCTTGACCCAACTCTTGAGGGGTCAAGTGCTCCCGGAGGAGGCTTTTGGCCTGACCCAACTCGTGAGGGGTCAAGTGCTCCTAGAGGAAGATTTTGGCCTGACCCAACTCGTGGGGGGTCAAGTGCTCTTGGATGAGGCTTTTGGTCTAACCCAACTTATAGGAGTTAAGTGCTCTCGGAGAAGGCTTTTGTGTTTCACGTTTCGCTCATCTTCACTGACCGGTCATACTCCTTGTCGAGTTTCTCGACCAGTCAGTCTTTACTGCGGATTGGACTTGAATGTTTCACCTTTCGCGCATCTTCATTGACCGATCATACTCCTTTCAACCGATCAGTCTTTACTGCGAATTGGTCTTTACTCAATAAGGAGTGTTTCACCCTGGGCATTTTTACCGATCGGTCATACTCTCTTTTGAGTCTTTAGACCGGTTGGTCTTTACCACCCCTTGGTCTTTACTCCCGCCGAGCGATAGAACCCACTTTAGGGTGTTATATATTGCCCGGACTTTTCACCTGTCGGTCATACTCCCTCTTGAGTATATTGATCAGTTGGCGTTTAAGATTTACCCCCACTCTTCGAGAGGTGAACGTACCGACCGATCATACTCAATATTGAGTCTTTTGATCGATCGGGCTTTCACCCAACCGACTCTTTAACTTTAGTCGACCGGGTCTTATTGAGGGAGGTTTTTTGGCTTGACCCAACTCGTGGGGGGTCAAGGGCTCCCGGAGGAGGCTATTAGCTTGATGATGGATGATTCTGTCTAGAGTCGGTCTTCCTGATCCTTCACCACCCCCAGTTTACTCATATTTCTAGGGGTCTTGTTCGTAGGAGATCTTGAATAATGAATTTTTGCATAGAGTCTTCATTGATAAAATAAGAACTTGAAACATTCCATTAAAAGCTTATAGCTGTTACATTCTTAGGCCTGGGAGACTACAAGTGATCAGTTGGCGGAGGGGGTGCCTTCTTGTGCCTCATCGACAGGCTCGTAGGCCATACATTGGGGATGGTCAATATGAACTACTCGAGATAACCTGCTTCAATGAGGTCCTCGATATGATTCTGCAATGCCCGATACTGCCGCATGGTATATCTGTGCTCCATATGGTTGTTGTAGTAGCGAGACAGGTCTCGTGAGCCCCTCTCTGCTGGACGCATCGGTGATGTCCTACGAAAGTACTGCTCTTCCTTGATGATCTCGAATACCTTGTCAATTGGTATATTCAGAACCGTGAAGTCCCGGTTCCATGGAATGTAGGGTGTCTTGTCGCCATCACCCTACTTTTGGCACTTTGCGTCATGTTGCATTCACTCGACTGACTGATTTTTCACATTCCTTGAAGCTGCTGGTCGATTGAAGGTAGACTGCTGGTTACTTGCATCTTTAGTCTTCCGCTTTCGTTCGGCATCTTCGATCTTGATATATTTCTCCACCCTCCGGAATAGGTCGTCGATCATTTCGTGCGGTTGCTTTGATGAGTGAGGTGCTAATAGATTGGTTAGGCTGTACTGAATTCTTAAAGGCCACTATCACCATGCGATCCTATCCATCAGCATCTGCCAAGCTCAGGTATTTTGCCTTGAACCTGTGGTAGAACTGCCTCAATGTCTCCTTCTGGGTCATGTTCATCCTGAAAAGTGACTCCAGAGTCTTCAGCTCCTAACAGTTGCAACGATATTGATTGATGAACCGTGTGCTAAGTTCCGAGAAAGATGAAATGGATGAGGGTCTGAGCTTGTGGAACAACTGGAGGGGCATTCCAGACAAGCTGTTGGCGAAGGTCCGACAGAGGATGTGATCTTCTTCATGGGGGACCAGGGCATCCCGGAAAGCAAGCACGTGATCCATGGGGTCCTTAGTCCCCTCAAACTTCGGTAGACGGGATGAATTCCAGCCTCGCAGGAAGGGCATCTGAAGAAGGTTCGCGGCGATTGGCGACCGATCAGCCCCCCTAATTGCAACCTCCTCTAGGCGATCTGGGACGCGAGGCACCAAGAGATCTTGCACTCGCTCGGTGTGACCCCCTAGACGGTTTTGAACTGCACTGTTGAGTCAATCTTGCATATTTCCTCTATAGGTATCCCATGCCGATCGCAAACTTGCGAGTGATAAGTGACGATTCTCGTGGTGTCAATACCGATGGTCTCCTTTATATGCTAGGACCCAATACTCGGTTGAGTCGGATCTCGACTGGTGACGATGCAAAATAGTGGGCCGACCTTTGCACGACCCCAATCGAGTCCAGACAATCGACCGGTCGGGAGTTTCTTGATGGCCTTAATTATGTCCAATCGATACTAAAGTGCGGGTAGGTTGGGCTGAATCTGCTTGGCGTCGACCCCCTGCTGGTCTTGGCAGGTTGGTTGTTGGTAGCTCCTCGACCAACCTATCTTGCTGAACATGCGGTGCTTGATGCGCGAGGCCGTTGTCCCGGCCGTTGGTAACTGGATCGCCTCGGGCCTCAGCGGGTGCAACTTGGATGATGTTACGAACTTCATCATGGTCGCGTTGAATCATTTGTAACTGAGCCGCTATAGCTTGTTGTGAAGCCATCATTGTTATCAGGAAGTCCTCAGATAGACCCCCTACTTGAGTTGCCAAGACCACTACTGGAGCTTGGATTGACTCCCCGACCCCTAGTGCATGATTCACTAGCGGGGCGGGGTGCAATATTTGACTGAAGCTGCGAGGTCAATCGAGTATGATATGGTCCGCCGGCCATTGTTCTTCAACCGTGTGATTGTGGAGATGATTCTTGAGATTACTGGTCGGCCGACACCCACGGGTCGGTCGGTCGGTATACTCAGGTAGGTTATAGGTCGGGAACCCGAGACTACAGCGAGGTGAAAATAGCTGACCGGTCGACACCCATGGGTCGACGGTCAAGGATTCTAGTAGGAAGTCTCGAAGACTAATTCCACCGACGGCACCAAGATTGTGGGGGGTTTTTCTAGAATTGGGCGATTCAATTGGAAAGTACAATCTAACAAACCAAAGAACGAAGTGGACCGGGTTTATATGGAAAAATCTTTCGCAACGTCGAAGGGAAAAAAACCACGGGGTGGGGCGAGAATGCACTAGCAAGCTAAACAAGGTACAAGCTCTCACCCTGACCCAATTACACCCAGAGAGGACTGGCCTCCCAATTGTCGACCTCTCAAGTCTCTCTCTCTCTCTCGATCCGAATTTTGAAGGAGGGGGTGCTGCCCAATTCTTTCCAGAGTTTTCGGAGCGAGAGAGAGAGAGAGAGAGAGAGAGAGAGAGAGAGAGAGAGAGAGAGAGAGAGAGAGAGAGAGAGAGAGAGAGAGAGAGAGAGAGAGAGAGACTTGAAAGGTCGACAATTGGGAGGCCGGTCCTCTTTGGGTGTAATTGGATTAGGGTGAGAGCTTGTAACTTGTTTAGCTTATTAGTACATTCTCGCCCCACCCAGTGGTTTTTTTTTTCCTTCGACGTTGCGAAGGATTTTTTCATGTAAATCTGGTCCACTTCATTCTTTGGTTTGTTAGATTGTGCTTTCCAATTGAATCGCCCAATTCCAGAAAAACCCCCCACACCTTTCTCATTCCTCCCCTCCACATCGTCGAAGCCACCATCTCTTCCCATTCTTCTCCTATCCCACCTGCATATCCCACCTCTACTACCTTTATCAGGGCCCTTTCTGCCTCTCCTTCCATCCTTTCTTTACTCCTTTCCCTCACCATATCCCATCTCTCATACCCTACAACTATACCCATACACTATCACCTTCGACACCAACACCTCTGTCTAAGCCCCTTCCCCCTCTCATTTCTCATCTTCCCCTTGTTCCCCTCGCCATACCCATCACCATACCCTACATCCCATGACTATAACCCGGACCCTCATCAAAGCCGCTAAACATATTGAATAGCATTTGAAAACATAGAGCCGAACTTACAAAAAAACATTCGGCAACATACCGCCGAATGTTCTTCAATATGTTCTGTAGTATGTTGTTGAACTTTGTTCGGTGGAAGAATGTCGAACCATAGAGGAGCCGGTGGCGTGGTAGGATATGGGTATGAGAGGTGGGGTATGATAATCGATGGATATGACGAGGGGAAGGAGAAATTAGAGAAGAAGGAAGGAGAGAAGGAAGAGGTCTCGATGGAGGTGCCGACAATGGAGTTGATGGGGGTATGAGTATGGAGGTGAGGTATGAGAGGTGGGGTATGACAAGGGGAAGGAGGAGGACGGGGTATGGGGTGGGTTCACTGGAGATGGGAGGGGAGCGGCTTGCCGCCGATAAGGTGGGGTATGGGATCGATTGGAGGTGGAGGTGGGGTAAGGGCTCGAGGTAGAAGTGGGGTATGAGGTGGATGGGGTAGTTTGGGATTTTCCTTTTTCGGCGGTGGAGGGAAAAAAAAAACGGGTATGTTCATCATTTTGGGGGGTGAATAAAATTTGCCCCAAAAAAAACCTAATTTTTTCCCTTCGAGAGGTTAGGAGGAAAGATCTGATCACTGATCTCCGAGTCCTCCCGTTCCGCGAGGTAAAAAACTTCTCAGTCTCCTGCCTCCAAATTTTCTTTGTTGATTTCTGCAAGATTCTTCTCTTCTCTGCTACCCCCCCTTCCCCCTCTCCTTGTCAGCGTTAGATCAGTTGGGGATTTAGGGTTTTGGTGGCCCCAATCTAGGGATTTAGGGTTTTGACGACCCCAATCTAGGGTTGAGACATTGATTTGAGCGTTTTGAGAGGTTTTGTTTTTCATTGTATAGAATTTAATGTATCAAATGATGAATTCTGTGCAGGCACACTACCTGTTAATACCCATTTTTAACCACTATGTGAGTACGATTTTGTTTCTGAAAATTTTCAATTAATTATTATGGTTTCTGCCCAGTTTGTTTGCTACCATACTGATTTCCAATTTCAGAAACATGTAGCGATCCATCGATGAAAATGGATTTCCTTGGATTTTGTTAAATAGTTACCATTGAATCTGGGTTAATGTGACGTTTCTAGAATTGATTTTGAAGCTCTGCGCATTTGAATTAATGATCATGATATCTGATCTGGGTCGATCCTTATTTCAGTTACTTATTTGTTATCCGTCCTCTCCTTTAAGTGTCTTATCAGCAATCAAGTAGTTTTGGGACTTTCACCTGCTTGATTGTCGTGCATTCTGGTATGAGCTGCATTTTGGGATTACAAAGCTTGTTGTAGTAACGCTTTGCAATTATCCCAGCTGGTCATTCTTTGTGATTTTCATAACGGGTGAAAGGGGCCTAGATTACCGTCTCTAACGCCCAGTCGTTTGAGCTTTGTGATGCCATTAAGAGCCCCAGTAGCTCCGAATGCACACAACTATAGCATTTAAGGAGAGATGATGTTGAGATGTTACCCAGGGATGTGGGGAAATGATATGTCATGGATTCTTGGAAGTCATGGTTACTATCTTTTAACTTTTCTAACATGTTAATCGGTAATGTAAATAAGTTGGAATTTGCACCAATTCAATGACTCGATAGGCTACATAAAGAATTTTTTTTTTGTTTCCTCCCTCTATGCATTTCCAAAAAAGAATGTATTAGAGCATTATTATAACAATAAATCAATGAATTATAGCAATGGAGTAGAAGACTTCATTAATGGAACAAAAGACCGATAAGTAATTTGAGGAGGTGATCAAGGTTCTGATTGAACATTTATTCAAATAACACCCTTCATCATTGACAAAACACAAATTGCTTTGGAAAAATCAAGGGACAGTGGGACACCACAAATGATGTAGCTGGAATCATGCCACAAATAATATTTTATCTTTATTTTTATGTTTTAGTTTGTATGCTTTTTTTTTACAATTACATCGCCTGTCTCCGGGCAAAAATCGAATGGTTGGATATTTAGTTATAACCTTTGCATATTTGCTAGCCTACAGTGCTGGGTTGTCGCAACCAACTCGACTATAGGGCAGTGTAGTCAAGGCGTCAAGGTGATGCCTAGGCGATTTGGTCTGCCTAAGCGAGGCGGTGCCCATAGTTACCAAGTCGGAAAATGGGAAAAAAACGGCAAGAGAAAAAATCGGAAAGATACGATGAAAACATTCTTGTTCCTCCAAGTGACAGGATTACCGTCAATTGCCAACAAAGGTACAATATCCGGAGGTGGAGCATCTATCTTTTCTGTTTCTTGCCCAATCTGCATCGGAGAAGCCGACAACAGAGACTACCTTGTAAGGTTTGTATCATAGGCCATGTCCTAGTAATGCTTTGAGATAACGAAGAATACTGCAAACAACATACCAATGCGGTTGGCGGGGAGCATGCATAGCTCACAACTCCAACGGTGAATTAAATGTCGGATCGTGCAACGGTAACATATATAAACTTACCCACAAGTTGACAATAGCGACCCAAATCATCAAGAAGAGAACCCGAAGTACTGTTCAGATGTGTAGAAGAATCTATAGGAGTATTAACCGACTTACTACCAAGTATCTTTGTCTCTGTGAGCAAATCCAACACATATTTGCATTGAGAGAGGCACAAGCCTTGCTTTGACCAAGAAATTTCAATGCCAAGAAAATACCGGAGGCCCAAAATCTTTTGTTTGAAAATGAGTGACTAAATACTGCTTCAAGAGAACAATGCCGCCACTAGGGCTGGCAATTTCGGACCCGACACGGCAGACCCGACACGACCCGACACGACCCGACACGAAGTTAGCGGGTCTGGGTCAGGGCTAAACGGGTTCGGGTCGTAAACGGGTTGACACGATAGACCCGTTTAATAAACGGGTCGGGTCCGGGTTTAGGGTCTGGACACGGTAGACCCGGGAAGACCCGTTTAGTATTCAACGGGTCGTGTCGAGTCGGGTCGGGTCGGGTCGGGTCTACCCGCAATCCGATACTATAATATATTATACCAGCGGGTCTTTCGGGTCAGGTCGGGTCGAGTCGGATTGGGTCAACTGAATTGTCCGGGTGATAAACGGGTCTTACCGGGTCTTATCGGGTCTACCCGTTTATTGGCGGGTCGGGTACGGGTTTAGGATCTAGACACGATTAGTTAAACGGGTCGGGTCCGGGTCTGGGGTTTTTGGACATGAACACGACTAGACACGACACGAACACGACACGACCTGACCCGATTGCCACCCCTAGCCGCCACTATCACTTCCGGCAATGATGATATCGTCAACATAGACAATTAGAATGATAATACCTCGAGTGGAGCGTCTTGTAAAAAAATGAATGATCGGAGGATGAGTGAGATAAGTTATATGCAAGGAGAACTCTTCTAAACTTGTCGAACCATGCCCTCGGTGATTGCTTGAGACCATATATAGACTTCTTCAACCGGCAAACACACCATGGTAACATCAACGTACCCCGGGGGTTGTTCCATATAGATCTCTCCGCGAAGATGCCCATGAAGGAAGGCATTCTTGACATCAAGTTGATATAAGGGTCATTCGTAGCACACGACAAGGGAAAGAAAGAATCTGGATGGAATTGAGATGAGCCATGGCTGAAAAAGTGTCGAAGTAATCGACGCCAAAGGTTTGGGTGAAGTCTTTGGCAACCAATCTCGCCTTCAACCGGCCTACGGACACATCTGGTTTGTGTTTAACAACATACGCCCATCGGCATCCAAGAACACGTTTTCCCGGAGACAAATCGGCAATGTCCCAAGTTTGATTGTGATGAAGAGCGTGCATCTCGCTACCATGGCTTGTACAGTTGTACCCACCCCGGATTGGCCATTAGTTGCTTGATTATGGTTAGTAGAAGTGGATGTATGTGACAATGCGAAAATAAAAACAAGATATTTGGGATGTAGGCAATGTGGAGAGACAAATTGAGCAGCAGAGTGAGATGTACATGACCGCTTGCCAGTCTTTAGTTCTTGCTAAGACTTTGGGCTCTATAGACTTAACTTGGGATAGCTATAATAATGTGCCGTACTCTTTAGTTCTTGCTAATTCTCTGGGAAGCTCACATATAAAATCTTGGTGTTTGTTTGTCTCATTGATTACTGGTGTATGTTATTTTCAGTTCTTGCTAAGAATTTGGGCTCTTGGGACTTTACTCGGGATAATTATAATAACTTGTTGTAGTCTTTAGTTCTTGCTAATTTTCTGGGAAGCACACACTATCATGAATGTTTGCTTATATTTACTCTCCTTATGACGGTATAGCCTTTTGTCAATCTGTATTTATGTTGGTGAGTTAGTAGTTTATTTATTTGCTCTGATTTAGGGCGGACGAGGAGCCTGTTGATCAAAAGAAATATCTGGAGGACTTTTGCAAGCCAAAGTGCGTGAGGCCATTGCGTGCATACCAGGTACTTATAGCATTCTTAAACGTCGGCAACTCTTAGCTCTACCCGTGTATTTTGCATTACTGTTAATTTATTTTTTTTTGAAGATTTATCTTTTGGGCAAGCTGTCAATGCAACACATGACCTATTTCTATCAGAGGCATTATAAAAATATACTGGCGCTAGTTGACTCTGTAATCAAAATTTATTGATAACTGAACAAAATAAATCTCAAGAAATTCTGGTTTGTTTTTCACTTTTGGCGCTTATGACTGTCATTTTGTTGTCATTGTAGTGGGTTATTTTAATCACTTCAAAGAAACAGATTTCAATAAAATCTGGTTTTACATTCACTTTTGAAATTCGACTCACTTAAAAATAGAAAGCATGATTTAAAAATAGCAAATAAACTGTTGGTTTCATAAGTAAACTTAATTTTTTATAACTTTAAAATCTACATGTCAAACAATAATTGACAGCTACCCGGTGTTCGGCCATCACCAGCACACGGAGGCATGGCCTGCATGGATTGGAGAAGGGGGGAGGGGCCCACACATAAAAATAAAAAACACTGATAAGATTTTACTCATTGGGAGTCGAATAACCTTTATTTACCAGATTTTTGTTACCAAAATGACTCAACAATTTCCTAATAATCCCTAGCAACACTTGTTGACCTTCTAAGTAGCTCATTAAAGTCGCTTTTAGGCACTTTAAGGGCCCTATAGATGCTCTTGCATCAATTTCCCTCGCCTTTCACGGAATTTGATCAATTCAATCAGTCGGCTCTTCATCTTCAACATTTTCATTGAACCAATAGTAGTCATAGAGTTCGAGAATATTGGAAATAGGACTAACATTAATATTATTGAGGCATATCAAATAGGCATTTCTTCCAAACTTCTTGTTAACCTTGCCCTGGCCAATGATTTTGAACTTTAGTTTGATATAAGTGGCACAAGGGTATCTCTATATCCGTAATAAACCATTATGAAATCTCCTTCATTAAACTCTTTGGCCTTCCAGAGGAAGGTTTGTAATTTTCATTGCTCACCTTGATGGTGTGACACACTTCTTGATGGGCCAATATGATCGGCGTAGGCTCTGATGTCGTGACTTGTTCAGGGATCCGGTTGTAGGAGTACAAGAGCGGAAAAGGCTAAAATTTATGTCCGTTCATAGGCAACATTAAATTCTTAAGGGACCCATTTACCAAGTTGTAAACAAACTGTACTTGTGGTAGAACTGTATTCCATGATTTGATGTTGTCTCCCATTTCTCCAAGCTCTGTACTAACTTCGGGTTGACCATCAATTCGAGGAGGACTAGCACTTAATTCACTTTGGTGCCGAGTTTCTTCCACAAAGTTTGCCAAAAAAAAACCCCATAAACATTGCATGCAGTCAGAAATAATGATGGAAAAAACACCATGCAAACAGACAATCTCCTTGTAAAAGAGATTGGCAATATGAAGTGCACGTCGTGTTCTCTCAAGTAATGAAGTGTGCCATCTTCAAGAATAGGTCTACCACAACAAATGTGGAAACATGGCCTCGAGCAGTCCGGTGTAACCCAAAAATAAAATTCATGTTAATATGTACCCATTGAACCTTTGCTAAAGGAAGTGTATGCAGACCATGACATGTTCTGGGCATGTACTTTGGCCTTCTGAGACTACACCGTTTCACCAGGCGATCAATGTTCATATCCATATTCAGCCAATAGTAGCGCTCATACACCATTGCCAATGTTCTATCATACTCAAAATGCCCTCCAAACCCTCTTATATGCAGCTCCCTGAGGATATAGATTTCAAGGTAAGACTCCTAGACGCATAACTGAACACCCTTGATAAGATAGTGTATCATGAACGTCAGCACTCATACTCTCCTCTGTCCTCTTTGTAGAAAAGCCAGTTGTTTACCATCTACCATAGTTATCAAGTTGGAAGTCAGGAAAAAAATCGGCTAAGGAAGAAGTCGGAAAAGTACGGAAGTGTCGGGAAACAATTGGTAGAATTATGAAATATATTAATATATAGATGTTCCAACATGTTTTTTCTTAGTAGCACGTGACGGGATTAACACACGACTAATTGGGTCAGAACTTGAAAATCTTGAGATTTTCACAAAACCGAGACTATTTCAAAAAATCGGGAAATTGTTGTGTAGCAAATGGTTACTTGACAAGTCACATTTTAATCACGATTTATGTAAAAAAATCGGAGATTTTGGTAACAGGGCCGTCCACCCCTAATTTGTTTTATTAGCTTTGGTATGAAGCTGTTGCATAGCTTCGGCCGTGGAAGTGAAGTGCTCTAATGTCCACAGGCATGCATCGATAGGATTAAAGGAGACGACGAATCTGGGCACAAGCATTGTACCGGTCAATACTTCGACTACTGGTCGTGCGTCGACGTATGCGTAAGTACACTCTTTCCTTTTACTAACAGGGGGCCTGTTGTTACTTCACATGGACTCATCGGTTGAAAATCTTTTTTTTTTTTGAAAAAACAAACCGCAGGTCTCTCCGAAGCTTTTCAACAAACTAAAATGATGGGAGAGGGCTTATGGGGTGGCACTGAATTATTTCCCTTTCTACTACTGGTTTGGAGAATTTTTTTTTTTTTTTGAATGATGTTTGTGTGGATGATCTTGAACTAAACCAATAAGAAGCATTTCGTTGGTGAACCGATTCACTGGGTGGTGGTTTTTTTTCTTCTTCTTGGTACATATTGGGGCCCTAGTTAGTCCCAAGAGTCACCACGAGGGTGTACAGCTACACAGCCACCAGAAGTCGCCTCACCATCGAGCGGAAGCGCCGCACCGAGCAAGAGGAAGGGCCAGGGGCCACCGTAGGACACACGTGGCCCACAGGAAGTTGCCACACCGAGCAAGAGGAAGGGCCACCTGGCCCCTCAGGAAGTTGGCACACAATCGAGCAGGATCGCCGCATCGAGCGGGTGAAGGCTCACCTGGAGCAGTACCGCTACCAACGGCCCAAGGCGGCGGTTGTTCTGGGTGGTTATTGATATTATGAAGCCCTCTACCATTCAGGTACAAACTATGGTCCGAACGGGCAAGAGAAGCAACCTCAGGTGTTATGTTCGGGTTCTTGCCAGAAGATCTCTCTCTCTCTCTCTCTCTCTCTCTCATATGTCAATGTTCGAACTTGATTGAACTTCAGTAGTATGCCACCATCGGCTCCTAGGCAAGGTCGTCAATAAGTTTCGTAATTACACATTGGAATCATTCTTGCTCGATGAAAGATATTGGTGATATTAGGACCTACATAATGGCGAGGTGGAACATAGGTAGATTTTCATTTTTTTGGGGTAATGTGCCTAAAACCCTTACAAGAGATCGATATAGTGATAAGGACGGACAATCAGATGCTTTAGCGGTAGTTCCTCTTGTTTGAAAAATGTCTAGTTTACCCCTAGGCCATTTGGAAAATATCCATTTCACCTGTAGACGCAGCTACAAAAAGACTTCGTGTGAAAAGTAACATTTGCTACAGTAAATTACTGTTGCAAAAATTTTAAAATCTCAATAAAAAAGATTTGCTGAAGTGATTTCACTCATAGAGTAGCATTTCGGTATGGAGATAGGGGTGTAAAAAAAGCCCACCGGCCGAGCCCGGCCCGAATATACCATGGGCTGGGCTCGGGTTGCCACCTTGAGCCCGCAGCCCGGCCCGAAAGGAAACCTGAAAGCTCGGTCCGAAAGCCGGATATAAATACTATGTACTTATTTTATATATATATATATATATATATATATATATATATATATATATATATATATATATATATATATATATATATATATATATATATGGGCATGCACAGCGTGCATCGCAGCCGTCTGATGCGATGCACAGCACCGCAGCCGTCTGATGCACGCGCAGCGTACATTGCATGCACGCAGCGGTGCATCAGACGGCATGCGGTAGGTGTCGTACTTACCGCATGCCGCATTCTAGCATTTATATATATATATATATATATATATATATATATATATATATATATATAGAGAGAGAGAGAGAGAGAGAGAGAGAGAGAGAGAGAGAGAGAGAGAGAGAGAGAGAGAGAGAGAGAGAGAGAGAGAGAGAGAGAGAGAGAGAGAGAGAGGAATGGGATGCTGCCTATCAAAGCAGCGTTTTTGCTGCTTTGAGACATTGTTTGACCATCCTAGAAGTTTTGGAATTTGATAAAATTTGGTGAGGGTGTTGTCTAGGGTAAGATGATCATCCTCACAAATTTTCATCAAATTCCAAATCTTCTAAGAGGGTCAAATGGTCGAAGCAAAATGCGGCAGATTTTAACGGTGACTGCAGACAACTGATTTTGCTTCGACCATTTGAACCCCCTAGAAGTTTTGGAATTTGATGAAAATTTGTGAGGATGATCATCTTACCCTAGACAACACCCTCACCAAATTTCATCAAATTCCAAAACTTCTAGGATGGTCAAACAATGTCTCAAAGCAGCAAAAAATGCTGCTTTTATAGGCAGCATCTCATTATATATATAGAGGGCCGATCTATTGCGAAACCGGGTTTAGATGCGAAAATCCCTTATTTGCGAAACCCAATCGTAGCCGTCCGATCAACCGATCGAACGATCGGTGTTCACCCCGCCCACCGACCGCAGCTGTTACTGTACCGGGCACAGTAACAGCGATTTCGGTGGGTGGGGTGAATGCTGGCCGTCCGATCGGCGTGAATTGAACGGCCAAATATCTCTCCAGCCGATTAAAATTTTTAACCGTTCGATCGAACGGGTGAGATCCCGTGGGAAACCATCAAATAGGACAAAAGGTAGTGGGTGGGGTAAACCCTGGCCGTCCGATCGGCGTGAATCAAGCGGTCAAATTTCTCTCCGGCCGGTTAAAATTTTTTACCGTTCGATCGAATGATCGAACGGGTGAGATCCCGTGGGAAACAATCAAATAGGACAAAAGGTAATGATTACAATCATTACCTTTTGTCCTATTTGATGGTGTCCCACGGGATCTCACCCGTTCGATCATTCGATCGAACGGTTAAAAATTTTAACCGGCCGGAGAGATATTTGGTCGTTCGATTCACGCCGATCGGACGGCCAGGGTTCACCCGACCCACCGAAATCGCTGTTACTGTGCCCGGCACAGTAACAGCTGCGGTCGGTGGGCGGGGTAAACACCGATCGTTCGATCGGTTGATCGGACGGCTACGGCTGGGTTTCGCAAATAAAGAATTTTTGCAGGTTTCACACCCGATCACTACTATATATATATATATATATATATATATATATATATATATATAGAGGGCTGTTACGTTGAGCTGTGAGCTGCGATTTTAGAAAGTGAGCTGCGGGTATTTTGACCCCCTAAAAAGTTTTGGAATTTGATGAAATTTGGTGAGGTGGTTGTCTAGGATAAGATGATCATCCTCACCAATTTTCATCAAATTCCAAAACTTCTAGGGGGGTCAAATGGTCGAAGCAATTTCTGCCGTCCGCAGTCACCGTTAAAATCTGCAGATTTTGCTTCGATCATTTGACCCCCCTAGAAGTTTTGGAATTTGATGAAAATTGGTGAGGATGATCATCTCATCCCAGACAACAACCTCACCAAATTTCATCAAATTCCAAGACTTTTTGGGGGGTCAAAATACCCGCAGCTCACTTTCCCCCCTTGGCAGCTCACAGCGCACTGTAACAGCCCTCTCTATATATATATATATATATATATATATATATATATATATATATATATATATATATATATATATATATATATATATATATATATATATATATATATATATATATATATATATATATATATATATATATATATATATATATATATATATATATATATATATATATATATATATATAGGGCCGATCTATTGCGAAACCGGGTTTTGATGCGAAAATCCCTTATTTGAGAAACCCAACCGCAGCCGTCCAATCAACCGATCGAACGATTGGTGTTCACCCCGCCCACCGACCCAGCTGTTACTGTGCCGGGCACAGTAACAACGATTTCGGTGGGTGGGGTGAACGTTGTCCGTCCGATCAGCGTGAATCGAACGGCCAAATATCTCTCCAGCCGGTTAAAATTTTTAACCGTTCGATCGAACGATCGAACGGGTGAGATCCCGTGGGAAACCATCAAATAGGACAAATGGTAGTGGGTGGGGTGTACCCTGGCCGTCCGATCGGCGTGAATCGAGCGGTCAAATTTCTCTCCGGCCGGTTAAAATTTTTAACCGTTCGATCGAATGATCGAACGGGTGAGATCCCGTGGTAAACAATCAAATAGGACAAAAGGTAATGATTACAATCATTACCTTTTGTCCTATTTGATGGTGTCCCACGGGATCTGACCTGTTCGATCATTCGATCGAACGGTTAAAAATTTTAACCGACCGGAGAGA
Source organism: Chamaelirium japonicum (assembly GCA_947650365.1). NCBI lineage: Eukaryota > Viridiplantae > Streptophyta > Magnoliopsida > Liliales > Melanthiaceae > Chamaelirium > Chamaelirium japonicum. The sequence continues at coordinate 11,108,934 of OX393552.1, forward strand.
TATTTGGCCGTTCGATTCATACCGATCGGACGACCAGGGTTCACCCCACCCACCGAAATCGCTGTTACTGTGCCCGGGACAGTAACAGCTACGGTCGGTGGGCGGGGTGAACACCGATCATTCGATCGGTTGATCGGACGGCTACGACTGGGTTTCGCAAATAAAGAATTTTCGCAGGTTTCGCACCCGATCACTACTCTCTCTCTCTCTCTCTATATATATATATATATATATATATATATATATATAGAAATGCTATAGTGCGGCATGCGGTACGTGCGGCACTGTACCGCAACCGTCTGATGCACTGCTGTGTGCATGTGATGCACGCAGCGCGTGCATCAGACGGCTTCGGTGCAGTGCCGCACGCACCGCATGCCGCAGCATAGCATGCCCCTATATATATATATATATATATATATATATATATATATATATATATATATATATATATATATATATATATATATATATATATATATATATATATATATATATATATATATATATAGGGCTGTTACGTTGCGCTGTGAGCTGCCATGGGGGGAAAGTGAGCTGCGGGTATTTTGACCCCCCAAAAAGTTTTGGAATTTGATGAAATTTGGTGAGGTTGTTGTCTAGGATAAGATGATCATCCTCACCAATTTTCATCAAATTCCAAAACTTCTAGGGGGGTCAAATGGTCGAAGCAAAATCTGCAGATTTTAACGGTGACTGCGAACGGCAGAAATTGCTTCGACCATTTGACCCCCCTATAAGTTTTGGAATTTGATGAAAATTGGTGAGGATGATCATCTAATCCTAGACAACAACCTCACCAAGTTTCATCAAATTCCAAAACTTCTAGGGGGCTGAAAATACCCGCAGCTCTCTTTCTAAAACCGCAGCTCACAGCTCACTGTAACATTCCTCTCTCTCTCTCTCTCTCTCTCTCTCTCTATATATATATATATATATATATATATATATATATATATATATATATATATATATATATATATATATATATAAGCTGGGTATACAAAATATAAAAGAATTCTGGTGCAGTGGTTATAGTTGCTTTAACATTTGCAGAGGTTCAGCCTTTAAACCCTACTTTGTACAAATTTTTTAAATTAAAATACCTTTCTTTAAGTCCAAACCAGGCCCGAAATTCCAAATACATATACCCGGGCCGGGCCCAGACCCTTCGCTCAAGGCTCGGCCCGGCCCGATGAGCCCAACAGGCCTATCCCGCTCGACATCTCAAGGCCCAACCCGAAGTATTTTAGGTCCGGCCCGTTTTACACCCATAGGTAAGGAGTACATTTACTAAGGTGCATATTATTAATAATTATGATTTTAATATTAGGGGCAGTCTTGTCACATAAAGGGAGGGAAATGTTAATGGAGGGACTTGCTCTAAAACATCTTTTGGGGGGGGGGGGGGGGGTGGTGGTGGTGGTGGTGGTGGTGGTGGTGGTGGGAGGGGCAAACCCATCTTGTTATATGTACTTTACACAAAACCAATCTCTTGCAACCCCCAATGCAGCCCCCGGCCCAACCCCATGGCTAGGGGTGTGCAGGATCCAAACCAAACCGATCGGTTTTGATTAGTTTTGACACACTCAATGGATCGAATTGGATTGAGTTTTTAAAAAACCAACATGATTGGATCGGTTGACGGATTTGTAAATTTAAAACCGACCTAAACTGAACCAAACCGACATATGTTTATGCATATAATATTTTATTAAATATACCATATCTCCTCGTATACGCTTGCTAACAACAACCTTAGCAATATTGTAGGATGACTGATAATCAGTCAAAAATCTTATTTAGGCCTAATGATTTGATAACAATTATTATTTTTTAAGTAAAAACTAGATCATAATAGAAGAAAAAAAAAAGTCCAATAAACATATGGGCCAAAGCCCAAACCGACCATCCAATCCAATCCAAACCGACTATATCAGTTCGGTTTGGATCGGATTGAAAATCCTCAAAACCGACTAAGGTTGGATCGGTTTGGGTTTTGCCTAAATAGGTTCGTTTCGAACCGATGCACACCCCTACTCATGGCAGCCCTGTGACGAGTAAGATCCAATAGGCCAATAGCCAAAAGCCAAGACTCATGAGACTGTGATGTCAAGATGGATGAGGTGAGGGTGAGGTGTAGAAGGCCATGAGTTAGCCCCACATCGTCTGGTGAGACGGAGATCCTGAGGTACTTATATAATTTTCCCTCCCAAACATAGAAGACGTGTTTTAAAACCGTGTGCGGCTTACGGAATTCATAAGAACTCCGTAGTCAAGCGTGCTAGGGTGAGAGCAGTACTACGATGGATGGCCTCCCTAGGAAGTTCTCGTACGGGCACGGGCATAGCGGACAATATCTTGCGCGTTTGGGGCGGATGTTACAAAATGGTATCAGAGCCGAGGTCTAACCCTATACGAGGACGTGTAGCCTAAAGGGGGGTGGATTGTGACGACCAAGATCCAATAGACCAAAAGCCAAGAGTATTGAGGCTGTGATGCCAAGATGGATGAGGTGAAATGAGATATGTACAAGGCCATGAGTTAGCCCCACATCATCTGGAGAGAAGGAGATCATGAGCTACTTATATAATTTTTCCTCTAAAACATAGAAGACGCGTTTTAAAACCGTGCGTCACTATGGAATTCGTAAGAACTCCGTAGTTAAGCGTGCTCGGGCAAGAGCAGGAGTTGCAGAGAAAACTCCCTCCCCCCTTTTCGGATCTATTTTGAAAAAAAAAATAGGGGGTAATTTAGTCATTTGACACATTTTGCTTGTGGATGATGACGATTTCAATTTGGTCCATAGTTTGGGGGTCTATTTGTTCAAAAATATAGTTGAGGGACGAATGTGAAACTACCCCCATAGTTCAGGAAAGGTTTATGTAATTTGTCTTTTTTTTTTGGATTGATCAGGCGGTCAGAGAACAAGGCGCTAGTGCATGGGCTCAAAGAGGTCCATAGATTGAAACGGAGGAAGGCATCATAACTTCTATTTTTATATCAAATTCCATAATCCTGTGAACATAACATCAACAGACAAGCGCAAATAAAGCAACAACGGCCTTCAGGAAAAGCTCGCTCCATGATGTCCATACAAGAGCAAACAGGGAACCTCTCCAACAAGGGAGAGAGGAAGTACCACTCAGGACAAGAGCTCATTGAAGAGATTGAAGACCAAATAGGATTAAGGCAATACGATGTGGGAATGATAGGAGATGAGCTTTGCATCTTGCAATACAAGCAATGACTTGACTACAAAAAACTCTAGATCTTTCATTACAAGTAAATCTGTCAACGGATTGGATTATGCTATATCCAAATCCAATAGGTTATGTAAACGGGCTATCGGATTCGACTATTATCAGATCACCAGATTAAAAAAACCCAATCCATATTTATTAAGTATGGATCGGATTCAGATCAGAATTCAATCCATTAACATATCTACATCAGACGGTTGTGCTATCTTTAAGAATCGGATCTACAGAAGGGCAGTCGATTTAGGACTCAGCACTCAGAAGGGTTAGGATAAAATTTGAGTCTTGATGGAGGGATCATGATAATCTTTTTTTATTGACCCTTACGGTCCTAGATCTAAAGCTATCTAACCTAACAACCAATTAAAATATAATATATTATCTTATAATTTGTCAGATAGGGTTCTTAATGGATTGGATTGGCCTAAATCCATATCCGATTTGCTAAGTAATTGGGTTACCAGACAGTCTTAAAAAAAAAAAGGATAGGGTGTTAAATCCTTGTTGGAGATGGTGTATTAGACAAAGGACATACAATATTTGGGTTTAGTGCAATGTCACTCCCAAAGATACGATTTTACAACAAGTTCCCAATCGAAAATATTGAATTTTTTTCTACCCTCTAAATGACAAAATTGCCCCTCAAGTATCCCTCTAGAAAGAGTATCAATTCATCTTGAGAAAGAGTATCAATTCGGTTTGGTAAGAGTATCAATTAGCCAAATTAATATTATTGCTACAGTGATTTCACTGTACATGGTATAGTGAAATCACTGTAGTAACAATATAAATTTTGTTTGGTAAGAGTACCAATTAGCCAGAATGATATTGTTGGTACACTACTTTCACTGTAGCAGATGATTTCACTATAGTAACAATAGACATTCGGTTTGGTATTAGTACCAATTAACCGAATTGATACTCTTGCTACAGTGATTTTATTGTAGCAACCACATTGATTTCACTATAGCAACCTCTATATGCATAGTGTCAACTAGCGAATTGATACTCTTGTTGGAGACAAATTGATATTTTTGTTGGAAATAAATGGTTACTCTTGCTGGCGACGAATTGGATGGTCGGTTTTGTCATTTGAAGGGGTAAAAACTGGGTGGTAGTGTTCGGAAGGGAATTGGTACAATTTTGAAACATTTTATGTCCTTTAACTAATATAGCATATGCTAAAACTAGTGGAAGCCCATGTTGATTGGTACGTAGCAGGCGCCTTTGGCACAGCTGCTAGCACGACAGTGATCGCCTTCGACGACAAAACACAGTTGGTCAATTTTTGCGTCAGCACACACCTTCAGCGGCAACACCTGACTCCGATGGCCCTGCCCCGGTGGATTAGTGACCCGGACACCACCATCACCGTCCACTGTTAGGACAATTGTCGCCCTCGAAGCGGTCGCCTTCCACGGCAACATCCAGCTCTGTTGGCCCCACCCCAGCGGATCGGTGACTCCAACACCACCACCACCGGTCGACACCGTTGAGATTGTATGGGGGAGAGTATTTTTCCAAAGGGGACCACGAAGAGAGAGAGAGAGAGAGAGAGAGAGAGAGAGAGAGAGAGAGAGAGAGAGAGAGAGAGAGAGAGAGAGAGAGAGAGAGAGAGAGAGAGAGAGAGTGAGAGAGAGAGAGAGAGAGAGAGACTAAATGGTGGAGAGTTTTTGCTATTCGATTACTTTGCTGCAATTGCTTATGGACCAATTATGGTTTACACGTCGTCCAAAAGAAATGGCATAATGGGGACTACACTTGCTACCGGACTGCACTTGCCCATTATGCCCTTTCTTTTGAACGACGTGGCAGACCACGATTGGGTCGGAAGCAAGTGCAGTAAAGCAATCGGGTAGCAAAAAAGCTATCCTAAATGGGGGGACCACAAGGGGGGAGAGAGAGAGAAAGAGAGAGAGGGAGAGAGAGAGAGAGAGAGAGAGAGAGAGAGTAAATGGGGGAGAGTATTCTTGATATCCGATTACTTTGCTACAATTGCTTATGGCCCAATTCTTGTATGCCATGTTGTCCAAAAGAAAGGGCATAATGGGGACTACATACACTTACCCATTGTGCCTTTCTTTTGGACGACTTGACAGACCATAATTGGGTCATAATCAAGTGCAGCAAAGCAATCTGAAAGCAAGAATGCCCTCCTAAATGGGGGGGACCACGGAGATGGAGAGATTTCAGCCGAGAGAAAAAAGGAGGGCAACGTGACATGTTCAGTTTGAGCATAAGGTATTTATCTTTAGTGGAAAAATGTGTGAACAATAATGCTATTGCCAAACATGTCCCCAATTTTTTACATAAAACCCCTCAAAATGTATTTTGTTATACTTTTTTTTACAATCCAGTCCTCAAATCATATATTACTTTCCCTCTCAATCATATCCCTCCATCTCAACTCCATTTAAACTCAACTGTTCTTATCCCCCATCCTGGTTGAATCGCACCCACCTTAAGGGTTATCTCATTCGTTCCCTATAAATCTAAGTATTTGTGCATATGGTGGGACGGTATGAAATATCCATGTTATAGTAGCATTCTTGTAAATAAGTCAAACCACGATGTAACATGTATTATAGATGATTCAATGCTACGATTCCCAGTTATCTGTGATCACACATTCTTACAAGAACTGATAACTTGCTAAAATGATTCAATGCTAAGATTCCTAGAAATCTGTGATCACACATTCTTACAAGGACCAACAACTTGCGCATGTTTAAATTGGAAACGATCATTACTCGAGATAGTATCACAGGATTTTGTTTTTTTGCTGGACCAGCCAGATGGTCAGTGGATAAGGCGCTAGAACAATGTCTCAATTAGCTAGGTCCGGAGATCGAAACGGGGGACGCAGTCAGCAACTGTTATTTATTATTTCCATAATCCCGTGAACATGACATGAACGGCTTGGGTTCAAATGCAAAAACAAGACACAACAACCTTAAGGGAAGTTCGCTCCACGGTGTCCATACCGGGACTCGAACATGGAACCTCTCCAACATGGGAGAGAGGAAGTACCACCAGGACAAGAGCCTGTTGGTGGTATCACCGGATTAAAGTCATCATATTGGCACAAATTTAAACTGTTATACATTATTATGCAAAGATTGGTTGGCTAGCAATAGTCTGGCCTATAAGGATCAATTGATTTGGGAATTAAAGTGAGATAAGTGACTTTCCAATTTGGAGGTGTAAGACACAGAATTGGAGAGCCAACTGTCTGACATTTATTTGTGTCTATGCCCATGTATATATAGAAGTACATGAGGAGGTGAGACTTCTGAATAACTGATGTGGGACTAAACATCCTATACAAGAATTATGTATCTACAAGTAATAGTACACCCCCTCAAACTCAAGGTGGGTCAAACACTGAGAGTTTGCAAACGCAATATTAAAAAGCAGTAGTTGAAAGATCGTTGGTGAGGAAGTCTTTAATTTGTTCCTTGGAGGAGACGAAAGGTACAGAGATCGTGCAATGATCATATTCTTGGTGAGTATAGTGACAATTAGTCTCTATTTACTTTGTGCATTCATGAAAGACTGGATTGTTGACGATCTGGATGACGCTTTTGTTGTTGCAGTGTAATAAAGTTGGATTAGAGAGAATAACACCCAGGTATCTAAGTAACCGTCGCATTCATACAATCTCTACAGTAGTGGTTGCCATGGCATGATACTCAAACTCAGCGGAGGATCTGGAAACTATGTCTTGTTTCTTGCTACGCTAGAAAATAAGTGAGTCACTATGAAACAAACAGAACCCAGTCGTGGAGTGACGAGTGTCAACATCCCCCCTATAATCCGCATCGACGTCAGCAAGAAGGACTAATGAAGAGGTGGAGGATATAAACAAGGATCGAGTCATCGTGCCACGAAGATAACATATGATCCGGAGAAGAACTGCATAATGTGATAGGCGAGGTGCTTCAACAAACTGGCTGACTATGCCAATATCATAAGCATGTACGTCCTAGAGAAGGTGAAATAGACAAGCATCCGGACAAGTTGACGATATCTTGAGGCATCATGGAGTGGCTCACCATCAGTAGTAGAGATACGTAGATTTTGCTTGAAATAAATATCAGCAGATCAAGTATCGATAAGAGCAACATCTGTCAATATCTCAGAGGTGTATTTCTATTGGGACAATGGAATCCCATGGGGAGAGTGAGCAATCTCAAGACTGAGAAAGTAACGAAGAGGGACGAGATCCTTAATCTCAAACTGTCACCGAAGATGGCATTGGAGAGAGGCAATAGTGGCACTATCACTACATGTGTTAATCATGTTATCCCCATAGAGGAGTAGGATGGCCAGATCTTGAGATGAGGAGCGAGTGAACATGGCATAGTATGTATTATATTCAACGAAGCCAGTAGCAAGGCCTTCACTACGAAAACACTTAAACAATACACGAGGAGCTTGATTGAGCCCATAGAAAGCTATGCGGAGATGACAAACATTCCCGGGAGCAACAAGTAGTCTAGGAGCAGGACTCATATAAACCTCCTCGGAGAGAGTACCATGAATAAAAACACTATTCATATCCATCTAATGAAGCGACCATCCACGAATAGCGGCCACAGTGAGTAGTGTACCAACAGTGGTCATTCGTGCAACTGGAGCAAATATCTCATCATAGTCAATCCAATTTTCCTGAGTAAATATATACTCTGGCAACAAGATGAGCCTTATGATACTTAATAGACCCATCTGACTGAGTCTTGAGTTTGAAGATTCATTTACAGCTGATAGAAGAGACCCTTGTATAGTAGGACATTGAACCATATCCAAAGTCTGAGTCTGGTGAAAAGCCTTAAATTTCTCGGTGATAGCCTGTTGGCACTCAGGAAACTTCATCGCCTCGTAGGTTTCGGGCTTGTGATGAGCATGAATAGCTGCAAGAAATGCCTGAAATCAAGGGGTATACGAAGTGACTATAGAGAATGGAAAGCGATCAGGAGAGTACCTAAATTTGTCAGGGGGGCAATATAGGCATTCAGAGCAGCGAGGGCAAGGATCCACATTGGGGAGGATAGGGTGACCTTAGGAGTCTCTGGAGTACCCAAGAGAGAAGGTGAAGAAGGAGGAAAAGACTCTGTGATAGGAGGTGAGGGAGTAGAAGTATGTGAATCTATTGATGATGAAGAAATAGGTGGGGTGGGGGGTATGAGCAGATGAGGGTGTGGGGGCAAGGGTAGAAGTAGGAAGGAACAAAAGTTAAGATGGAGTGGTGGTGAAGTAGGAGAAGTATCCCCAAATGATATGGAGAAGAATAGCAATCCACTAGAGACAGAAGAGAAATAAGGGACATCCTCAATAAAGTAAACCTCATGGGAGATACAAATTTGATGAGCAGTAGGGTCATCACAACGATAACAGTTATGCTCGCGACTGAGACCAAGATGGACACATCGAACGGATCAAGCAGAAAGTTTGTTACGTTTGTGGGAAGGATCGAGGACAAAACGTGTGCAACCAAATGTCCGAAACATGGTGTAATATGGAGAAGTGGAGTAGAGTTTTTCATGAGGAGAGACACCGGAGAGAACAGAGAACGAAGTGATATTGATGTGATGAATAGAGGTAAGAATGGCCTCAGCCTATAAAGAGTGAGGAACAAAACCAGAGATAAGGAGAGCTCGAGCAATCTCAAGAATATGACGATACTTTCGCTCAATAAATACATTCCGTTCATTAGAGTGCGGGCAAGACTATTAGTGTAGGGTGCCATGAGACTGGAGGATCCCACACATCTCGGATGATAAATATTCATGAGTACAATCAGACCGAAAGATCTTAATGTATTTATGAAAGTGTGAATCATAGTTGTAAAAGCATGATAGATATGAGGTATTTCAGACCGATGACGCATCAGATATACCCAAGTGCAACAAGTGTAGTCATCAATAAAGCTTACATAATATAAATACCCAAAGATAGAAAAAACAAGATCAGATCTCCAAATATTAGAATGACCTAAATAAAAAAGAGCAGTAGATTGGGAAGCACGAGTAGAAAACGGAAATTCTAAGTGTTTTGCTAAACGACAACCAATACATATTGAAAAAGTAAAAAATGACGCTCAACCGAAAGCCCCAGAGCAAAAGAGACTTCTGAGTCGATCACTAGATATATGACCTAACCTTTTATACCACAAGTTAGCATCAGAGGTAATAGAATTAACATACTCAGAATATATAAGGTGCAGACGATGGAACATTGAGGTGCTATGATGGTACAGTCCGCTGACTTTACGACCCAACCCAATTTGCTTCCCTGTTTGTGAATCTTGCACAAAACAAGAAGTGGCAGAAAAAACAATTGTTAAACCAGAGTCGCATAAGGAGCTAACAAATATTAGGTTCATGCATAAAAGTGGAGCATGATGGACACGAGACAGCGTCAACCGAGATGGGTCAGAGGCAAGGATGATATATCTACACTGTGAAATAGGGATATGAGCTCCAACAGCGGTGCGAACCTGTAGGTATGCGGGAGTAGGTGTACAGTTTGTAAGAATAGCTTAATTTGGTGTCAAGTGACATGTAGCCCCAGAGTCAAAAATCTAAGAGGAAACAGTACCAATATCATATGCAGTAGACAAGGTAAGAGGAGTCAAGGAGCCTGAACTAGTGTGCTGGCAGAGCATCTCTGTAAGCTGACGGAAAACCTAAGAGTCGACCGGAGCCGGTAAAGGGGACTGGACAACAGCTACAGTAGGGCCTCCCACAAGGTGGCCTGGTGTGGACTTGCGACCACGATCACCGCGCCCCCCCTGCCCCACCCTAGATTGTCATGAAGGTCAGAACCCCAGTAGGGGTCACGAGTCGCGCACTTCAGGCAATCACGCTTCATGTGACCAACCTCATTGCAGTAGTGACAGATCATGAGACAGAGGAGTAGGTGCATCGCGAGTGCCTAGCCTAGTCTCCTCATCCACCAAAGAAAACAGAGAGTTCTCTAGACTAGGAGTAGGAACACAGTCGAGGAGCTAGGCCGCCAAAGTTGCAAACTCGGAGCGAAGGGCGGTCAGGAACTAGTGAAGGTAACCAGTATCAAGGTACTGCTGGAAGTCTGTTGAGCGAGGGTAGCCACAGGGTGCAGGAATAAATGAATCTCGCTCGTGCCAGTAGCCGTTCATAAGACTGAAGAAATCTTGGATCGAGCGACCACCTTGATGTGCAACCTGAGCATCACAGAGTAGCTGATAGTGACGGGCACCTCCTTACTAAACAAATCGGTATCGAAGGTACTCTCACTGAGCACGTGCAGTGAGTAGATGACCAAGGGGATTCAAAAGGGACTGGAAGATCGAGTGGAGGATGTAAGCTCGGATCACCTGATCGTGGCGATGCCATACAGTAGCAGGAGCATCAAGAGCCGGAGTAGTCGATGTGGGGGGAATTGAAGCAATGGTGGTGGTCGAGGAGGATTCAGCGAAGAGGGATCCTTGACGGTGATGTGACCCCAAAGATCACGGCAGGAGAGATTGGCCTCGACGTAGACCGACCAATCTGACCAGTCGACGGCAGTAGTAAGCTTGAATTCCAAGATCTTCAACGGTGGGAAAGCCATGATAGGAGCCAGGGGCAGAGTGAGGGTGATAACTGGAGAGTGCATGGCCGCTGATGCCTGATTGGGACAAGTCTTAGAAGGGAAACCCACGGAGCGAGTGCCAGATCGGACCCGTAAGAGCCATACAGAAGATGGGGGGGGGGGGGGTGCCAAGTAGGTGTCCTTCAGAAAGAGGCCGACCTACTTCGTTGGGGCTGAAGGAAAGACAAAGGCGGCCGAGTTGATGGTGCGGAAGGGGAAGGGGAGGCCGATTGCAGAGGCAGTGATGGGGATGCAGGGGCTAGAGAGGTACGGTAAGGGTTGGTGGGTTTGGGGCTGCGATGGGGAGGCTCAACATGTGTTGGGGGTCAACGGGGAGGGGTTTGAGCAGCGAAAAGAGGGATCAAGCGACCGGAGGGTAGCATAGCCATGGGGATTGGTCGGCCGGAGATCGGTAGGTTACGGGGCTGATTACAGCTAGGGAAGGAGCGAAGGTCGGAGGAGAGGCAGGTGTAGGAGAGGTTGTAGAGGTGGTGGTGGGGGGATAGTGGCAGAGATGGAGGGATATAAGATTCGCTCCAAACATGTACACAACATATTGTTTGTTTTGTTTGTGCCCATAGTAGCACTTCTCATGAGGTCATGCATCCAAACACTACTTACCTGAGCATGCTTAAGTATAGAGTTCTTACGGGATCTGTAGCGATGCACGACTTTAATAGGGTACGACCAATGAGGATTGGTGTGAATTGTTAGGGCAGCAAAGAGGGTGCCTACTGTTGGGTGTGTATTTGTAAAACCACACAAAACCAACTAGAGTTTAGTCCCATATCGATTTGGGGAGAAATCTTCTACCAACTTATAAGGGATTCTACTATTCCCCCCACTAGTCATCATACTAGAGGAGGGCTCCACTAGCTCACGCACGCGCGCGTGCATGCCGACCCGGGCTGGGCTTGAACTTGGGCTTGGGTTGGGTGGCGCATGTGTGTGCGCCTGCGAACCCGAACAAGATAGCACCTCCGAAATGGGCTGGTCCTCACCTGGCTTATTTTTATTTTTTCTTATAAGCCCTCCACCATTTATCATTTTTCTTTTGGGCTTCTAGCCGTTGTTACATGCTAGTCGTTACAAGCTAGCTCTCTACGAGCTGTAACGAGCGGTGTCAATGGGCTTGATCACAGCTCACGAATGTCTCCCCTCTTTCAACCCTCCATTAACTACCCGAGGCCTATATAAGGCTCAGTACAGCCTTGATTCCGAAAATCGGAATTGCTCCATGCCTCTCTCTCTATCTCTTCACTCTTGGATCAAAGTTCTTCGAGAGAACTTCTTCTCTTGCTTTCGAGTCGCTTTGTTCCTGCAAGTTGTACGAGGTTCGCAAAACCCTTCTTTAAGTCGTGCCGATGAGAAGGAGGTCGCCAGACTGGGGTTGCCATATCTTCGAGAACCATTGTCATGAAACCCGCACGAGGGGGACACTAAGTTTCTTAGGACAATGTTTATCGTGCTTCGACCATCAGGCTAGAGTATCTAACACTTCTCTTGTCCTATTATTAGATCTAAATAAATCGATTTGCATCTAATATAGAAATATAAATAATTAGAGATAGTGTACATATATAAGATTTTTCTTTCTTCTAGAAAAGTTCGGCAAGGTGAATGACGATTCCATAGAACTCGCTCTGTCTTGGCAAACCATTTCTAAAAAATTTTGTGAATTATCTTTGCATGCAAAAATAATATTTTATAACCAATTTTTAATATTAAGAATTTGATTAAGTTCCGATTTTGCTAGCATAGAACGATTAGATTTTCAACACTTACAACTTGCATATACAAGGGTTTGGGCACCCCCTTTGCTGCCCTAATAGTCCACCCCAACCCCCAATGGCCGGCGTACCTTATTAAAATCGTGCGTCGCTATGGATCGTATGGCTAGGATTAGGCTAGGATGCCACATATATATTTTACTACAACAGTTTCCATATACAAGCTAGGGATAATTAAACACATAACACCAACCCTACAAGCTAGGGTTAGGGTAGGGTGCCACATATTTTAGTACAACAGTCCGCATGCACTCGAGATTCATGACACTGTAGCACTTATTACTACTGTAGTAACCGTCGGTCCAGAGAGTTCTTATTCCTTCCGTAGGTGCATCGGCTCGAGCCCGTTGGCTACCGCCACCGAGACCCGCCCCGTCTGATCGCTGACGGCCACCCGGTGCGCCGCTGCCCTGCACCTCCCCTCGGTCACCTTCTCCAGGTACTCCCCCACGTTCACAACCATCGCCCCCGGAACGTGCGGGACCTGGACCCAGACCCCATCGCGCTTCAGCTGCAGGCCGTCGACACCGTTGCCGACGTGGATGGAGATGGCGCCCTGGTCCGTGTGGGGGCCCACCCCCAGGGCCAGCTCCGGCTGGGGGCACGGCGGGTAGTAGCTGCACGACATGGTCTGGAACCCCTCACCGAAGGTCCCCTCCACGAACCCCGTCTCCTTCCCGAGCCCTTCCGAGATGCACCCCGCCATCCTCGCCGTCAGCGCCCACGCCTCCTCCAGGAACTCCTCCGCCGCCTCCTTGTAGCCGGCAGGGTTCTCCGGCCACAGGTGGCGGGTCTCGCCGATGACCGGGCGGCCGAAGTGGCGGAGGTAGTCGCGCCAGAAGTGGTGGGGCTGGGGCTCCGACGTGTTCAGGCTGGACCCGTACCGCACGGGGGCCATGTCGTGGTCGGAGGCGTACCTCATCTTGTCCTCGAGCGGGAGGGCGAAGAAGGCCTCTGCTGCTTGGACCATCTTCTCGATCAGGGCGGCCTTGATCCCGTGGTTGACGGCGAGGAACAGCCCACCGTCGGCGCAGGCCGAGGTGATGGCCTTGACGATGTCCGGCCTGGCGGCTGGGTCGTCGAGGCCGTTAAGGTTGACAACGGGGACGACGAAGCAGGCGGCAGAGGGCGGGGCAACGGGCCCGGAGCGGAGGTGGTCGGGGAGGACGTAGGCGGGAGGGAGGGTTCGGAGGCCGCTGGAAGTGTTGAGGAGGTGCATGACGCCTCTGTGGTCGATGGGGTAGGTTACGACGGCCATGGAAGTAGCCATACCGTGAGGTTGAGGTTCAGCTCAGACTCAGAGAGCGAACTGGCCGGCCCAGTAGGTGATCATAATAGAGATCTCGCTGATTCTTTCAATTTATACAACACAGAGATATCAGACGGTCGGACGGGATCTCATCGTTCAAATCTATTTGCCAGTAATCTCGTGTCCGGCATTCCGTACGCTGAAACCCGGGCCCGCCTCCCAACAAACTTGCAACCTCGCTCAATTATTGTTGAGAATAGATCAAGCTGTTTTTGTGGGGGCTATAGGATAAGCCCTAAGCGGATGCCACATAAAATTGGCAGCCCAAAAGTTCGCAAATTATAGAAGCACTCTCGGACACCCCTTTCGACTGTGATGGTCAGAGCAATTGCCCTTCACCCATTTCGATAAGGAATGCGATTTTTTTTTTCCCATTCCAATCTGGCTATAATTTATTACACGTGGATAGGGTTTTTTTGTTATTTTTCCTTTTAATCATTCATGCTTTGCAATTTCTCTTCCAGCTTGTATACGTGTTATTTGATTCTCCTCCATTGTACCGTTTGATTATCCCAATGATCTTATTACTTACAACAACCATTCGAGGAAAATATACCTTGGTTATAATTTGAAAAATCTAGGTTATAAATTCTGAAAACGTGAAATGTGATCGATTCAAGGAAAAAGTACCTTATTTATTCGAATGATCTCATTAGAAGTTATTAAATCCAAGGTTATCAACAAGGTTGGGATGAAATCGATGAAAGTGGCTGAATATTAACATTTTGATCAGAGAAAAAGAGTACAAAAATAAAAATTATATAAGATTTGTTGGTCGTGATGAGTCTAGTATATATTGGATGCATATGATTCAATTTTGGTATCAAATGTTGTACTGCGGATTTTTGATATTGTGATTTTATTTTTACAAGGATTTTAAAATAAATATAGATTCAACACTGCCTATAGTTTATTGTTATGATGGAGAATTATTATATTTAAAAGGAAAGTACGAGTACAAAGGTGGGAGAACGAAATGTATCATTTTACCTACAAAATCGGATTATGATTATCTTCTTCAGTAGATTTGAAAGATTCCAAAGGATAGTTTCAAAAAGTATGAAATCACCATAAAGATTTTATATCAAAATACACTTGCATGTCCTCCAGCCGAAATTATAGATAATAATGATATCGCGGTGTTTATTACTCATAACATCCGAACCGATAATACTAATATCTCATTGCAAATAAACAATGTGCTGAAAAACCCAAGGTCTATTCAAATCAAACCACTCAATCAGTAGTAAGTGGAAGTATGAAGAAACGACACATGTTCCTCGTAAATTTCCTTCTGTGGTTACTCCTCTAGTCATCTTTAAAAATGTCTCGACATCTTCGGAGGTTCATGGTTCGATGGCATCATCATTAGGTGTCCGAGATTTGCATGCGTATGGAAATAATTATATTAACTATAACGAGAATTTTAATTTTTTTCCATGCACTTTTGATGCCAGTCAAGGTGTCACGCAACGTGTTGAGTATGATACCAGTGTAAAGGAACGTGAAGATAACCCTCCACTATTTGACATTATTATGAATGATAAAAAGTGCAAATTAGTTTCCTAATGATTTTTGGTTAATATTTTGATGATTAATTAGTTTGTGTACTTATTTGTTTCTAAATAATATATGCATGGTAAGGTGAATGACGATCATAGTAGGTCAAGAAGAGATGCAAAATTATCTATAGATTTTAACAAGAAGCTGTTGTAAATAATTCCTTGTTAGAGGCTCTCAAGTAATGAAGTGTGCCATCTTCAAGAATCGGTCTACCACAACAAATGTGGAAACATGGCCTCGAGCAGTCCGATGTAACCTAAAAATAAAATTCATGTTAATATGTACCCATGGAACCTTTTACTATAGGAAGTGCATAGTGCATACAGACCATGACATGTTCTGGGCATGTTTTTCGGCATTCTGAGACTACAACGTTTCACCAGGCGATCAATGTTCATCTCCATATTCAGCCAATAGTAGCGTTCATACACCATTGACAATGTTCTATCATACTCTTAATGCCCTCCAAACCCTCTTATATGCAGCTCCCTGAGGACAGAGATTTTCAAGGTAAGACTCCAAGACGCATAACTGAACACCCTTGATAAGATAGTGTATCATGTAAAGAGAAAAGGAGAAGCCAATTGCCTCAAGGTAGATTGCAACTTTATACATCAACCTCATATAATGGTTATACCTTCTCCAAGCTTACTATTTGATTCCGTATGAACGTCAGCACTCATACTCTCCTTGTTCCTCTTTGTAGAAAAGCCGGTTGTTTACCATCTACCATAGTTACCAAGTTGAAAGTCAGGAAAAAAATCGGCTAAGAAAGAAGCCGGAAAAGTACGAAAGAGTCGGAAAACAAATGGTAGAATTATGAAATATATTAATATATAGATGTTCCAACATGTTTTTTCTTAGTAGCACGTGACGGGATTAACACACAACTAATCGGGTCAGAACTTGAAAATCCTGAGATTTTCACAAAACCGAGACTATTTCAAAAAATCGGGAAATTGTTGTGTAGCGAATGGTTACTTGACAAGTCACATTTTAATCACGATTTATGTAAAAAACTCAGAGATTTTGGTAACAGGGCCGTCCACCCCTAATTTGTTTTATTAGCTTTGGTATGAAGCTGTTGCATAGCTTCGGCCGTGGACGTGAAGTGCTCTAATGTCCACAGGCATGCATCGATAGGATTAAAGGAGACGATGAATCTGGGCACAAGCATTGTACCGGTCAATACTTCGATTACTGGTCGTGCGTCGACATATGCGTAAGTACACTCTTTCCTTTTACTAACAGGGGGCCTGTTGTTACTTCACATGGACTCATCGGTTGAAAATCTTTTTTTTTTTTTTTGAAAAAACAAACCGCAGGTCGCTCCAAAGCTTTTCTGCTGCTGGTTTTGATCCTAAAAGGTAGCCTCTTGACATTCGGTTGGTTGCTTAGTTGCTGGTGGCTGGTCTTCTTGCCAGTGCATTTTGTTTGGAGAATTTTTTTTTTTTTTTTTGAATGATGTTTGTGTGGATGATCTTGAACTAAACCAATAAGAAGCATTTCGTTGGGTGAACCGATTCACTGGGTGGTGGTTTCTTTTTCTTCTTGGTACATATTGGGGCCCTAGCTAGTCCCAAGAGTCACCACGAAGGTGTACAGCTACACAGCCACCGGAAGTCGCCTCACCATCGAGCGGAAGAGCCGCACCCAGCAAGAGGAAGGGCCAGGGGCCACCTTAGGACACACGTGGTGGCGCACAGGAAGTTGCCACACCGAGCAAGAGGAAGGGCCACCATCGGCTCCAAGGCAAGGTCATCTATAAGTTTCGATGAAAGATATCGGTGACATTAGGACCTACATAATGGCGAGGTGGGACATAGGAAGGTTTTTTTTTTTTTTTTGGGGGGGGGGGGGGGGGGGGGGGGCGGGGGGTAATGTGCCTAAGACCCTTACATGAAATCGATATAGTGATAAGGACGGACAATTAGATGCTTTAGCTGTAGTTCCTCTTGTTTGAAAAATATTTATTTTACCCCTAGACCATTTGGAAATATTCATTTCACCTGTAGACGCAGCTATACAAAAAGTGTGAAACGTAACATTTACTACAGTGAATTACTGTAGCAAAAATTTTAAAATGAGATTTTTTGAAAAATATTTGCTAAAGTGATTTTACTCGTAGTGTAGCATTTCGGTATGGAGATAGGGGTGTAAAAAAAACCCACCGGCCCTATCCCGGCCCGGCCCGGCCCGAACATACCATGGACCGGGCTCGGGCCGCCACCTTGAGCCCGCAGCACGGCCCGAAAGGAAACCTGAAAGCTTGGTTCCAAAGTCCGATTTAAATACTATGTACTTATTATATATATAAAAACTGGGTATACAAAATATAAAAGAATTATGGTGCCGTGGTTATAGTTGCTTTAACATTTGTAGAGGTTTAGCCTTCAAACCCTTCTTTGTACAAAATTTTTAAATTAAAATACCTTGTTTTAAGACCAAATCAGGCCCGATATTCCAAATACATATACCTGGGCCGGGCCCAGACCCTTGGCCTGAGGCTCGGCCCATGAGCCCAACGGCCTATCCGGCTTGACATCTCAAGGTCCAACCCAAAGTATTTTAGGTCCGGCCCGTTTTACACCCATAGGTAAGGTAAGGAGTACATTTGCTAAGGTGCATATTATTAATAATTATGATTTTAATATTAGGGGCAGTCTTGTCACTTAAAGGGAGGGAAATGTCAATGGAGGGACTTGCTCTAAAACATCGTTTTCGTGAGGGGGGAAAGGGGCAAACCCATCTTGTTATATGTACTTCACACTAAACCAATCTCTTGCACCCCCCAATGAAGCCCCCGGCCCAACCCCATGGCTAGGGGTGTGCAGGATCCAAACCAAACCGATCGGTTTTGATCAGTTTTTTTTTTTTTTTTTTTTTTGAGAACCCCTCCTGAAGGAGGGAGGGTTTGGCGGACCCCAACCAGAAACCATTAAAACTAAGTCAAAATATTGTTACAAAACAGAAGGGCCTCCTCCCCTAGTTTGTCACGCCAAGGGCTAATCCAAGTCCTGAAAAGAGAGGTAACTGATTGCCGCAGTTTCTCCTGCCCGGCCGAAGTAGCCTTGAAGATCCGATTATTCCGCTCAAGCCAGATTACCCACACGATCGCCATGACCAACATATCCCACGGCTTCCGGATCCCCGATGGGGCTCTCCTCCTCCTCCAAGAGCTCCAAAGGCCCCGCAAAGACCTCGGGTGCGAGAAGATATCGGCCTTTCCTTCGAAATGGTCCCACAGTTGCCTAGCAAAAGGACACCCAAGCAACAGATGCGATGAAGTTTCCTCCTCCGCGCTGCAGAAAGTACAAAGAGTGTCCGACGCTTGGGGATGACGCCTTCGCAACAAATTTACCTTAGTCAGAATCTTGTTCCTCGAGGCCAGCAGGGAGAAGATCTGAACCTTCGAAGGCGCCTTCGTCCTCCAAATGGCCTTCGACGGCCTGTGGCGCTGAACCCGAGGGAGGAGGTGCTCGTAGAAAGATCTAACAGAGAAAAGCCCAAAAGAGGAGCAATTCCACCGTACCTCATCCCGCGTGGTTTTGAATGAAGCCGCTTGTAAAATTTCGTAGAGATCCTGCAGCTCCCGCCGACTATCCCGATCTAACGGAGCCCGAAGCTTAACATTCCAACCGATGGAGCCCAGCCTCCGACAAGCCTGGGATCGGACCGAAGCGCCCTTGTTTCGGGCCAAGGAGAAGAGAGACGGAAAGAGCTGCTCCAAAGGCCTGGTCCCAAGCCAAGTGTCACGCCAAAATTTGATGTCTCTCCCATCGCCTAAAGAAATAGAGGTCGCCTCCCTGTAGAGGTCTTTGACCCTTAGAACGCCCCTCCAAAAGTGGGAAAATTTGCCAGAGACTCTACTCCGTGCGTGCAAAGGGGAGAACCTTTTAAAATATCTAGCCAGAATAACCTACCGCCAGGAGCCATCCGAACCTTGCTGCAACCGCCACCACCATTTTCCCAACATCGAGATGTTAAACTGGCGTAGGTCTAAAACTCCCAACCCTCCCAATTTCTTAGGGAGACAGACCTGGTCCCATCTCATCAGATTGTACCCTCCTGAATTGGTTCCCACACCATGCCACAGGAAGGAGCGCCGGATTTTGTCGATCCTGTCAATCACCCAGGATGGCAGAAAATAGAAGGAAAGGTAGTAGGAGGGGATCGAAGAGAGAACAGAGTTCACCAGCACTAGTCTGCCACCTGAGGATAAAAATCTACCCTTCCAACCCTCCAATCTTCTTTCGATCTTCAGAATCAGCTGCTCTCAGTCCTCCCGTCTCAGGGCCTTATCACTGATAGGCAGACCCAAGTACTTCATCGGTAAGGTGCCTTCTCTACAGTTCAGAAGCCTGGCCAAACCGCTACCTGCTTCCCCCGTGCCGATGTAATACAGGCTGCTCTTCTGGAAATTAATCTTCAGCCCTGAAGTCAATTCCAGCCCGTAGAGGAGAATCTTCAGCGATACCATCTGAAAGGGACAAGCCATGGCGAAAAGCAAAGAATCATCCGCATAATGCAAATTAGATGTTGTCCAACCGTGCTCGCCCACTCCCTTCACCAAACCTTCGGAGTTCGCCTTGCGAACCGCAGCATCAAAAGCGTCGACCACCAAGATGAAGAGATATGGGGATAAGGGGCACCCTTGCTTCAGGCCCTTATACACCTTGAAATCCTTGCCCTGCTCCCCGTTGATAAGACAGGAGAGCTTAGAGGAGACCAAGACCTCTCTAATCCAGGCCAACCACTTACTAGAAAAACCCTTGGCCTCCAGTAGCTTCAGCAGGAAATCCCACCGAATCTGATCGAAAGCTCGTTCGAAGTCAATCTTCAGCAGGACCCCTTCTTCTCCAGATTCACGCAGGTGGAAGATAGTCTCGTGGGCTGCCGCTACACTGTCAAGGATCAATCGCCCCTTAATGAAAGCCGTCTGGGAGGGATAGACCAGTAGCGAGTTGTTGTCGGCTAGCCTATTGGCTAGTACCTTCGCAACGATCTTGTAGAGGCAGTTCGATAGAGAAATCGGCTTGAAATCTCGAATGGTCTCTGCGGCAGATTTTTTAGGGAGAAGGATTATCCAAGAGTGATTAAGGTAATGAAGACGCACCTTGCCCGAGAAGAAGTCACCCAAAAACCGGCAAAGGTCACTCTTCAACATGTCACAGTACTTCTGGTAGAACACCATAGGGAACCCATCTTGTCCCGGAGCACCATCAACTTTGGACTGGAAGACCGCCTTTTGGAAATCCTCCTCGGTAAACTCCAAGTCAATATCCTAGTCACCCGGGAGTCTCCGAAAGTCAACACCGGACCAATCAAAAGAAACCCCAGTCGTTGCACTATCCTCACGGAACGAGCTCTTGAAAAAGGAGGTAGCCGCCTCGAGGATATCGGAAGTGGAAGTCAGCGATTGCTCCTCGTGCCACAGAGTAGTCAGAAAGTTCTTTCTCCTCCGAGCGTTAGCCACTTTGTGAAAATATGTGGTGTTAGCATCTCCCTGCTTAACCCACTGCTCCTTCGAACGTTGCCGCCACATCTCTTCCTCTCTCCGTAGGAGAAGGACGAGGCTCTCATTTAGCTCTTTCAATCTCGCATTCTCCCGAATCGAGAGATTGGAGGATTCTCCCTTCACTTCAAGAGCCTGAATCTCCGACAAGACAGAAGCCTTCTGCCGCAAGACATGACCAAAGTGCTCCCTGCTCCAGCACAGAAGCTTCCGCTTAATAAATCTGAGCTTGCTCGTCAAATTCAGCGCCGAGTTCTCATGACTACCTGCTTCCGCCCACCACCCAGCCAGCAGCTCCTTGAGGCCTTCCTCCGAAGACCACATCAGCTCGAATCTAAAAGGGGGGCGGACTGGAGAGATGGAATCAGTGGAAAGGAGAATCGGGGCATGGTCAGAAATACAAGAAGCCGGCCCTGACTGGATCGAGCCTGGAAATTGCGAGTCCCAGTCCGCCGAGATCAGGAACCGATCAAGTCTAGCCAAAATTGGGTCTTCTCTCTTGTTGCTCCACGTGAAGGTACGCCCAGTCAAAGGGAGATCAATAAGCTCCTGTTGACGAATGAAGAGAGAAAAGGCTCTCATAGCCGAAATATCACCACCACTACGTAGCCGCTCGCCCGACCCTCTCGTCACATTGAAGTCTCCGGCGATCACCCAAGGGCCAAGAAAGTTCACCCTAAGCAAGGACAACTCCGTCCAGAAGTCATCCCCTCTATTATGATATGTCGGGCCGTAACGGAAGAAAGCATCCATTCCTCGCCGTCTACCCTATTCTGAAAAATAAGGGAAAGGGAGAACACTCCAACGTTCGTGCTCCTCAATAAAAGTAGATCGTCATTGTATCCCACCAGAATACCTCCTGACGCTCCTGTAGAGTCCTTCGCTTCCCACTTTGCAATCTTCCTCGTACTGAGGGAATGGAAAAAATGGCTCGTCGGATTCTCCCACTTCGACTCCTGAATGCAGATGATGTCAACGTCATGAATAGAGGCAAATGAACTGGCAGCCCGCCTCTTCTCCGACCTACCTAAACCTCTAACATTTCAAGAAAGAATCTTCATAGAAACACAAAGAAACTAACTCCACACAACTCCTCTGGACACTGCCGCAACCACTCCTCAAGAGGACGAGGCCAATCTAGCCTGCTTCTCCTCCATAGCCCTGAGGGAATCAAGAAAGAAACGAACACCTTCCAGCTCAGGAGTAGTAATAAACCCACACTTCTTCTCAATGTCTAGGATTACATCATCATCCAAAAACGAAAGGGGGAGGGAAGCCGAAGGGTCTGCCTGGTCCAACTCCAAAAGGCGCATCTTCGACCGGATCAGAGCTTCAGCAAGTGAAGGATCCTCCGAGGAACGCTGCAAAATCTGCCTGAAACTCCTCCTGACCAACTGAAGCTGAGTGACGCCGTCGTTATCTGCCGAGGTCTCCCGTCCTTCATTACCCTGTTCAGTCACAGCAGAAATCCCCCGCCCTTCAATCCCCCGTTCTGCTACAGCGCACCTGCTGACATCAGAGTTAGGATCAAGAGGTTCCCCCGAATGGGAGGAATCCATGTTGATTGGCACTTGATCATCCTGGGGACCCAGGGGGGGTCCCCCCTCCTCCGGACCAACAACGACGCCCTCGTGCTCATCAGCAAAGGGGTTGACGTAGGGAGCCACGCAAGCAGCGTGGGCACCCTCAAAAGAAAAAGGAGGGAAGTCTCCATTCGTGCCCAAACAGAGATTCGAAACATCCATACCTGCATCTCGGGAGAACTGTTGGAGGGATGGCGTACCTGGGTCGTGACTGCTGCCAGCCTCTCCTCTAGACAGATTCACCCCGCCGAAGTGCGCTGGAGCAGGGGAAGGTGGGGGCCGGACGCATTGCTGCCGGAACCGCGTAGGCTGCGGTCCGGCCGCCACTGGCGGCCCGAAGCCAAGAGGGATCACAGGCTCCCCGAAGGGCATCCTATCGCCAACCCCATGCTCCAGGGGTTTTGATCAGTTTTGACACACTCAATGGATCGGATTGGATTGAGTTTTTAAAAAACCAACATGATTGGATCGGTTGACGGATTTGTAATTTAAAACCGACCTAAACTGAATCAAACCGACATATGTTTATACATATAATATTTTATTAAATATACCATATCTCCTCGTATACCCTTGCTAACAACAACCTAAGCAATATTGTAGGATGACAAATAATCAGTCAAAAATCTTATTTAGGCCTAATGATTTGATAACAATTATTATTTTTTAAGTAAAAGCAAGATCCTAATAGAAGGAAAAAAAAGCCCAATAAACATATGGGCCAAAGCCCAAACCGATCATCCAATCCAATCCAAACCGACTATATCAGTTTGGTTTGGATCGGATTGAAAATCCTCAAAACCGACTAAGGTTGGATCGGTTTGGGTTTTGCCTAAATAGGTTCGTTTCGAACCGATGGACACCCCTACTCATGGCAACCCTGTGACGACTAAGATCCAATAGGCCAATAGCCAAGAGCCAAGACTCCTGAAACAGTGATGCCAAGATGGATGAGGTGAGGTGTACAAGGCCATGAGTTAGCCCCACATCGTCTGGAGAGAAGGAGATCCTGAGCTACTTATATAATTTTTCCTCCCAAACATAGAAGACGTGTTTTAAAACCGTGCGCGGCTTACGGAATTCGTAAGAACTCCGTAGTTAAGCGTGCTCGGATGAGAGCAGTACTATGATGGATGACCTCCCTGGGAAGTTCTCGTACGGGCACGGGCATAGCGGACAATGTCTTGTGCGTTTGGGGTGGATGTTACAAAATGGTATCAGAGCCGGTTCTTCTTGGGATGGGGGGTCTAACCCTACACGAGGACGTGTAGCCTTAAGGGGGGTGGATTGTGATGACCAAGATCCAATAAATCAAAAGCCAAAAGTCTTGAGGATGTGATGCCAAGATGGATGAGATGAAATGAGGTGTACATGGCCATGAGTTAGCCCCACATCATCTGGAGAGAAGGAGATCCTGAGCTACTTATATAATTTCCCATCCAAAATATAGAAGACGCGTTTTAAAACCGTACACCACTACGGAATTCGTAAAAACTCCGTAGTTAAGCGTGCTCGGGCAAGAGCAAGAGTTGCAGAGAAACCTCCCTCCCCCCTTTTCGGATCTATTTTGAAGAAAGAATAGGGGGTAATTTAGTCATTTGACACATTCCGCTTGTGGACGATGACGATTTCAATTTGGTCCATAGTTTAGGGTCTATTTGTTCAAAAATATAGTTGAGGGACCAATGTGAAACTACCCCCATAGTTCAGGGGAGGTTTATGTAATTTGTCCTTTTTTTTGGATTGATCAGGCGGTCAGAGAACAAGGCGCTAGAGCATGGGCTCAAAGAGGTCCATAGATTGAAACGGAGGAAGACATCATACCTGCTATTTTTATATCAAAGTCCATAATCTTGTGAACATAACATCAACAGATAAGCACAAACAAAGCAACCACGGCCTTTAGGAAAAGCTCGCTCCAGGATGTCCATACAGGAGCAAACAGGAAACCTCTCCAACAAGGGAGAGAGGAAGTACCACTCAGGACAAGAGCTCATTGAAGAGATTGAAGACCAAATAGGATTAAGGCAATACGATGTGGGAAAGATAGGAGATGAGCTTTCCATCCTGCAATACGAGCAATGACTTGACTACAAAAAACTCTAGATCTTTCATTACTAGTAAATCTGTCAACGGATCGGATTATGCTATATCCAAATCCAATAGGTTATGTAAACAGGTTATCGGATTTGACTATTATTAGATCACCGGATTAAAAAAACCCAATCCATATTTATTAAGTATGGATCAGATCCAGATCAGAATTCAATCCATTAACATATCTACATCAGACGGTTGTACTATCATTAAGCATCGGATCTACAGAAGAGCAGTTGATTTAGGACTCAGCACTCAGAAGGGTTAGGATAGCATTTGAGTCTTGATGGAGGGATCATGATAATCTTTTTTTTATTGACCCTTACGGCCCTAGATCTAAAGCAATCTAACCTAACAACCAATTAAAATATAATTTATTACGTTATAATTTGTCGGATAGGGTTCTTAATGGATTGGATTGGCCTAAATCCATATCCGATTTGCTAAGTAAATGGATTACCGGACAGTCTTAAAAAACAATAGGGATAGAGTGTTAAATCCTTGTTGGAGATGGTGTATTAGACAAAGGACATACAATATTTGGGTTTAGTGCAAAGTCATTCCCAGAGATACATTTTTACGACAAGTTCCCAATCGAAAATATTGAATTTTTTTCTACCCTCTAAATGACAAAATTGCCCCTTAAGTACCCCTCTAGAAAGAGTATCAATTCATCTTGAGCAAGAGTATCAATTCAATTTGGTAAGAGTATCAATTAGCCAAATTAATATTGTTGCTACAATGATTTCACTGTACATGGTATAGTGAAATCACTGTAGTAACAATATAAATTTTGTTTGGTAAGAGTACCAATTAGCCAGAATGATATTGTTGGTACATGTTGTGATATTTTAATTGTACTCGTAAGTGCACGAATCGTGGATTGTAGTGCAGCGGAGCGAGGTCGATCCCACAGGGAGTTTGATAGGAAACTCAATAAATCTAAAGTTGATTGAAACCTAATCTAGCTAACAATGGTTGAAGTCTGATTAGATTAACTAAGCAATTAAATTAACAAAAACTAATTATATAATAAAGACTAAAGCAATTTAATTATGGAAAAGTACTTGGATTAGGAGAAAACTTAGGCTTCAGGATTCATCCTAGCATCCTATGATAGTTTAGGGTTGATCATTATATTGTCCTCAATTAGATCGTCGTAAGGACATATTCTAATCGGATGATTTAGCAATGAAAATAGGCATGGTGTAAGCATATATAGAATACTTATAAAACGATAAGCATTAGGTATACTATTGCATGTAACATTGATTCTTAGCATTAACCATCATATGATTATAATTAATCTAAGATAAGCATTCACTATATCTAATGCATGGAAAATCTAGAGAATACATCAACATGCGTTAGCGGAATATTCTATTTTAAACATTGATAACAAATTTAATAATCAACTCCAAAACATCATAGAACACTAGCTAGTTTTTCCATTTAGACTAAGCTGTGGAATTTAGCCACGCATCATCTCATATGATATCATTGTTTTGTTTTATAATAAATAAAAAACAAAAAGAACAGAGGAACCAGATGATGACGATCTTCTTAGCTTCTCCCCCGTCTTTGCTTCTTTGCTTCTCGTAATCCGGCTCAATGATGGTGTGATAATTAAGAATGGTGGAGCTAGGTGTTAGGGTTTCGGATTCAGAGATGGTATAAGCTTCGGTGGTGAAGAAGATGGTGAATGGTGGTGGATGATAGAAGATGCTGGATGGTGTTCGGTGGTGAGAGCCCTCTCCCCGAGATGGTTTAAGCCTCGGGTTCGTTGATGGTAGCAGCCTCCTTCAACTAGGGTTTCGTTCCCCCTCTATATAGGAGAAAGAGAACGATTGAGTAAAGAGAGAGGAGTTTGGTTGCGAACGGGAATGGGTACACGGATGGCTAGGGATGATCGGATAAGGGAAGAGACGAGATCAGTGTTATCAGAACCGGACCGGACCGGCCGGTTGGACCGGTGAACCGGTGATCCGGACCCCTGGCCGGTTCGGTTGAAAGGTTAGATCGGAAATGCATCCAAACCGGTAAAACCTGTGTAAATCGGCCGGGTTTATGTAAACCCGTTTGACCCGGACCGAATAAAACCCACTGATATAAATCTAAAATCTGAAACTCACCGTTTCAGAACTTTGCCTCTGTTTCTCTCGATCTCGAGCGGTGCCAACTGCGAGAGAAACTCAAAGAACCCTAGCGCTAGAAGCCTAGAGCGGCGCCGATCAGCCGACTGTCTAGTGCCGTACGAAGCCGGGCCGCCCTTCGTCGAACTCGCCGGAGTCTCCGCCGACGGTCGATCCGTTTCCTTCCCCTAAACTCCCGACTCCCGAGCCTCCTCTAAGGTTTCTCTCCTTCCTTCTCTCTCTCTCTCTCTCTCTCTCTCTCTCTCTCTCTCTCTCTCTCTCTCCCTCTCAAATGAGAGGTGATTTTCTGTTGTGCTGCTACTTGTGCTTGTGCATAGATTTTCTATTGTGCTGCTACTCGTGCATATCATTGATCATTGGGCTCTGCTGTTGAGTCTAATCCTTTTGGGTCGCGGGCGCCATGAATAGATCCCCTGTGTTCTGCAAAAAAAACAAAAATTGGGCTCTTGGCTTGGTGGTAGTACTTCCTCTCTCTTTCATGTAGGAGAGATTACCTAGCGGAGCGAACTTTCTCTATGCGAATCTTGGCTGTTGATGTCATGTTCACATGATTTTGAAATTTAATAAATAAACAACTATGCCTGCCTTCCTCTCTTTCCAATCTCTGGACCTCTTTGAGCCTCGCTCTAGC
This sequence comes from Chamaelirium japonicum, assembly GCA_947650365.1. Taxonomy (NCBI): domain Eukaryota; kingdom Viridiplantae; phylum Streptophyta; class Magnoliopsida; order Liliales; family Melanthiaceae; genus Chamaelirium; species Chamaelirium japonicum. Next base: position 11,136,467 of record OX393552.1, read on the forward strand.
GTAGACGGTCCATAAAAAAAAAATTACAAAATCGTATTAGAAATCGATGACTTGCAAGCATCTTATTGTTTTGCTCAATTCTATACTTCTATTTTGTGTTTCTTGAGTGTAGCTGACTTGCAAGCATGGACAATTGGGCATCATCAATCATCATAGTATATTTGTGTTTATTTATTTATTTCTCTCGTCTATGCGAATAATTTTTGATAGGGGTGGCAATCGGGTCGTGTTCGTGTCGTGTCTAGTCGTGTTCGTGTCCAAAAACCCCAGACCCGGACCCGACCCGTTTAACTAATCGTGTCTAGATCCTAAACCCGTACCCGACCCGCCAATAAACGGGTAGACCCGATAAGACCCGGTAAGACCCGTTTATCACCCGGACTATTCAATTGACCCGGTCCGACCCAATCCGACCTGACCCGAAAGACCCGTTGGTATTATATATTATAGACTTATTGTATCGGATTGCGGGTAGACCCGACCCGACTCGACACGACCTGTTGAATACTAAACGGGTCTTCCCGGGTCTACCATGTCCACACCCTAAACCCGGACCCGACCCGTTTATTAAACAGGTCTATCATGTCGACCCCTTTACGACCCGAACCCGGTTAGCCCTGACCCAGACCCGCTAACTTCGTGTCGGGTCGTGTCGGGTCTGCCGTGTCGGGTCCGAAATTGCCAGCCCTAATTTTTGAGCCCTAATTGGGATTTTGAGAGTCGTCTTCTAGTTTACTTTAAGCCCAGTCCAAAATAAATGTCTGGCTACGCCCTTGCCCACAGAGCCGTTTGCTGGTTCTCAAAAAATTAGGTTGTTTGGATCTCATTTCACTGTCATTTTGAGAAATAATTGTTACTTGGGTTTCTCAAAATCAAGTGAACTGAGTGATTGTATCTCATTTCACTTTTTTTTTTTTGAGAACCATGTTGGTTGGGTTTCGGTTTTTTTTTTTTTTTAAACCAAGTTGTTTGATTTTTTCACGGGGATCTTTTGTTTGGATTTTACAGACACAACCCCTATAAAAAAACAAACTCACTGCGTTGAAGCTTCTCTGAATTTCCTACGAACTCCATTGATACAAAAACAAACTAATTGCATTGAAGCCTCGAGATTAGCCTATAATTTGGCATGAATTGTTCTCTGAATTTGCTACAAACTGCATGATTGACTTTTGTAGTGTAAAATAAATGTTTATTGGTTTTCCTTCTTAGTTGTGAGTCATATTATATATTTGTGAATGACTGAATATTTTTTTTTGTTCATGTTGGAAAAATAGATATTCAGTATCTGGATTTTTAATTCTCAATGGAATCAGCCACCAGTTCCATGCCACCCTATTCTCCTCCGAGAAACACTGTGAGAGGGAAGAGTGACCCAGCATGGGGCCACTGCATTGAAGTTTCTGAATCTTCTGAAATTGGTGGAAAGGGAAAGAAATTGGTCTGTCTTTATTGTCAGAAGACTTTCAAAGGTGGTGGCATCAACCGATTTAAGCAGCATCTAGCTGGGGTGAAGGGCGATACAGAGCCATGTAAGAAGGTTTCTGCTGATGTTCGTTATCAGATGCATCAGAACATAGAAGAGTTAGCTGCAAAAAAAAGAAAGGTAAAAGAATTATATCATGAACAATGCTCATATGGTCCCAGTAATATGGATGAACAAGTATATATGCAGTCGCAGAACGATGACGAAATGGAAATTCCACATCCACCTCTGTTGTCTAAAGACAGTGTGGGAACTACAAACAGAGTTGATCGAGGACGGAAAGGAAATTTGAACTCTTACTTTATGCCAAGGACAACTCCTGGAGCTCAACCTTCTATTAGGAGTGTTCTGTAAGGTAAAGAGGCTAAAGAAAAGTGTGATCTTGCAATATCAAAATGGATGATTGATACTTGCATACCGTTCAATGTTGTTAATTCTGTGAATTACCAACCGATGATAGATGCTATTACTGGATTTGGTCCTGGGTACAAAGGCCCTGGGTTCCATGACCTTCGTGGTTATTTATTGAATAAGAATGGTGAGGAAGTAAAGAGTTTCGTTGATAGTTTTCGTGTCACATGGAAAGAGACCGGTTGTACCATCATGGCAGATGGATGGACAGATCAATGCAGGAGAACACTTATCAATTTTTTGGTCTATTGTCCTAGAGGAACAATTTTTCTAAAATCAGTTGATGCTTCAGATGCTTCTAAGACTGCAGACATGCTCTATAAATTGTTTAGGGAAGTGGTTTTATATGTTGGTCCTGAAAATGTCGTGCATATGGTGACAGACAATGCGGCAAATTATGTGGCGGCAGGAAGGTTATTACAAAATGAGTTTCGAACACTTAGCTGGTCTCCATGTGCAGCTCATTGTTTGAACTTGATGATGCAGGATATTAGAAAGTTGGATGGGATAAGTGAGGTAGTGGAACATGCTTCAAAAATCACGAAGTATGTATATAATCATTGTTATGCACTACATTTAATAAGAAAACACACAGGTGGAAGAGAGATACTTCGTCCTGCTCCTACACGTTTTGCCACAAATTTTATTGCATTACAAAGTATTTTGTCACAGAAAGATGCACTACGAGCTATGGTGACATCTAGGGAGTGGACTTCGTGTGCATATGCCAAGGAAAGCAAGGCAAAAAAATTTGTTGACTATGTATTAGATTCATCATTTTGGAAAGAATGCGTGGTAATTGTACAACTCACAGAGCCTCTTGTTCGAGTTTTACGTATCGTTGATAGTGATGATAGGCCTGCAATGGGCTATTTGTATGAAGCTTTTCACAAAGCTAAAGATGAAATGATAAAGAGATTTCAGAGGAGAAAGAAAAGAGTAGAGCCTTATATGAGAATCCTTGAGACTCGTTGGGACAATCAGCTCCATAAAAATCTTCATGCTGCAGGTTATTGGTTTAATCCCGGCAATCAGTACAATACAATTGAAATGACAAAACATAGGCAAACTACTTCGGGGATCTTGGATGTTATTGAAATGTATGCCTATGGAAATCCCACACTACGAAGTTCTTTAACAAAAGACATGCGACTGTTTAGAAATGCAGAGGGCGACTTTGGACGAGTCTCTGCCATAAGTGATCGGAATGTTATGCCTCCAGGTATGATGTTTAATGTTTAAAAGCTCATATTTATTTTATTTTATAAATATAATTATGTGCTCAATAATGTTTTATACAGATGAATGGTGGTTGTGTTATGGAAGCAGTGCACCAAATCTTCAGAAATTAGCAATTCGTGTGCTGAGTCAAACATGCAGTGCTTCAGGTTGTGAGCGCAATTGGAGTGCATTTGAGCACATTCACTCCAAAAAAAGAAATAGGTTGGAGCATCAAAGGCTAAATGATCTTGTTTATGTGCATTACAACTTAAGGTTGCAGCAGAGGTATGATCCATCTACTTGATTCATTATGAAAGAATTAATTTATATTTCATGACATTCTAATTTCTTACTATCTAACATGTTATATAGAAATTATTTGAAGAGAATGAAGTATGATCCAATTGATTTTGAAGATTTTACTGAGAATGGCACTTGGATATTGGAGGATGAGCCTCCAATACTAACAATTGATGAAGTTGAAAGTTTTCGGCGAGATCTCGCAGCTTGCACTATCCAAAATCCTCATATCCAGAGTAACTAAACTATTAATGTCATCCTTTATTTCTAATGATTTATCTGTTTGTATTTTGTACTTTATATATTTATATAATTTTTGATAAACTTATACATGTATCGTGCATTGATGTTATACAGATATTGATTTGAACTTAGATGCGTTGGATGATGATTTGGACTTGGACGTGGATGACGGCAATAACATTGAAAATAGAGTTGAAGATGGTGCTGCTAATGATCCCTATGGAGGTGTAACAGAGACAATGGAGAGGCATATGACTGATATTGGTCTTGGTTTTAGTCCTGTCAGAGAATCATTGGATCAAGATTGGAGTGCATGGAGAAGGAGAGATCTATGAGATTTTAATAGTCATGGACTTATGCTTATAGCCTTAAGTTATCGTAGAGTTGAATAATTTAAAATTTTGATCTTTATCTGGTTAATTGTTAGATGGTTGAACTTATTAAATGATTATGCGTCACTGAAAGCTTGCTAGTTGCTCATATTGATGTTTGCAATTTATGATATACCACATCACTACAGAGAACAAAACTTGCATTTTAGATTTTTAAACTTTAGATATTTATTAATAAAAAATATTTTTAATATTAATATATATTATTTATTTATTTAAATATATCATCGGTTCAACCGGTTGACCCGACGGTTGAACCAGAGACCCGTGACCCGGACCCTAGACCGGGTCAACGTCCGGTCCGGGTCTGATAACATTGGACGAGATCATATGGCTGCATGGTTCGGATGCACTGGATTGTAGGGGCAGTTGTGATTGATCTAGAGAGAAGATAGGGGTGCGATCGGGTCGGTTTTAACTTTTAGGTAGAGAGAAAATCATAGGTGAGAGGGAGAGAAGATCACAGAGGGTCTCGGGTAAAGGGAAGGCTGGGATTGCATTGCAAGGGGTTCGGTGTCGCGATCTAGAGAGAGAATCGGTGGGCTGGAGAGAGTGAATCACGAGTGGAGATTTAGAGAGAGAAAATAGGAAACGGGAGAGAGAATTAAGGAGGGAGAAAAACAGAATACAGATAAGGCAAGGAAGAGAGAGAAGTTCGGAATGGGGTCGGATTTGAGAAAGGAAAGGGTATGATTAGGTGAGGGCTGATTTGCATGCATGAGTTCATGGATCGGACGGCTGGGTTTTGATTGCATGGATTTAGAGAGAGAAAGTGAGTTCGTTAGAGATGGGGACGATCAGGGATAATATGAGATCGTGTGCAGATTTTAGAGAGAGAAATAAGGATATCGGGTAGGCTTGGGTCGGTTAGAGAGAGAAGTCTAGGACGATCGAAATTAAAGGGGTCCCATGTGCTGCCCTTATGCAAGGGAAAAGAACGGCTACGATGAAATAGGATAAAGAAAGGAATGGCTGTGATTTGATGAGATGGAATAGAAAGAGACGGCATGGTGTCAGGTAGTTGGGTGAATTAATGCATGCATGCATGCACGGCTTTTATGCAATGTAGGGCTGTGATTATTTGGATGCAAAGGACGTGCATGCATGGTAAAATATTGATGGGATATTGGGTTTGTGAAAAAATGGATGGCTACAATTTAGTAAGAATTTAAGATGGGATCGAATGGCCGGGATGTATGCATGCACATGGCTATGGGTGGAGTTTATGTATGGGAGTCGGAAAGGGACGGTTGCGATCGGATCGTGCATGAATGCATTGATGGTGAAATAAGAAGAGTAGGGAATGGGCGACTTGGGTTGGTTAATGGGTTTAAGCACAATGGGGTCACATGGGAGGCTTGGTCACCCATTCATCATCATCCGAATTTATCATCAAATCCATCATCGCTCCTTCGCATGATTGTACCTATCTTCTGATCCGAGTCATGTGTTGCAGCGACTTGTTGAAGTCTTCCCTCGGCCGAATTATCACAATTATCATTTTCTTTATCGTTTTTCAGAATAGACCTCCAAACGAGCTGTGCAACCTCCATCAGAGTGCCGTGAGAATATTCACTTCTAAGTCGTGATGCCTTTGAGCTGATTGCATCGAAAATCGGGTCAATTCTCTGAAAAATACATATGAAATGACGCTTATCAGGTTCATATGCCATTATCGATAAAAGGATAATTTGGACAATCGAGCTCTATACTTCGCCTGCATGAGTCGTATGAGAGCAAACAAATATGCTGTTATGTTTATATTAAAACCTATTATGTACTGATGCAAAAAAAATCATGCAGTTTACGTGTATTATGAAAGTTTTACGTAACAAACTGATGATATATGCTTGAGACTAATCGGATAATTTGCATAAATTGGTTGCTCAACACACCCCCAAACTTGAATCTTTCTCGTCCTCAAGAAAACAAACAAAATAAATAAAAAAAATAATAGAAGAATAAAAATAACTTAACTCACTTTTGCAGGAATCGCGATTGTACTTAGCACGTACAACAAGCCGTTAAACCCCTAGGTTACCCTAGTGGACAAGTTTTGTCTCGTAAGGGTATGTAGTGAATTTACCCACAAAATTCAATATTTTTTTTTGAAATAGGAAATAAGAAATAAGAAAAAATCAGTTTTGCAGAATAATTAAAAAGTATTCAAAAATAGAATTTCTAAGGCACAAGACTTTCAAGGTAGTCAGTCCAAGCTTCGGCTTTCGTAGTAGTCATTTTAGGTTCTAACTATTAGTTTCCTGTTAGAAAAAATCAAGGTCAACTATGGCCGAGTGCACGGTGCTGTCTGGGCTAAACACATCTGGGGGTTTGGTTCTCTATATTTATATCATTCTAACAGTCTCATAGAATGGTCAAAGTCGACCTTAGAACCTGAGTCAAAACCAGCTAATCTAGACAGGCTAGTGAGAGTTATGGATATTCACCTTAATACCTTTCGGCTTTATATGTGATATTCTAGTTTCCCTATATTATTTATAGCGACGACTTTCACACTATTTTTTTTTTATTTTTTTTTTATAGGTCTTTTTTTTATCTAATTATATATCCCTTCCTAACTTGTACCATGCCAGCTGCACTCTATGCCAATGACACGCTGCCAACGCTTTCATGAGTTAGGTAGCCATCCTCATGTTGCTTTTATATTCGATTCACTCTGCATCCATAGGATCATTCTCATAACCCTATCGACCAGGCTTCACTCATACTAGGGCATACAGGTTAAGACTTTTACAAAATTAGGTCCTAGACCATACTAATAGATAGCCCTTTCCGCTATACCTTAGAATTCACGTACTGGTGATTTATAGTAGTACTTTTTATTTTTTTACCAAGTGAACCAGATCCACATGGTTCATCAGAACTCTAGTTGACTCTTAGGTTGATATGATAGCTTTGAATCTAGACCCTAGAGGTGTAAGCCAGATTTGAAGTGAAAGGTCGAGTATAGTTTGTTTTGGCAATCTCTAAAATGTTACTAAGGGTCAGAACCATGTAATACTTACTTTTTCTAGCTAATCCTTAGGCTTTTTACCTTAATTATCCAGTGCCTTATAGTCCTATTCGAGTACAATAGAATTAGACTACAAAACCTGAAATAAAGGTAAAATTGGTTTTTTTTTTTTTGAAAAGAAAAGACAATAACAATGCCACAAAAAGACACTAACACAAAAAAGAAAAATATGCATATGCAAATTCCTAAAAATTTCTATACAAACGCTACAGTTTTGGTAGGGGACTACAGACTGGACACACATACGCTGAGACATATGTGCCGAGCTATCCCACTACAGCATAAGTTGATGCAATGATATAAATTATTATTATTATTATTTAATTAAAACTAAAACTAATACTTTTGCAGAAACTAGATGCAAACATGATTTTTTATTTTTTCAAAAATACACCACACAAAAGTACACCACACCCCCCCAAACTTAGATTAAACATTGTACGCAATGTATGAAATAAACATGCTCCTGAATGAGATAATAACAATATATGACATCAGTTTTGAGTGACAATTATATTTGAAATGTAAGTACAAAATTAGAAGAGTGGATAGTACCTCAAATATTTTGTATCATTATTTCTTGTAAAAAGTTAGTGACACCAAGACATCAAACAAAACAAGGACATAGAAACTAATTAAGATAAGTAGATGACAAAAAAAAAAAATCTAACTATTATAGTACAGGAGAGGATATTATTTTTTACTAGATTAATTTATTAAATCCTAATAGACATGATTGATCTTTTGGAATTTTTAGAAAGAAAAGAGAGTAGTTGCCCATTGAAAAATTATACCCCAAAGTATACCTTGAGCTCGTTTCATTCATAACTACATATTTTGTATTAAGGTTCAATATACATTGTTTCTCATTTGATAATTTTATTTTTTCTTCAAATTGAATTATGTAAGCTCCACTAATATCATCTAAATTCCATTCTAAAAATCCCTTTGATTTATACCTCAATGTAGTATCATGATCCATATTGAAGTCAGTAAAAATTATTATAGGAAATCTCTCTTCCTGACCCAAATATTTATGTTCTAACTCAGATGACAGAATTTGTAAGGCAGAATTTGATTTTTTAATATTAGTTGAGAGAGTATTGGTTTCTTCAAAAATCACATTCTCAATAATATCATCAGTATTTGTTAGACAGGCTTCCAAGGAATAAGAAAATTCAGATTTAGTAAACTCGTCTTCTATGGGGATGTTAGTTATGTTCTCCCTATTAACTTCATCACCATCATTCATGGGGTTAAATTCAAATTGTGATGTAAAGTCAACATTCCCTCTATCATTAAGATATTATTGAATTCTAGTCAGACGTTGTTTAGTATTTTGTTGCATATGAGTCACTTCTTTCAAATTTTGCAAAATATTTTGATTGATTTGTATGCATTTTTCAAAAGTTTCCTCAAGAGTCTCTTTATATAATGTCTCATAAGAATCGTAAGTAGTAGAGACTTGAAAATCATTAGTAATAGGCCCATTCTCCTAATAATAATTTTGCCAACTAGGATTATACATGTCATAGTACGGTGAGCCATATTGTCAGCTTGGATTATATGTTCCATAATATGGATCTTGAATACTTTTTGGATATTCACGCTCAGTTAATATATGTGTATAACACTGATTCCACATTGACCGAGAAATAGAATAATCAAAGAAAAAAATAGGATGAACTTTGTTTCTATAAATATATTTTTTATTTGATTTAATAAAACCTAACTAAAGCTAGTAGAATGACACAATCTAATTAGATGCAAGTGTTTTCCTAAAACAAAGTCCCTGGCAACGGCGCCAAAAACTTGTTGTGATATTTTAATTGTACTCGTAAGTGCACGAATCGTGGATTGTAGTGCAGCAGAGCGAGGTCGAATCCACAGAGACTTTGAAAGGAAACTCAATAAATCTAAAGTATGTTGATTGAAACCTAATCTAGCTAACAATGGTTGAAGTCTGATTAGATTAACTAAGCAATTAAATTAACAAAAACTAATTATATAATAAAGACTAAAGCAATTTAATTATGGAAAAGTACTTAGATTAGGAGAAAACTTAGGCTTCAGGGTTCATCCTAGCATCCCATGATAGTTTAGGGTTGATCATTATATTGTCCTCAATTAGATCGTCGTAAGGACAGATTCTAATCGGATGATTTAGCAATGAAAATAAACATGGTGTAAACATATATAGAATACTTATAAAAAGATAAGCATAAGGCATACTATTGCATGTAACATTGATTCTTAGCATTAACCATCATATGATCATAATGAATCTAAGATAAGCATTCACTATAACTAATGCATGGAAAATCTAGAGAATATATCAACATGCGTTAGCGGAATATTCTATTTTAGACATTGATAACAAATTTAATAATCAACTCTAAAACATCATAGAACACTAGTTTTTCCCTTTAGCCTAAGCTGTGGAATTTAGCCACGCATCATCTCATATGATATCATTGTTTTGTTTTATAATAAACAAAAAACAAAAAGAACAGAGGAACCAGATGATGACGATCTTCTTGGCTTCTCCCCCGTCTTTGATTCTTTGCTTCTCGTACGTAATCCGGCTCGATGATGGTGTGATAATGAAGAATGGTGGAGCTAGGTGTTAGGGTTTCGGATTCAGAGATGGTATACGCTTCGGTGGTGAAGAAGATGGTGAATGGTGGTGGATGATAGAAGATGCTGGATGGTGTTCGGTGGTGAGAGCCCTCTCCCCGAGATGGTTTAAGCCTCGGGTTCGTTGATGGTAGCAGCCTCTTTCAACTAGGGTTTCGTTCCCCCTCTATATAGGAGAAAGAGAACGATCGGGTAAAGAGAGAGAGAGGAGTTTGGTTGCGGACGGGAATGGGTACACGGATGGCTAGGGATGGTCGGATAAAGGAAGAGACGAGATTGGATGGCTGCATGGTTCGGATGCACTGGATTGTAGGGGCAGTTGTGATTGATCTAGAGAGAAGATAGGTGTGCGATCGGGTCCGTTTTAGGTAGAGAGAAGATTATAGGTGAGAGGAAGAGATGATCGCAGAGGGTCTCAGGTAAAGGGAAGGCTGGGATTGCATTGCAAGGGGTTCGGTGTCGCGATCTAGAGAGAGAATCGGTGGGCTGGAGAGAGTGAATCACGGGTGGAGATTTAGAGTGAGAAAATAGGAAACGGGAGAGAGAATTAAGGAGGGAGAAAAACAGAATGCAGATAAGGCAAGGAAGAGAGAGAAGTTTGGAATGGGGTCGGATGTGAGAGAGGAACGGCTGTGATTAGGTGAGGGCTGATTTGCAAGCATGAGTTCATGGATCGGACGGCTGGGGTTTGATTGCATGGATTTAGAGAAAGAAAGTGAGTTAGTTAGAGATGGGGATGATCGGGGATAATAAGAGATCGAGTGCAGATTTTAGAGATAGAAAGAGGGATATCGGGTAGCCTTGGGTCGGTTAGAGAGAGAAGTCTGGGACGATCGGAATTAAAGGGGTCCATGTATGCAAGGGAAAAGAACGGCTAGGATGAAATAGGATAAAGAAAGGAATGGCTCTGATTTGATGAGATGGAATAGAAAGGGACGTCATGGTGTCAGGTTGTTGGGTGAATTAATGCATGCATGCATGCATGGCTTTTATGCAATGGAGGGTTGTGATTATTTGGATGCAAAGACCTAAATATTGATGGGATATTGGGTTTGTGCAAAATGGATGGTTACGATTTAATAAGAATTTAAGATGGGATCGAATGACCGGGATGTATGCATGCACATGGCTATGGGTGGAGTTTGTGTATGGGAGTCGGAAAGGGACGGTTGCGATCGGATCGTGCATGAATGCATCGATGGTGAAATAATAAGAGTAGGGAATAGGCGACTTGGGTTGGTTAATGGCTTCAAGCGCAATGGGGTCAGATGGGAGGCTTGGTCACCCATTCATCATCATCCGAATTTATCATCAAATCCATCATCGCTCATTCGCATGATATTAGCTATCTTCTGGTCCGAGTCATGTGTTGCAGCGACTTGTTGAAGTCTTCCCTCGGCCGAATTATCACAATTATCATTTTCTTTATCGTTTTTCAGAATAGGCCTCCAAACGAGCTGTGCAACCTCCATCAGAGTGCCGTGAGAATATCTACTTCTTAGTCGTGATGCCCTTGAGCTGATTGCATCGAAAACCGGGTCAATTCTATAAAAAACACACATGAAATGACGCTTATAAGGTTCACATGCCATTATCGATAAAAGGATAATTTGGGCTATCGAGCTCTATACTTCGCATGCATGAGTCGTATGAGAGCAAACCAATATGCTGTTATGTTCATATTAAAACCTATTATGTAGTGATGCAAAGAAAATCATACAGTTTACGTGTATTAAGAAAGTTTTACGTAACAAACTGATGATATATGTTTGAGAATAATCGGATAATTTGCATAAATTGGTCGCTCAACGCACCCCCAAACTTGAATCTTTCTCATCCTTGAGAAAACAAACAAAATAAAAAAAAAAATAGAATAATAAAATTAACTTAACTCACTTTTGCAGGAATCGCGATTGCACTTAGCACGTACAACAAGCCGTTAAACCCCTAGGTTGCCCTAGTGGGCGAGTTTTGTCTCGTGAGGGTTTGTAGTGAATCTACCCACAAAATAGAATATTTTTTTTTGAAATAGAAAATAAAAAATAAGAAAAAATCAGTTTTACAGAATAATTAAAAAGTATTCAAAAATAGAATTTCTAAGGCACAAGACTTTCAAGGTAGTCAGTCCAAGCTTCGGCTTTCAAAGTAGTCATTTTAGGTTCTAACAATTAGCGGAAAAACATGTCCCCAATTTAGTCATTTTAGGTTCTAACTATTTATCTTTAGTGGAAAAACGTGTGAACAATAATTCTATTGCCAAACATGTCCCTAATTTTTTACATAAAACCCCTCAAATGTATTTTGTTATATTTTTTTTATAATCCAGTCCTCAAATCATATGTTACTTTTCCTCTCAATCAATACCCTCCATCTCAACTCAATTTAAACTCAAGTGTTCTTATCCCCCATCCTAGTTGAATCGCACTCACCTTAAGGGCTATCTCATTCGTTCCATATAAATCTAAGTATTTGTGCATATGGTGGGACGGTCTAAAATATTCCTGTTATAGTGGCATTATTGTAAATAAGTCAAACACGATGTAACATGTATTATAAATGATTCAATGCTAAGATTCCCAGCTATCTGTGATCACACATTCTTACAAGGACTGATAACTTGCAAAAATGATTCAATGCTAAGATTCCAAGAAATCTGTGATCACACATTCTTACAAGGACCGATAACTTGCGCATGTTTAAATTGGAAATGATCATCACTCGAGATAGTATCACAGGATTTTGTTTTTTTGCTAGACTAGCCAGATGGTCAGTGGATAAGGCGCTAGAACAATGTCTCAATGAGCTAGGTCCGGAGATCAAAATGGGGGATGCAGTCAGCAGCTGTTATTTATTATTTCCATTATCCCGTGAAGATGACATGAACGACCTGGGTTCAAATGCAAAAGCAAGACACAACAACCTTAAGGGAAGTTCGCTCCACGGTGTCCATACCGGGACTCGAACATGGAACCTCTCCAATATGGGAGAGAGGAAGAACCACCAGGACAAGAGCCTATTGGTCGTATCACTGGATTAAAGTCATCATATTGGCACAAATTTAAACTGTCAATAGTTTGGCCTATAAGGATCAATTGATTTGGGAATTAACGTGAGATAAGTGGCTTTCCAATTTGGTAGTGTAAGACACGGAATTGGAGAGCCAACTGTCTGACATTTATTTGCGTCTATGACCATGTATATATAGAAGTACATGAAGAGGTGAGACTTCTGAATAACTGATGTGGAACTAAACATCCTATACAAGGATTATTTATCTACAAGTAATAGTACTCCCCCTCAAACTCAAGGTGGGTTAAACACCAAGAGTTTGAAAACACAATATTGAAAAGCAGTAGTTGAAAGATCTTTTGTGAGGAAGTCTTTAATTTGTTCCTTGGAGGAGACGAAAGGTACAGAGATCGTGCAATGAACATATTCTTGGCGAGTATAGTGATAATTAGTCTCTATTTACTTTGTGCATTCATGAAAGACTGGATTGTTGACGATCTGGATGGCGCTTTTGTTGTTGCAGTGTAATGAAGTTGGATTAAAGAGAATAACACCTAGGTCTCTAAGTAATCGTCGCATTCATACAATCTCTACAGTAGTGGTTGCCATGGCATGATACGTAATCAAAGTCAACAGATGATCTGGAAACTGTGTCTTGTTTCTTGCTACGCTAGAAAATAAGCGAGTCACTATGAAACAAACAGAACCCAGTCGTGGAGTGACGAGTGTCAACATCCCCCCTATAATCTGCATCGAAGTCAGCAAGAAGGACTAACGGAGCGGTGTAGGACATAAACAAGGATCGAGTCATCGTGCCATGAAGATAACGTATGATCCGGAGAAGAACTGCATAATGCGATAGGCGAGGTGCTTCAACAAACTGGCTGACTATGCCAATATCATAAGCGTGTAGGTCCTAGAGAAGGTGAAACAGATAAGCATCCGGACAAGTTGACGATATCTTGAGGCATCATGGAGTGGCTCACCATCAGTAGTAGAGATACGTAGATTTTGCTCGAAATAAATATCAGCAGATCGAGTATCGATAAGAGCAACAACTGTCAATATCTCAGAAGTGTATTTCTATTGGGACAATGGAATCCCCTTGGGAGAGCGAGCAATCTCAAGACTGAGAAAGTAACGAAAAGGGACGGGATCCTTCATCTCAAACTGTCGCCAAATATGGCATTGGAGAGAGGCAATAGTGGCAATATCACTACGTGTGATAATCATGTTATCCACATAGAGGAGTAGGATGGCTAGATCTTGAGACAAGGAGCGAGTGAACATGGCATAGTCCGTATTATATTCAACGAAGCCAGTAGCAAGGCCTTCACTACGAAAATGCTTAAATCATACACGAAGAGCTTGCTTGAGCCCATAGAAAGCTTTGCGGAGATGACAAACATGCTTGGGAGGAACAAGTAGTCTAGGAGGAGGAGTCATATAAACCTCTTCGGAGAGAGTACCATGAAGAAAAGCATTATTCACATTCATCTAATGAAGCAGCCATCCACGAATAGCGGCCACAGTGAGCAGTGTACCAATAGTGGTCATTCGTGCAACTGGAGCAAACATCTCATCATAGTCAATCCAATTTTTCTGAGTAAATATATCCTCTGGCAACAAGATGAGCCTTATGATACTCAATAGACCCATCTGACCGAGTCTTGAGTTTGAAGATTCATTTACAGCTGATAGGAGAAACCCTTGTAGGACATTGATCCATGTCCCAAGTCTGAGTCTGGTGAAAAGCCTTAAATTTCTCAGTGATAGCCTGTTGGCACTCAAGAAACTTCACCTCCTCGTAGGTTTGGGGCTTGTGATGAGCATGAATAGCTGGAAGAAATGCCTGAAATCAAGGGGTATACGAAATGACTATAGAGAATGCAAAGCGATCATGAGAGTACCTAAATCTGTCACGCGGGCAATATAGGCATTCAGAGAGGTAAGGGCAAGGATCCACATCTGGGGAGGATAGGGTGACCTTAGGAGTCTCTGGAGTACCCAAGAGAGAAGGTGAAGAAGGAGGTAAAGACTCTGTGATAGGAGGTAAGGGAGTAGAAGTATGTGAATCTGTTGATGATGAAGAAATAGGTGGGGTGGGGGGTATAAGCAGATGAGGGTGTGGGGGAAAGGGTAGGAGTAGGAAGGAACAAAAGTTGAGATGGAGTGGTGGTGAAATAGGAGAATTATCCCCAGATGATATGGAGAAGAGTAGCAATCCACTAGAGACAGAAGAGAAATAAGGGACATCCTCAATAAAGGAAACCTCATGGAAGATACAAATTCGATGAGCAGTGGGGTCATAACAACGATAACATTTATGCTCGCGACTGAGACCAAGATGGACACATCGAACTGATCAAGCAGAAAGTTTGTAAGTTTGTGGGAAGGACCGAGGACAAAACGTATGCAACCAAATGTCCGAAACATGGTGTAATATGGAGAAGTGGTGTAGAGTTTTTCATAAGGAGAGACACCGGAGAGAACAGAGAATGAAGTGATATTGATGAGATGAACAAAGGTAAGAATGGCCTCAGCCCAGAAAGAGTGAGGAACAAAAGCAGAGATAAGGAGAGCTCGAGCAATCTCAAGAATATGTCGATAGTTTCGCTCAATAACTCCATTCCATTCATTAGAGTGCGGGCAAAACTATTAGTGTAGGGTGCCATGAGACTGGAGGATCCCACACATCTCGGATAATAAATATTCTTGAGTACAATTAGACCAAAAGATCTTAATGTATTTATGAAAGTGTGAATCATAGTTGTAAAAGCACGATAGATATGAGGTATTTCAGGTCGATGACGCATCAGATATACCCAAGTGCAACGAGTGTAGTCATCAATAAAGCGTACATAATATCAATACCCAAAGATAGAAGAAACAAGATCAGATCTCCAAATATTAGAATGACCTAAATCAAAAGGAGCAGTAGATTAGGAAGCACGAGTAGAAAACGGAAATGCTAAGTGTTTTGCTAAACGACAACCAATACATATTGAAAAAGCAGAAAATGATGCTCAACCCAAAGCCCCAGAGCAAAAGAGACTTTTGAGTCGATCACTAGATATATGACCTAACCTTTTATACCACAAGTCAGCATCAAAGGTAATAGATTAACATACTCAGAATATATAAGGTGCAGACGATGGAACATTGAGGTGCTCCAGATGGTACAGTTCGCTGACTTTCCGACCCAACCCAATTTGCTTCCCTATTTGTGAATCTTGCACAAAACAAGAAAAGGCAGAAAAAACAATTTTTAAACCAGAGTCGCATAAGGAGCTAAAAAAAAAATTAGATTCATGCGTAAAAGTGAAGCATGATGGACGCGAGACAACGTCAACCGACCAGACGGGTCAGAGGCAAGGATGATATATCTACACTGCGAAATAGGGATATGAGCTCCAACAGCGGTACGAACCTGTAGGTATACGGGAGTAGGTGTATAGTCTATAAGAATAGCTTAATTCAGTGTCAGGTGACATGTAGCCCCAGAGTCAAAAATCTAAGAGGAAACAGTACTAGTATCATATGGAGTAGACAAGGCAAGAGGAGTCGAGGAGCCCGAATGTGCTGGCAGAGCATCTCTGTAAGCTAACGGAAAACCTAAGAGTCGATCGGAGCCGGTGAAGGGGACTGCGCAACAGCTACAACAGGGCCTCCTGCAAGGTGGCCTGGTGTGGACTTACGACCACGATCACCGCTCCCCCCCCCGCCCCACCCTAGATTGTCATGAAGGTCAGAACCCCAGCAGGGGTCACGAGTAGCGCGCTTTGGGCAATTACGCTTCATGTGACCAACCTCATTGCAGTAGTGACAAATCATAAGACAGAGGAGTAGGTGCATCGCGAGTGCCTAGCCTAGTCTCCTCATCGACCAAAGAAAACAGAGTGTTCTATAGACTAAGAGTAGGAACACGGTCGAGGAGCTAGGCCGCCAAAGTTGCAAACTCGGTGCGAAGGGCGGTCAAGAACTGGTGAAGGTAACCAGTATCAAGGTACCGCTGGAAGTCTGGTGAGTGAGGGAAGCCACAGGGTGCAGGAATAAATTAATCTAGCTCGTGCCAGTAGCCGCTCATAAGACTGAAGAAACCTTGGATCGAGCGACCACCTTGACGTGCAACCTGAGCATCACAGAGTAGCTGATAGTGACAGGCACCGCCTCGCTGAACAAATCGGTATCGAAGGTACTCTCACTGAGCACGTGATGTGAGTAGATGACCAAGGGGAGTCAGGAGGGAGTGGAAGACCGAGTGGAGGATGTAAGCTCGGATCACCTGATCGTGACGATGCCATACAGTAGCAGGAGCATCAAGAGCCGGAGTAGTCGATGTAGAGGGAATTGAAGCAACGGTGGTGGTTGAGAAGGAGTTAGCGGCGATAGGTGGAACAGTCAGAGAGGGATCCTTGACGGTGATATGACCCCAAAGATCACAGCAGGAGAGATTGGCCTCGATGAAGATTGACCAATCTGACCAGTCGACGACAGTATTAAGCTTGAATTCAAAGATCTTCAACGGTGGGAAATCCATGATGGGAGCCGGGGGCAGGGTGAGGGTGATAACTAGAGAGTGTAGGGATAAAAGGGTCGCTGATGCCTGATTGGGACAAGTCTTAGAAGGGAAACCCACGGAGCGAGTGCCAGATCGGACCCTTAGGAGCCACATAGAAGATGGGGGGGTGCCAAGTAGGTGACATTCAGAAAGAGGCTGATCTGCTTCGTTAGGGCCGAAGAAATGACAAAGGCGGCCGAGTTGATGGTGCGGAAGGGGAAGGGGAGGCCGGCTGCAGAGGCAACGATGGGGGAGCAGGGGCTAGAGAGGTACGGTAGGGGTTGGTGGGTTTGGGGCTGCGATGGGGAGGCTCGACATGTGTTGGGGGTCAACGGGGAGGGGTTTGAGCAGCGAAAAGAGGGATCAGGCGACTAGAGGGTAGCATAGCCATGGGGATTGGTCGCCCAGAGATCAGGAGGTTACGTGGCTGATTACAGCTAGGGAAGGAGCGTAGGTCAGAGGAGAGGCAGGTGTAGAAGAGGTTGTAGAGGTGGTGGTGGGGGGGCAGTGGCGGAGATGGAGGGATATAACATTCGCTCCAAACACGTACACAACATATATAATGTTTGTTTTGTTTGTGCCCACAATAGTACTTCCCATGAGGTCATGCATCCAAACACTACTCACCTGAGCATGCTTAAGTATAGAGTTCTTACGGGATCTGTAATGATGCACGACTTTAATAGGGTACGGCCAATGAGGATTGGTGTGAATTGTTAGGGCAGCAAAGGGGGTGCCCATGGGTGTGTGTAAAACCACACAAAACCAACTAGAGTTTAGTCCCATATCGATTTGCGGAGAAATCTCCTACCAACTTATAAGGGATTCTACTCTTCCCCCCGCTAGTCATCATACTAGAGGAGGGGCTCCATTAGTTCACGCACACGAGCGTGCATGCTGAGCCGGGTTGGGCTTGAACTTGGGCTTGGGTTGGGCGGCGCGTGTATGTGCACCCGCGGACCCGGACACGATAGCACCTCCGAAATGGGCTGGTCCTCACCTGGCTTATTTTTATTTTTGCTTTTAAGCCCTCCACCATTTATCAATTTTCTTTTGGGCTTCTAGCCGTTGCTGCATGCTAACGGTTACAAGCTAGCTCTCTACGAGCTGTAACAAGCTAGCGGTGTTAATGGGCTTGATCACAGCCCACGAATGGCTCCCCTCTTTCAACCCTCCATTAACTGCCCGAGGACTATATAAGGCTCAGTGCAGCTATGGAACAATACACACTCCGAAAATCAGAATTGCTCCATGCCTCTCTCTCTATCTCTCCTCTTTTGAATCAAAGTTCTTCGAGAGAACTTCTTCTCTTGCTTTCGAGTCGCTGGGTTCCTGCAAGTTGTACGAGGTTCGCAAAGCCTTCTTCAAGTCATGCCGACGAGAAGGAGGTCGCCTGACCGGGGTTGTCATATCTCCGAGAACCATTGCCACGAAACCCGCACGAGGGGGACAATAAATTTCTTAGGACAGCGCTTATCGTGCTTCGACCATCAGGCCAGAGTTTCTAACTCTTCTCTTGTCCTATTATTAGATATAAATAAATCGATTTGTATCTAATATAGAAATCTAAATAATTTACATAAGATTTTTCTCTCTTTTAGAAAAGTTCGGCAAGGTGAATGACGGTTCCATAGAACTCGCTCTGTCTTGATAAACCATTTCTAAAAGAATTTTGTGATTTATCTTTGCATGCAAAAATAACATTTTCTAACCAATTTTTAATATTAAGAATTTGATTAAGTTCCGATTTTGCTGGCATAGAACGATTAGATTTCCAACACCTACAACTTGTATATACAAGGGTTTGGGCACCCCCTTTGCTGCCCTAATAGTCCACACCAACCCCCATTGGCCGGCCGTACCTTATTAAAATCGTGCGTCGCTATAGATCGTATGGCTATGGTTAGGCTAGGATGCCACATATTTTACTACAACAGTTTGTATATACAAGGGATAATTAAACACATAACACCAGTATCAAGGTACCGCTGGAAATCTGGTGAGCGAGGGCAGCCACAGGGTGCAGGAATAAATGAATCTAGCTCGTGCCAGTAGCCGCTCATAAGACTGAAAAAATCTTGGATCGAGCGACCATCTTGATGTGCAACCTGAGCATCACAGAGTAGATGATAGTGACGGGCACCGCCTCGCTGAACAAATCGGTATCGAAGGTATTATCACTGAGCACGTGCAGTGAGTAGATGACCAAGGGGAGTTAGAAGGGAGTGGAAGACCGAGTGGAAGATATAAGCTCGAATCACCTGATCGTGGCGATGCCATACAGTAGCAGGAGCATTAAGAGCCGGAGTAGTCGATGTGGGGGGAATTGAGCAACGGTGGTGGTCGAGGAGGAGTCAGTGGGGATAGGTGGAACAGCCAGAGAGGGATCCTTGACGGTGATGTGACCCCAAAGATCACGGCAGGAGAGATTGGCCTCGACGTAGACCGATTAATCTGACTAGCCGACGATAGTAGTAAGCTTGAATTCCAAGGTCTTCAATGGTGGGAAAGCCATGATGGGAGCCGGGGGCAGGGTGAGGGTGATAACTGGAGAGCGCAGGGATGAGGGGTCGCTGATGCCTTATTGGGACAGGTCTTAGAAGGGGAACCCATGGAGCAAGTGCCAGATCGGATCCTTAGGAGCCACACAGAAGATGGGGGGGTGCCAAGTAGGTTGTAACGCCCCTATATTTTACGGATTAATTCAACCCGTATAATACTGGGGTGTTAAGAATAAAAACTTGATATAAATAAATTCCATCAAATATGGAAATTACTGAGCTAATCTATTAAAACATCATTGTTTCATACAATTTATCGAAATCGAAAGCCTAAAGCTAAGACTTTCCACATAGACACATCATAATCCAGTTCCGTCATCGTCATAGAAAGATGTGTAGAGTGGGTCTTCAACTCCTTCTGGGTCGACCCCCGATCGCTCCTCATCCTCTTCGGGTACTGCAGGGTTTGTCTCTGTAGGGTGCACATCATCTGTAGGGGGGTGAGTTCTATCCACTGACTCACCAATGACTCAGTTTTGCTCATGCTAAATAATATGTATTGAAAGCAGTAAACATGACTACGAAAAGTAAATAATTAAAACATTAATCACCCGATTCCCTTTTTGGCTCTTCCGGCCAGGGTAGGAATCTCAATCCTTACCCGGGTACTTTTAATCCGCAACAAGGCTAGCCCCACACCTAGGAAACTTTTTGGCCTCAGCCAGGGCTAGCCCCACACCCAGGAAACTTTTTGGCCTCCGCCAGGGCTAGCCCCACACCCAGGAAACTTTTTGGCCTCAGCCAGGGCTAGCCCCACACCCAGGAAACTTTTTGGTCTCAGCCAGGGCTAGCCCCACACCCAGACAAGTGATTATGTATTTCAAAATTTACCATTTCATATCAAATTACCGACATTCTATAGCATATAATTAGCATGAATAAACTGAGTTTAAATCCCCTACCTGAAGTGTCGTAGAATCTTTTTCTTGATAAAGATGCCTTCACAAGCTCACGACCTGAAATATATTTTTATCTTTTGTTAGTTTTACAAGGATCAGACAGACTCAAATCCCGAGGTGGATTTATTAGGTTTTAAACCAATGTATTTAATGCATTTTATCTTATAGGGATATTTTGGTTATTATTAAAATATTTTTGAATTTATATTTATATTGTGGAGGTTTTTATTCTGAAATCGTGGCCGCAGACGGAATTCGATTCTGAGTTTAAAAGAAAAGGTTATGATCATTTACCTTAGGGGTAAAATGGTAATTTTACTTTTTAATTGTTGGTTGTGGTATTTTATAATCTAAGTAGGTGTATTTTGTCATTACGAATCCAACGCCACTGACGGAACTCAATTCCGAGTCCGTATGGGTAAGATAAGATCAATATAGTTTACATAGATAATCTATATATTTAATTATAGGTGATTTATAAATATAAGATGTAAATGGATCTATTGGTTAGCCTAAAGGGATTTAGAATAGGTTTATAAGAGGTTGTGGGTTCTAAATCAAGTATAGTCTTTTTGCATCAGCAATTTATAAATAGATTTAAAAATCCGAACGGGTTAACGGGTTTAAATTACATACCCGACCCAACAACCCGGGTTGGTGGAAGCGGTGGTCGGCCGGCGGCGGCGGGTGGCGACCGGCGGCGGAGGGTGGTCGGTGACGGTAGCCGGCGGCGGAGGGAGGCGGCCGGTGGTGGCGACCGACGGCGGAGGGTGGTCGGCCGGCGGCGACGGCCGGCGGTCGGCAGGCGGTCGGCAGCCGGCAGGCGGCGGCGGCCGACGGCGGCGGCGGAGGGTGGTCGGCGGCGGGTGGTGGGGCCCGCTTGGTCGCGAGGACTTGTGTGCAGATTTCTATGGGAGGGGGGGTTTATATAGGCCATCCGGGAATACGAAGAGTCCCGGGGGCTTTATTGCAAATCGATCGTTTCATATTCTGGCCGTTCGATTTGGAAACGAACGGTCAGATTACGCTTGATATTCCTTGCGTCGTTTCGTATTCTGATCGTTCGATTGGAAGCAAACGGTCAGATGACGCTTGGTATTCCCTGCGTCGCTTCGTATTCTGATCGTTCGATTGGAAACGAACGATCAGATGACGCTTGGTATTCTGGTTATATAATAATAATTATTTTTATTATATTTGGACAGAAAAGTCTTAAGGGATTTTTGGTTAGAGGAAATTGTTTTAAGAATTTATAAAAAGGTCTTGGGTTCGAATCCTTCTATTGGCTATTTATGTTTACACATATTTATATAATATTTTTTTTTTAAATTTTTAAGTACTTTAAATGAGTTCAAAACAAAAAAGTTTATATATGATTTTTAACCGTTTCGACGAGACGGACGCAATGGCGCCGTCTGTTTTTTATTTTAAATTTTCTTATAAAATTTCTTATAATGACCTTTTAAACTATTATTTTATTTTGGGTTGTTACATTCTCTACCCCTAATAAAAATTTCGTCCTCGAAATTTAAAGTACGTACCTTAGTTATTGAACTAGTATATTTCTGGATCTAATTCCTAAGTAACTTCTTCATAATTTCTTCCAATCATCAAGTGATAGATTTTTGCTTTTCTCTTTCCGAACTTTCTTTCCGCAGAATATTATTTCCTTTCCTTCAGGTATTTAAAAGATAACATTCTTCCGATAACAATGCATCATCATCCTATATTTGAATAACCAGTCCATTCCTAATATAATATCAAATTTTCTTCAATTTCAATTTGGCCACCACTCCATATTTTCAATTCTTAGTATACAGTTTCTGCAGACTCTGTTTGTTTTGGCCATATCACTAAGTGCAGTGGTGAGGGCAAGTATATACCCTAACGGTATCGTCTTTAATTGTAAGTCTCTAGTCAAGTGAATTGATATGAACAAAAATTTCCAAAATGGTGCTTACAAAAATTCAAATTGTTATGTTTATAACTCACTTATTTTTAATTGGAATAATATTCTAAAAGTGGATCGTTCATACCTTTAATGACGTCGTTTGATTCTTCCTCAGTAGATACTGCAAATGCTTTTCCAGGCACCTTTTGATTTTGAGCGATGCGAGCTACCGGTACTTGTGGAGCATTTCAAAAAGGATGACTGGTTGGAATGTTACCATTCAAGCGAGGACAATATCGTTGAAAATGATCCCGCGATCCGCATGTGAAGCAAGTCCGAGGTCCTGTAGATATTGGAGGACTACCCATCCTTGCTGGAAGTTCTTGTATCTTTGGTCTTTTATTTGACTCTATCAATGGTGCACTTCTTTTCAGTCTATTCTTTTCAAATATTTTTTGAGTTTCCTCCCATTCTCGTTCTGCCACTAAAGTAGTTTGTACTAGTTCTCTATATTTTCGAATACGGAGTACCGCTACTCTGGTTCGAATATGAGGATTCAAACCTTGTTCAAACCTTTTGGACTTTAGTTCTTCAGTGGCTATTAGATACTGGGCAAAACGTGACAGTTCAGTAAACTTGGCTTCATACTGGAAACACTAAGCTTTCCTTGAAAAATTTCTAAGAATTCTGCAATCATTTTATCTTTGGCAGCATCTGAGAAATATTTTTCCAAAAAAACTTTGATAAACTCCTCCCAAGTGAAATTAGTTTGGGTCCTCTTGACAGAATCCCACCAGTAATCTGCTTCTCCTTCTAACATATAAGTAGCTAAAGTGACTTTCTGTTCATCCGTTGCCTTCAAAGTCTCTAATATTTTTCCTATTTGCTTTAGCCATCTATCTGCAATCAGAGGATCCGGTTCTCCCGTAACACAAGGGGTTTTAGTTCTTTGAATTCCTTTAAAATAACCCTAATTCTTGAGCTTTCTTTGGAGGAATCCATCTTTTCTATAAGTTGATGTAGGGCTCCTAACACTTTGTTAATATATTTTGAATAGAAAATTTTAATCGTTAACCTTTTGGAGTTCTAATATTACTTTGCTCACCTTGAAACCTCTTATAGTAAATCTTTTCATTATAATATCAATCTTTTTTTTCCTAAGAGGTAATTATTAACTTATTTGGGTGTCTTGTTTATGGGTTTCAATAAGACAATAAATTCAAGGGTTTGAGAATAAAATTTTTCTGACTTTCTCTACTCACACATCAACTGTACCAACATTCTATAGCATATAATTAGCATGAATAAACTGAGTTTAAATCCTCTACCTGAAGTGTCGTAGAATCTTTTTCTTGATAAAGATGCCTTCGCAAGCTCACGACCTGAAATATATTTTTATCTTTTGTTAGTTTTACAAGGATCAGACGGACTCAAATCCCGAGGTGGATTTATTAGGTTTTAAACCAATGTATTTAATGCATTTTATCTTATAGGGATATTTTGGTCATTATTAAAATATTTTTGAATTTATACCTATATTGTGGAGGTTTTTATTCTGAAATCGTGGCCGCAGACGGAATTCGATTCCGAGTTTAAAATAAAGGTTATGATCATTTTACCTTAGAGGTAAAATGGTAATTTTACTTTTAAATTGTTGGTTGTGGTATTTTATAATCTAAGTAGGTGTATTTTGTCATTACGAATCCAACGCCACTGACAGAACTCAATTCCGAGTCCGTATGGGTAAGATAAGATCAACATAGTTTACATAGATAATCTATATATTTAATTATAGGTGATTTATTAAAATAAGATGTAAATGGATCTTTTGGTTAGCCTAAAGGGCTTTAGAATAGATTTAGAAGAGGTTGTGGGTTCTAAATCAAGTATAGTCTTTTTGCATCAGCAATTTATAAATAGATTTAAAAATCCGAACGGGTTAACGGGTTTAAATTACATACCCGACCCAATAACCCGGGTTGGTAGAAGCAGTGGTCGACCGGCGGCGGAGGGTGGTCGGCGGTGGTAGCCGGCGGCGGCGGGTGGCGGCCAGCGGCGGAGGGAGGCGGCCGACGGTGGCGACCGACGGCGGAGGGTGGTCGGCCTGCGGCGACCGGCGACGGGTGGTTGGCTGCGGCGACCGGCGGTGGCCGGCAGGCTGCGGCGGCCGGCTGCGGCGGCCGGCGGCGGAGACCGGCGGTGGCGGGCGGCGGCGGCGGCGGAGGGTGGTCGGCGGCGGGTGGTGGGGCCCGCTTGGTCGCGAGGACTTGTGTGCAGATTTCTGTGGGAGAGGGGGGTTTATATAGGCCATCCGGGAATACGAAGAGTCCCGGGGGCTTAATTGCAAATCAGTCATTTCATATTCTGGCCGTTCGATTTGGAAACGAACGGTCAGATGACGCTTGATATTCCCTGCGTCGTTTCGTATTCTGATCGTTCGATTGGAAGCGAACGGTCAGATGACGCTTGATATTCCCTGCATCGCTTCGTATTCTGATCGTTCGATTGGAAACGAACGGTCAGATGACGCTTGGTATTCTGGTTATATAATAATAATTATTTTTATTATATTTGAATAGAAAAGTCTTAAGGGATTTTTGGTTAGAGGAAATTGTTTTAAGAATTTATAAAAAGGTCTTGGGTTCGAATCCTTCTATTGGCTATTTATGTTTACACATATTTATATAATATTTTTCTTTTAAATTTTTAAATGCTTTAAATGAGTTTAAAACAAAAAAGTTTATATATGATTTTTAACCGTTTCGACGAGACGGACGCAATGGCGCCGTCTGTTTTTTATTTTAAATTTTCTTATAAAATTTCTTATAATGACCTTTTAAACTATTATTTTATTTTGGGTTGTTACATAGGTGTCCTTTAGAAAGAGGCCGACCTGCTTTGTTGGGGCCGAAGGAAAGACAAAGGTGACCGAGTTGATGGTGTGGAAGGGGAAGTGGAGGCCGGCTGCAGAGGCAGCGATGGGGATACAGGGGCTAGAGATGTACGGTAGGGGTTGGTTGGTTTGGGGCTAGATGGGGAGGCTCGACATGTGTTGGGGGTCAACGGGGAGGGGTTTGAGTAGCGAAAAGAGGGATCAGACGACCGGAGGGTAGAATAGCCATGGGGATTGGTCGGCCGGAGATCGGGAGGTTACGGTGCTGATTACAGCTAGGGAAGGAGCGGAGGTCGGAGGAGAGGCATGTGTAGGAGAGGTTGTAGAGGTGGTGGTGGGGGGGCAGTGGTAGAGATGGAAGGATATAACATTCACTCCAAACACGTACACAACATATTGTTTGTGTTGTTTGTGCCCACAGTAGTACTTCTCATGAGGTCATGCATCCAAACACTACTCACCTGAGCATGATTAAGTACAGAGTTCTTACGGGATCTGTAGCGATGCACGACTTTAATAGGGTATGACCAATGAGGATTGGTGTGAATTGTTAGGGCAGCTAAGGGGGTGCCTACTGTTGGGTGTGTGTTTGTAAAACCACACAAAACCAACTAGAGTTTAGTCCCATATCGATTTGGGGAGAAATCTCCTACCAACTTATAAGGGATTCTACTCTTTCCCCCACTAGTCATCATACTAGAGGAGGGGCTCCACTAGCTCATGCACGCGCGCGTGCATGCCGAGCCGGGCCGGGCTTGAACTTGGGCTTGGGTTGGGCAGTGCGTGTGTGTGTGCCCGCGGACCCGGACACGATAGCACCTCCGAAATGGGCTGGTCCTCACCTGGATTATTTTTATTTTTTCTTTTAAGCCCTCCACCATTTATTATTTTTATTTTGGACTTCTAGCCGTTGCTGCATGCTAGCCGTTACAAGCTAGCTCTCTACAAGATGTAACGAGCGGTGTCAATGGGCTTGATCACAGCCCACGAATGGCTCCCTTCTTTCAACCCTCCATTAACTGCCCGAGGCCTATATAAGGCCCAGTACAGCCATGGAACAATATACACTCCAAAAATCGGAATTGCTCCATGCCTCTCTCTCTATCTCTGCTCTCTTGGATCAAAGTTCTTCTAGAGAACTTCTTCTCTTGCTTTCGAGTCGCTGGGTTCCTGCAAGTTGTACGAGGTTCGCAAAGCCTTCTTCAAGTCGTGCCGACGAGAAGGAGGTCGCCTGATCGGGGTTTTCATACTCCGAGAACCATTGCCATGGAACCTGCATGAGGGGGACAATAAGTTTCTTAGGACAACGCTTATCGTGCTTCGACTATCAGGCTAGAGTTTCTAACTCTTCTCTTGTCTTATTATTAGATCTAAATAAATCGATTTGCATATAATATAGAAATCTAAATAATTAGAGACAGTGTACATAAGATTTTTCTCTTTTCTAGAAAAGTTCGGCAAGGTGAATGATGGTTCCATAGAACCGGCTCTGCCTTGGTAAACCATTTCTAAAAGAATTTTATGATTTATCTTTGCATGTAAAAATAACATTTTATAACCAATTTTTAATATTAAGAATTTGATTAAGTTCCGATTTTGCTAGCATAGAACGATTAGATTTCCAACACCTACAACTTGCATATACAAGGGTTTGGGCACCCCCTTTGCTGCCCTAATAGTCCACACCAACCCCCATTGGCCGTACCTTATTAAAATCGTGCGTCGCTATCGATCGTATAGCTAGGGTTAGGCTAGGATGCCACATATTTTACTACAACAGTTTGCATATACAAGGGATAATTAAACACATAACACCAACTGTACAAGCTAGGGTTAGGGTAGGGTGCCATATTTTTTACTACAACAGTCCGCATGTACTCGAGATTCATGACACTGTAGCACGTATTACTACTGTAGTAACCGTCGGTCCAGAGAGTTCTTATTCCTTCCGTAGGTACTTCGGCTCGAGCCCGTTGGCTACCGCCACCGAGACCCGCGCCATCTGATCGCTGACGACCACCCAGTGCGCTGCTGTCCTGCACCTCCCCTCGGTCGCCTTCTCCAGGTACTCCCCCACGTTCACCACCATCGCCCCTGGCATGTGCGGGACCTAGACCCAGACCCCATCGCGCTTCAGCTGCAGGCCGTCGATACCGTTGCCGACGTGGACGGAGATGGCAACTGCGAAGAAGAGCTGCATACTGCGATAGGCGAGGTGCTTCAACAAACTGGCTGACTATGCCAACATCATAAGCGATGTCGAGCCTAGAGATGGTGAAATAGATAAGCATCCGGACAAGCTAATGATATATGGAGGCACCACGGAGTGGCTCACCATCAGTAGCAAAGATATGTAGATTTTGCTCAAAATGAATATCAGCATATCGAGTATAAGTAAGAGCATGCCGCTGTCAATATCTCAGAAGTGTATTTATATTGGGAAAATGGAATCCCCTGGGGAGAGTGAGCAATCTCAAGACCAAGAAAGTAACGAAGAGGGATGAGATCCTTTATCTCAAACTGTCACCGAAGATAGCATTGGAGAGAGGCAATAGTGGCATTATCACTACCTGTGATAATCATGTCATCCACATAGAGAAGTAGGATGGCCAAATCTTGAGACGAGGGGCGAGTGAACATGGCATAGTCCGTATTATATTCGACGAAGCCAGTAGCAAGGACTTCACTACGAAAACGCTCAAACCATACACGGGGAGCTTGCTTGAGCCCATAGAGAGCTTTGCGGAGACGACAAACATGCCCGGGAGCAATAGGTAGTCTAGAAGGAGGAGTCATGTAAACCTCCTCGGAGAGGGTACCATGAAGAAAAGCATTCTTCACATCCATCTGATGAAGCGGCCATCCACGAACAGTGGCCATAGCGAGCAGTATACCAACAGTGGTCATTCGTGCAACTGGAGCAAATGTCTCATCATAGTCAATTCCATGTTCCTGAGTAAATATATCCTCTGGCAACAAGACGAGCCTTATGACACTAAATAGACCCATCTGACCGAGTTTTGAGTTTGAAGATTCATTTACAGCTGATAGGAGAGACCCTTGTAGGACATTGAATCATTTACAGCTGATAGGAGAAACAAATTCGACGTGCAGTGGGGTCATAACAACGATAACATTTATGCTCGCGGCTGAGATAAAGATAGACACATCGAACGGATCGAGCAAAGAGTTTGTTATGTTCGTGGGAAGGACGGAGGACAAAACATGTGCAACCAAATGTCTAGAGCATGGTGTAATATGGAGAAGTGGAGTAGAGTTTTTCATGAGGAGAGACACCGAATAGAACAGAGAACGAAGTGATATTGATAAGATGAATGGAGGTGAGAATGGCCTCAGCCCAGAAAAAGTAAGGAACAAAAGTAGTGACAAGGAGAGCTCGAGCAGTCTCAAGGATATGTCGATACTTTCACACAATAACTCCATTCTGTTCATGAGGGTGTGGGCAAGACTATTAGTGTAGGGTGCCATACGACTGGAGGATCCCACACATCTCGGATAACAAATATTCACGAGCACAATCAGACCGAAAGATCTTAATGTATTTATGAAAGTGTGAATCATAGTTGTAAAAGCATGATAGATATGAGATATTTCAGGCCGATGACACATCAGATATACCCAAGTGCAAGGAGTGTAGTCATCAATAAAGATTACATAATATAAATACCCAAAGATAGAATGAACGAGATCAAATCCCCAAATATCAAAATGAGCTAAATCTAAAGTAGCAGTAGATTGGGAAGCACGAGTAGAAAATGGAAACGCTAAGTGATTTGCTAAACGACAACCAATACATATTGAAAAAGTAGAAAATGACGCTCGACCCAAAGCCCCAGAACAAAATACACTTTTGAGTTGATCACTAGATATATGATCGACCCAACCTTATATGTCACAAGTCAGCATCAGAGGTAATAGAATGAACAGACTCAAAATATATATGGCCCAACCCAATCTGATTCTCCGTTTGTGAATCCTGCACAAAACAAGAAAAGGCAGAAAAAACAATTGTTAGACAAGAGTCGCATAAGGAGCTAACAAATACTAGGTTCATGCGTAAAAGCGGAGCATGATGGACACAAGACAGCGTCAATCGACCAGATTAGTCAGAGGCAAGGATGATAGATCTATACTACGGAATAGGGATAGGAGCTCCATCAGCTGTGTGAACCTGTAGGTATGCGGGAGTAGGTGTACAGTCTGTACTCTGTAAGAATATCTGAATTCAGCATCAGGTGGCATGTAACCCCAGAGTCAAAAATCTAAGAGGAAATCGTACCAATATCAGATGAAGTAGACAAGGCAAGAGGAGCCCGAACCAATGTGTTGGCGGAGCATCTCTGCAAGCTGATGGAAAACCTGTGAGTCGACCGGAGCCAGTGAAGGGGACTGGGCAATTGCTACAGCAGGGCCTCCCGCAAGGTGGCCTTGTCTGGACTCGCGACCACGACCTCCGCGCTGCCCCCCCCCCCCCCCCCCCCCCGCCCCGCCCCGCCCCAAAGTGTCACGAGGGTCAGAACCCCAGCAGGGGTCACGAGTAGGGTGCTTCGGGCAATCACGCTTCATGTGACCAACCTCCTTGCAGTAGTGACAGATCACAAAATTGAATGAGGCATCGCAAGAGCCAACATCAAGAGCAAAGTCCAGAGTAGGAGCATGAGACAGAGGAGTAGGCGCACCACGAGTGCCTAGCCTAGTCTCCTCATCGACTAGAGAAAGCAGAGTATCCTCTAGACTAGGAGTAGACACACGATAGAGGAGCTAGGCCCCTAAAGTTGCAAACTCAGAGCGAAGGGCGGTCAGGAACTGGTGAAGGTAACCTGTATCAAGGTACCGCTGGAAGTCTGGCGAGCGAGGGAAGTGTTGAGCGTCCATTTGGTGCGAATTATCCTATTAGTATCATGCATATAACGTCAGTTTCTTACGTAAAACTTTCATAATACACGTAAACTGCATGAGTTTCTTTGCACCACGATATAGTAGACTCTCATACGAACCCAACAGCATATTGGTTCACTCGCATACTTTGCATGCATGAAAGATACAGAGCCCGAAAGTCCAAATTATTCTTTTATCGATAATCGTGTTTAAACCTGACAGGCGTCATTTCATGTGTGTCTCTCAGGGAATCGATCCGCTTTTCGATACAATCAGCTCAAGGACTTCATGACCAAGCCGTAGATATTCTCGCAGCGATTTGATGGAGACTGTACAGCTCGTTCGAAGGCTATCTTTAAAGAACATCCAAGAGACGGATGATTGTGATGATTCAGTTGAGAGAAGATTTCATTGAGCCGAAGCAACGCATAACACGAATCGGAGGAGGACTACAGACATACAAATAGGCGACGATGCGTTTGATGATGGATTCGGACTACGATGACCAAAGCCTGATCAAGTCTCCCGCAGGACCCCATTGCTAACCACTCTCCCAACCAATGTCACCTAAGCATTTCTCCCATCCGGCTACACTAACCGGAGATGTACGAACCCGACTCCTACGTGACAAAACCAAACCCAACTCCCATTCTCGATGATCTCACCCGTCCGATTTAATCACGGCCGTGTCCCATGCACCCATCCATGAAACAGCCCTCCATTGCAAGAACCAAGTGCCAAACAGCCATTCATTCCATCTGAAGCCACACACCCGATCGATTGCAGTCGTCCAAGCACCATTATAGCTGTCTAGTATCGCACCCGACTAAACCCATAACAACCGTCCGCATCTATGTAGTGTCCGAACCTGGTCATGACACCTGGCCTTCTTGGATCCCATCTCTTAAACACATCCCTAGCCTCTCATGAAATTCCAATCCAAAACGCCCTTGCTGTCACCTTTTTCCCACTCTTCATTTTCTTTATCTTATTTTTCTTCTTATGTTATTAAAACAAAATCAAACCCAATTAACCTCTCTTTAGAACCCATCTCAGCCGTACATCTCACCTAACCAAAACCTATACATATCCTCTTACTCTCATATTCGAACTCCACCAAGCCCAACTCCAACAGATCTGATCCCCATCCAACTACAACCCTCTCTCTATCATAACCGTCCAGTGCAAAACACGTGCATGCCAATCAACCGTGTCCCTTCCATGCATGCATGCATGTGCACCTCAACCACCCAACACTCTATCTCTCTCCTGCCCCATTATCCAGCCGTCCCGGACTCTCAAACCCGACTCGTCCAGCTCTCTCTCTCTCTAATCCCCCACTTCTCTCTCTAATCTCTTTCCATATATCTCAGCAGCCCACTCTTTTCTCTCTCTAACCCTTGACCACACTCGCCAAAAAAAAAAAAAAAACCCTTGACCACATGGAAACAATCACAGCCGCCCAAGCCCTTAACTCGACCCAGCCGCCCGACGTCCTCTCTCTCCCTCCTTGTTTTTCTCTCTCTAAAACCCAAAACCGGAAACCCAGCTGCGAGCCGTTCTCTCCCTCCTTGATTCTCTCTCTAGCCGGATCTCCTTCCCATCTTCGAGCCGTCCGCACACTCCCGATCGGCCCACGTTCTCTCTCCGGGATCCGCTCTCTCTCCTTGACTCTCTCTCTAGCCGAACATCTCTCTTTCTCTTTCTTTTCTTTCAAACTTTCCTTATCTCTCTTTCACCACTGGACTCTCTCTCTCTCTCTCTCCTATATAAAGGGGGCTTAGGGGGGCTCGGGAAAACAAGGGAAGCTTTGGACGACTAAACCAAGCACCACCGGACCTTTGCCATCACACCACCGTATACCATCCCTCTTCCACATCCACCGGCCATCGTCATCCACGAACCTAGCCATCACCTCCGATCATCATCCACCTTTGCAAACCAAACCCTAATCCTCCACATCCTGTCACCTTCATCCATCATCCATACCATCATCGCGCCATCATCAAAGCTACGACGTGAACGTGCCGAAGCGGAGAAAGCATCGAGGAACGCGATCGAGGAAGGCGAAGTCCACGGAGCAATTAATCTTCAGGGATGATCTGTACTTCGTTTATTTCCAGTCTTTCCTTTGATATAACAAAACTCATGTCGAGCTAAACTGCATGCTAAGGCCTAGATTAAACCCTGGATCTAATAGATGCTAGCTTTATTTTATGTGTTTTATGCCAAAGCTCCTTAATGTTTAATGCGATTCAATTCTCAATTAATTGATGATTCAATTTGCTCTCACAATCCATGCCATGTATGTTTTGTAGTTAGCGCTATAATTGATCATCATGCAATTAGGCCTATTTTAATCGAAGAATTAAAACCCAGATCTTGCATGCTTAACTCAGACATCGGATGCTCTGCTCATGTGCTTTGATCCGTTGTGCTTAACCTAGATGTTTGATGCTTTGTTTTATTACCCATGCTTGAGTTGAATCCAATATTAGTTAATTGTATTTAAAGACCTAAAGATCACATCTCGAGGAAGCACGGGATTTGTTTCCCGCATGCTACTCGTATAAATTTAGAACACCATAATTTAAATATAGCATCTACGATGATCTAGAGGTGGATTCGAATGCCTTAGTACCTTCTCCACTTGAAACTCGACTTACCGTAACTAGTTTGTTTTCCTTTCTTTAATTAATTTGTTCTTAATCTCAAAACAATCAACTCCCATTAAACTATCGTTTAAAGTAATTTAGGTTAAATAGTTAATAATCCTAGATTAGACAGTTCCCTCATTAGCAATCCCTGTAGGATCGACCTCGTAATACGTACCGCTCCTACAAAGCGATTCGTGCACTTGCGAGTTATAATTTAGATCAAATTAGCCCTTAATTTAGGATTAGTATGTTTAGATCGCATCAAGTTTTTGGCGCCGTTGCCAGGGATTGTAACGGAGCTTTCGAATTTAGGTTATTTCTTATTTGCCTTAGTTAGTTTTATTAGTTTTGTTAGTTTAATTTAATCTTTAGAGTATAGTAGTTTCTCAATCTTTAACCAAAATGACTAATCAATCAATGACCCTAAAAGAGTATATGAACCAAACAAGGACAATCAAATATCAGGATTGTACAAACTTTTCAACTGAACTAGAATATCCTGGAAGAAATTCACCGAGTAGAAGGTTATATGGCTATATACAACAGAATTCACCATGCTATGGCACACACGATTCTAGATGGCAAAATTATCAGGATCCCAGATGGCAAAATTTTCAAGATCCAAGTAGGCAATATTATCAAAATTCTAGTTGAGAAAATCATCAAGGCTATAGTTGGAAAAATGAATCATCTGCAACTAATTTTCAAGAGCCTTATGATTATATACCACAAAATGAGGAGACTCATGAAGAGACACTACAAATGTCTATGCTCAATCAGCTTATGCAGAACTATCAAAGCAATATGCAAGAGCAAATAAACGCTTTCGAAAGAATTGGATCACATTTTAATATTATTAAGGAAGCAATACTTCAAGATCAACGTCAACCTGAGTCTAACTCCGATAAAGATTATGAGGATTATGAAAACATAATTAGCGTCTCAATAGATAATGAAGCTGATGAGGAGACCAAGATGGACATCCCTATAGAAGATGAACTTGCCAAATCTAATTTTCTTAATCCTTTGAAAGATTGTCCGAGCAATATTGATGACATTAATACCGATATGATTTTTAAGGATACTAATGATCTTCCATCCAACATTGACGTCATCAATGATGACATTATAAATAGTATAATTGATGAAAAAGCCTATGCTCCCCCCTATGACGATGCTGAAAATAATGTTCTCCTATCCAATTTAAAAGTTACTAATGATAATAAAATCTATGAGATAAATATGATCAACAATCTTATGGAGAACAAAAATTTTCAATCATCTTTTAATGATCCATTGGAGGCGTGCTTAAAAAATTTTGATGACCCGAACGATGATCTGACCGATATTATATTGGATGTCACTCATGATCTTCCTTATGACATTGATGATGATATGTTTCCTAAAGAAACCAAGCCTCTATCAATGAATCTTGAAATTAATGATAGCATGATTGATAATCCATCCATTATCGAAAAATCATACAATGACCTACAAATTATGCCATCTGAGTTTCAACATACACATTTCGGTGAAGAAGATATATTTTCTGATTTAATTTTTCCTCAATACATCCAAAATCAGAAAATTCAATTATATAAAAATTTTAAAGATAATATAGATGATACATGGTGGAATATGGAGTATAATAATGAATTTTATCTTGTTCCATTTAAAAAAAAAATACATGAAAAACATTATAGGATGAATCCTAAGAAAATAAAGAAGAGTCACGCAGAAACATGTCCAAAGTATACAATAGAATATAATTTCTCAATTGATGACTACTCTCTTTTCTTTTTGAAAATTCCATCGGCTAAAAAATATATTTGTATTATAGCAGTTAATTTTTCTTTATTAGCATCTGCTCGTCTTTATTAGTCTGTTTAATCGCTTTGTTTTTTTTTTCTCTTTGTAGTACTAACATTTTACAGGTAACGAGGCTACAAAGAACTTATGAGGTACTATCCATCCTTTAAACTTCGTACTTTTATTTTATATACATGTCATCAAAAAAAAAATACTATCATTTCATTCATGAGCATGTATAATTCATACATTGAGGACAATGTCTAATTTAAGTTTGGGGGTGTGATGTACCTTTTTACAAAATCTTGTATGCATCTAATTTACACAAAAATTTTCTGTTCTCATTTTAAATTTACAAAAAAAAAAAAGTATTTTTTTAAATATTAGTAAAAATAATGCATCAACTTACGCTATAGTGGGAAAGCTCGGCATATACGTCTTGGCGTATAGGTGTCTCGTCTGTAGTCCCCTACCAAAACTACAGCATTCGTATAAAAATCTATAGGAATGTACATTTGCATGTTTTTATTTTCTTTTCCATATTTTAGTTTCTTCTTATTTTACTTTTGTCGTCCTTTTCGTTCTTTTCGAAAAAAAAAAATCTATATATATTTCACCTTTATTTCAGGTTTTGTAATATAATTGTAGAGTACTCGAATAGGACCATAAGACACCTGGTAATCAAGGTATAAAGGCCAAGGATTAGCTAGAAAAGTATGTCTAATATGGTTCTGACCCTTAGTAACTTTTTAGAGATTGTCAAAACAAACTAGACTTGACTTTTCACTTCACATCTGGCTTACACCTCTAGGGTCTAGATTCAAAGCTTTCATATCACCTAATAGTCACTTGGAGTCCTGATGAACCATGCGGATCTGGTTCACTTGGCTTGAAAAAAAAAAAATCATTAAAAAAGCGACCAGTGAATTCTAAGGTATAGCGGAAAGGGCTACCTATTAGCATGGTCTAGGACCTGATTATATAAAAGTCTTAACCTGTATGCCCTAGTATGAGTGAAGCCTGATCGATAGGGTTATGAGAATGATCCTATGGATGCAGAGTGAATCAAATATAAAGGCAACATGAGGATGGCTACCTAACTCATGAGAGCGTTGGCAGCGTGTCATGGGCATAGAGTGCAGCTGGCATGGTACAAGTTAGGAAGGGATATATAATTAGATCCGGAAAAAAAAAAAATAAGACCGAAAAGAAAAAAAAAAGAAAAGAAAAAGAAAAAGAAAATAGTGTGAAAGCCGTCGCTATAAACAATGTGGGGAAACTGGAATATCACATATAAAGCTGAAAGGTATTAAGGTGAATATCCACAACTCTCACTAGCCTGTCTAGATTAGCTGGTTTTGACTCAGGTTCTAAGGTCGACTTTGACCGTTCTAGGAGATTGTTAGAATGTTATGAATGTAGAGAACCAAACCCCCAGTTGTGTTTAGCCCAGACAGCACCGTGCACTCGAGCATAGTTAACCTTGACCTTTTCTAGCGGGAAACTAATATATAGAACCTAAAGTGCGTACTTCGAAAGCCGAAGCTTGGGTTAGATACCCTGTAAGTCGTGTGCCTTAGAAATTCTATTTTTGAGTACTTTTTAATTATTCTATGAAATCGAATTTTCTTATTTCTTATTTATATTTTCAAAAAAAAAAAATTTGAATTTTGTGGGTAGATTCACTGCAAACCCTCACGAGACAAAACTCGTCCACTAGGGTAACCTAGGGGTTTAACGGCTTGTTGCATGTGCTAAGTGCAATCGCGATTCCTACGAAAGTGAGTTAAATTATTTTTATTATTCTATTATTTTCTTAGTTTATTTTGTTTGCTTTCTCGAGGCCGAGAAAGATTCAAGTTTGGGGGTGTGTTGAGCGTCCATTTGGTGCGAATTATCCTTTTAGTATCATGCATATAACGTCAGTTTCTTACGTAAAACTTTCATAATACACGTAAACTGCATGAGTTTCTTTGCACCACGATATAGTAGACTCTCATACGAACCCAACGGCATATTGGTTCACTCGCATACATTGCATGCATGAAAGATACAGAGCCCGAAAATCTAAATTATTCTTTTATCGATAATCGTGTTTAAACCTGACAGGCATCATTTCATGTGTGTCTCTCAGGGAATCGATCCGCTTTTCGATACAATCAGCTCAAGGACTTCATGACCAAGCCGTAGATATTCTCGCGGCGATTTGATGGAGACTGTACAGCTCGTTCGAAGGCTATCTTTAAAGAACATCCAAGAGACGGATGATTGTGATGATTCAGTTGAGAGAAGATTTCATTGAGCCGATGCAACGCATAACACGAACCAGAGGAGGACTACAGACATACAAATAGGCGACGATGCGTTTGATGATGGATTCGGACTACGATGACCAAAGCCTGATCAAGTCTCCCGCAGGACCCCATTGCTAACCACTCTCCCAACCAATGTCACCTAAGCATTTCTCCCATCCGGCTACACTAACCGGAGATGTACGAACCCGACTCCTACGTGACAAAACCAAACCCAACTCCCATTCTCGAAGATCTCACCCGTCCGATTTAATCACGGCCGTGTCCCATGCACCTATCCATGAAACAGCCCTCCATTGCAAGAACCAAGTGCCAAACAACCATTCATTCCATCTGAAGCCACACACCCGATCGATTGCAGTCGTCCAAGCACCATTATAGCTGTCTAGTATCGCACCCGACTAAACCCATAACAACCGTCCGCATCTATGTAGTGTCCGAACCTGGTCATGACACCTGGCCTTCTTGGATCCCATCTCTTAAACACATCCCTAGCCTCTCATGAAATTCCAATCCAAAACGCCATTGCTGTCACCTTTTTCCCACTCTTCATTTTCTTTATCTTATTTTTCTTCTTATGTTATTAAAACAAAATCAAACCCAATTAACCTCTCTTTAGAACCCATCTCAGCCGTCCATCTCACCTAACCAAAACCTATACATATCCTCTTACTCTCATATTCGAACTCCACCAAGCCCAACTCCAACAGATCTGATCCCCATCCAACTACAACCCTCTCTCTATCATAACCGTCCAGTGCAAAACACGTGCATGCCAATCAACCGTGTCCCTTCCATGCATGCATGCATGTGCACCTCAACCACCCAACACTCTATCTCTCTCCTGCCCCATTATCCAGCCGTCCCGGACTCTCAAACCCGACTCGTCCAGCTCTCTCTCTCTCTAATCCCCCACTTCTCTCTCTAATCTCTTTCCATATATCTCAGCAGCCCACTCTTTTCTCTCTCTAACCCTTGACCACATGGAAACAATCACAGCCGCCCAAGCCCTTAACTCGACCCAGCCGCCCGACGTCCTCTCTCTCCCTCCTTGTTTTTCTCTCTCTAAAACCCAAAACCGGAAACCCAGCTGCGAGCCGTTCTCTCCCTCCTTGATTCTCTCTCTAGCCGAATCTCCTTCCCATCTTCGAGCCGTCCGCACACTCCCGATCGGCCCACGTTCTCTCTCCGGGATCCGCTCTCTCTCTAGCCGAACATCTCTCTTTCTCTTTCTTTTCTTTCAAACTTTCCTTATCTCTCTCTCACCACCGGACTCTCTCTCTCTCTCCTATATAAAGGGGGCTCGGGAAAACAAGGGAAGCTTTGGACGACTAAACCAAGCACCACCGGACCTTTGCCATCACACCACCGTATACCATCCCTCTTCCACATCCACCGGCCATCGTCATCCACGAACCTAGCCATCACCTCCGATCATCATCCACCTTTGCAAACCGAACCCTAATCCTCCACATCCTGTCACCTTCATCCATCATCCATACCATCATCGCGCCATCATCGAAGCTACGACGTGAACGAGCCGAAGCGGAGAAAGCATCGAATAACGCGATCGAGGAAGGCGAAGTCCACGGAGCAATTAATCTTCAGGGATGATCTGTACTTCGTTTATTTCCAGTCTTTCCTTTGATATAACAAAACTCATGTCGAGCTAAACTGCATGCTAAGGCCTAGATGAAACCCTGGATCTAATAGATGCTAGCTTTATTTTATGTGTTTTATGCCAATGCTCCTTAATGTTTAATGCGACTCAATTCTCAATTAATTGATGATTCAATTTGCTCTCACAATCCATGCCATGTATGTTTTGTAGTTAGCGCTATAATTGATCATCATGCAATTAGGCCTATTTTAATCGAAGAATTAAAACCCAGATCTTGCATGCTTAACTCAGACATCGGATGCTCTGCTCATGTGCTTTGATCCGTTGTGCTTAACCTAGATGTTTGATGCTTTGTTTTATTACCCATGCTTGAGTTGAATCCAATATTAGTTAATTGTATTTAAAGACCTAAAGATCACATCTCGAGGAAGCACGGGATTTGTTTCCCGCATGCTACTCGTATAAATTTAGAACACCATAATTTAAATATAGCATCTACGATGATCTAGAGGTGGATTCGAATGCCTTAGTAACTTCTCCACTTGAAACTCGACTTACCGTAACTAGTTTGTTTTCCTTTCTTTAATTAATTTGTTCTTAATCTCAAAACAATCAACTCCCATTAAACTATCGTTTAAAGTAATTTAGGTTAAATAGTTAATAATCCTAGATTAGACAGTTCCCTCATTAGCAATCCCTATGGGATCGACCTCGTAATACGTACCGCTCCTACAAAGCGATTCGTGCACTTGCGAGTTATAATTTAGATCAAATTAGCCCTTAATTTAGGATTAGTTTAGATCGCATCAGGAAGCCACAGGGTGTAGGAATAAATGAATCTAGCTCGTGCCAGTAGCCGCTCATCAGACTGAATAAATCTTGGATCGAGCGATCACCTTGACGTGCAACCTGAGCGTCACAGAGTAGTTGATAGTGATGGCCACCGCCTCGCTGAACAAATCGGTATCGAAGGTATACTCTCACTGAGCACGTGCAGTGAGTAGATGACCAAAGGGAATCAGAAGGGCATGGAAGACCGAGTGCAGGATGTAAGCTCAGATCACCTGATCGTGGCGATGCCATACAATAGCAGGAGCATCAAGGGTCGGAGTAGTTGATGTGGGGGCAGTAGAAGCAACGGTGGTGGTCGAGGAGGAGTCAGCGGGGACAGGCAGAATGGTCGGAGAGGGATCCTTGTAGGTGATGTGACCCCAAAGATCACGGCAGGCGAGATCGGCCTCGACGTAGACCGATCAATCCGACCAGTCGACGACTGTAATAAGCCTGAATTCCAAGACCTTCAACGGTGGGAATGCAATGATGGGAGCCAAGGGCAGGGTGAGGGCGATAACTAGAGAACGCAGGGATGAGGGGTTGCTGATGCCTAATTGGGACGAGTCTTAGAAGGGAAACCCACGAAGTGAGTGCTAGATCAGACCCTTCGGAGCCACACAGGAGATGGGGGGAGGGTGGTGCCAGGTAGGTGTCCTTCAGAAAGAGGTCGGCTTGCTTCGTTGGGGTTGAAGGAAAGACAGAGGTGGCCAAGTTGATGGTGTGGCAGGG
The DNA here is from genome assembly GCA_947650365.1 of Chamaelirium japonicum. NCBI lineage: Eukaryota > Viridiplantae > Streptophyta > Magnoliopsida > Liliales > Melanthiaceae > Chamaelirium > Chamaelirium japonicum. The sequence goes on from OX393552.1 coordinate 11,176,866, forward strand.
GGAGGGGAGGCTGCAGAGGCAGCGAAGGGGATGCAGTGGCTAGAGAGGTGCGATAGGGGTTGGTGGGGTAGGGGCTGTGGTGGGGAGGCTCGATATATGTTGCAGGTCAATGGGGAGGGGTTTGAGTAGCGGCAAGAGGGATCAAGCAACAAGAGGGTAGCATAGCCACAAGGATTGGTTGGTCGGTGATCGGGAGGTTACATGGCTGATTGCAGCTAGGGAAGGAGCGGAGGTCAGAGGAGAGGCCGGTGCAAGGGAAGTTATAGGGGTGGTGGGGTTGTGGTATAGATGGGGCGAGCAGGGAGATGATGAGGGTTAGTCGCAGGGGAGGAGGAGGGATCTGTTTTAGGTGGGTGGGCCGGAGGGATCGTAGGCTCCCGGAGGGATTAATTGCATAGGAGATTGCACAGGAGGGGATGGTTTGGCAAGAGATCATGCAGATGACACCGATCACAAGCAGGAGCTGTCTGATCACGAGCAGGAGATCACATTCATGGACCTGGCGATGATACGTCCGATCGCACACTAGAATAGGAGAAGATGGGCACGGGAGAAAAAAATTTAGATGGAGCCGACTCTGATACCATGTAAGACACGGAATCAGAGAGTCAATTGTCTTACTTTTATTAGGGTCTATGCCCATGTATATATACAAATACATGAGGAGGTGGGATTTCTGAATATCCGATGTGGGACTAAACATCCTATACAAGGATTATGTATCTACAAGTAATTGGTCATAGCAAGGGCTAGGGCTATTTACACCATAGAGATTATTAGGGCTAGTACATATACACACACACATAAAAAAATTAGATCCTATCACTGGGCCATGGATGAGGGAAACTCAGGCATGCCGCCTCCTTCGACCATGCTCTGCAGAATATTGGCCACTTCTGTCATTCACATCTACTGACACCGGCCCAATGAAATCTGTAACCGCATCCCTCCTTTTTCCTCCTTCCTTCTCCTCCTCCTCCCCAACGCAATAACCCCCCCCCCCCCCCCCCCCCCAATTCCAATCCTTCATCCTATACTCCTCTGTTTAGACCAGCCCCTTTCCTATGAATTCAGCCATGCGATGTCGAATGCAGCTATATCTTATTTGGTTATTGGAGGCCGAGTGTTTATTGGTGGTCGAATGGTCTATAGAAGCACTCAGCATCGCATGGTCAAGTGCCACCCTAGCCTCCTTCCTCGTATACTCGGTCAGTTTAGCCTGGCCCCCCCCCTTCTTGTGCACTCGGCATTGTATGGATGAAATAACTGAGTGTAGGGGGAGGAAGATATATATATATATATATATATATATATATATATATATATATATATATATATATATATATATATATATATATATATATATATATATATATATATATATATATATATATATATATATATATATATATATATATATATATATATATATATATATATATATATATATATATATATATATATATATATATATATATAACATCCGCTCCAAACACACAACATATTATCCTACAGTCACAGAAATATCGTTGATCCTCTGTGCAAAATCTGGACAGCAAAAGATTGGAGGAAGTGCCTTCTAGTTCACCTAATCTCACACGATGCATAATACCTCATCGATAGATCTCTGAGTGCCTCCATGCGGCGAGCCTTCTCCATCTTTAAATCATCACGTGATGAAGAAGAGATGCATCCGAACCCATGCGCACACACGAGAGAGACGAGAGAGGAGAAGAAGAAATGGGAGGGCTTCATTATCTAGTAGCCGGCCGGCCCTCTTTCCCTTGCTTTCATATGGGGCTGGCCTCCCTACAACTTGCATACGTAAGGTGTAGGCCGGCCCTGTTGGAATTGGATCCGCTTATCAGAGTCGCAGCGGAAGCAAAAGATAGATCCGAAGATCATACGGTGTATGTTTCATTACAAGTAATTCTACAAAACAATCTACATGCAAATCTATGATCTTAGTGATGGATTCTAATCCGGGTCAGAGGCTCGCAGCGGAAGCGATTTGGCGGTCGAAAGACTGTTCATGGTGCACGTTACACTATTTAACTTTTCATAGAAACTAATCTACATATGTGTGCATGTGTATGCACGAGAATCGAAAACCCCTAACGGCAATCTAGCGTAATGATTAACTAGCATGGATGCAAATCATAATGCTCGCTAGATCTACATGTTAGATTACACATACCTTTCGTACGGATCTTTTAACCGCGGAGAATTATCTTCTTTGTCGATGGAGACGGAAGATCGTTTGCGAAGATGCCGACGGTACGAATGGAGATGTAGCCTTCTTGTTCACCCGATCTCACACGATGCACGGAACGTCGCTCTCGGATCTCTGAGTGCCTCCGAAGAACGACCCTTCTCCTTCTTCAGAACTCCACGCGAGAAAGACGAAGTAGCAAGCGGAAAACCGGAGAGAGATTAGGGAGAGAACTAGAGAGATGAGAGAGAGGGGGGTTCGGTTTCTGTAGCACATGGGGCCGGCGCCCATAGGTGCTTTTATAGGGCCGGCCACCCCCCCTTGGATAAGGATCCAAGGGGATAATAACCCCCTCTCATTATCTCTCCATTATCTCTCCATTATCTCTCCATTATCTCTCCGCGTATTTATCCGTTTTCCCACCTTTTAGGGTTCGATCTTAACCGATTTATCGCCCCATCCCTATCTATATGGCCGGCCCTATAGATGAGGGATTCTTATCCCTACATCATAGGGCCGGCCCTAGTGAGGTGTCCCACCACTAGGGTCGGCCAACAGTGAGGTCCGGCAGAGTGAGGTTTTTACCAAAACGCCCCGACGCCTCATTTTGACCATTTCTAGCGTGCGATACCTAGCGGCCATTACTTAAGTGATATCTACTAGTTACTTACTATTAACTGAGGCCACCAGAGGGTGCCTCTAGCAAAGTCAACTAGTCAACTCGCAACATACTCCGGTGCATCGCACCTATGTAGCGAAGTTCACTTATGGCTAGGGATTACTACATACGACTCTGTACTAGTCTCGGGCTCAACCCTTAGTACTCGTATGTAGTTACACATCTACCGTGCTCTAGTGCCAAGCACACACGGAGCGTATACTTCTTTCTTCCTCATGCTTATGGTGTTCCGAGGAGACGGTTCAAGAACCGTACATAATATTGATAAGGTGGAACCATCAGGGACCGGGGTTCATGGCTTCCAACTCAAGCTCGATCGACACACTACCCGAGTGTACCATCGATCCTCTGAGCTCGAGTTAACCTGCGTAGCCACCCAGAGTGCGACGCAGGCTGCACTCCAATTCACCCAGACTTACTATGTTCTCCATCATACCCCTGCTCTCCGCTTAGTAGTGGTAAACCCGCTGTCCCTCCACTTGATGCCATGATTCACTTCGAGCGATGAAGACTACCGTCAGACTCGAATGATCATATGACTTAGTTCCTTCCAGGTTGACCTATACATTGTACCTCTGATTACCCCGTCGAGTAACCGAACCCGGTCAACAGTCAAACTGATGACCACCAGGCCTGGGTTTGGTACAGTGTAAGTCACACCAAGGAACGCACCTCCCATCAGGGGTGTGGATGGCCTGCAGGAGTGACACGCTAATGCAACGCCAGCCGGGTAACCCAGTACACCGTGGTTTTGGATCACTGCATATGGATCCTCACACATTGGTGCGCCAAAGCATCACGCAACTGGTTAGTCCATCAGACGTGTTCCTCAGGGTTTAGGACCGTTTTACCCTAAGCAGAAACACGGCTTAGTGTACCAGTGTCTGCTCACTGATCTGTACACCGTGTTAGTTCCGTTCAACCACAGACACTGTGCCTAGTGATGACCATGGTGAAGACATCCCATGAACTGTCATCGCCAACAGCTTATCATGATGAGGCGACCAACCTGATCATAGCTGCGAACTTATTTAGGTTGTATGGGACCAATCCACTCAGTCTTCAACTCAGTGGACTACCATATAACCATGGCTCTCTGTTCTTAAAAGAACACGTAACTATGTTACGCACCTATATGCATCTCATGTAATAATAACTATCAATCTTTATTAGACCAAAACATAAAGTTTTACAAGCTTAGAACACATCAATCCTAACAATCTCCCACTTGGTCTAGCGAAGCAAAACGGTTTTGACTCCCATCGCGTCCACATGTCGCTCGAATGCCTTGGTAGGTATTGCCTTTGTGAAAGGATCAACAACATTATCTGTAGATGCAATCTGTGTCACCGCTACTCGCCCTTGCTTTTGAAACTGCCGAATCAAGTGGAACTTGCGCTCGATGTGCTTCCCCTTTTGGTGATGTCTAGGCTCCTTAGCTTGTGCTACCGCCCCACTATTGTCGCAGTAAAGCACAATAGGTAACTGGGCCTCTGGTACGCACCCCAAATCCGTAAGGAATTTCTTGAGCCATACCGCCTCTTTGGCTGCCTCGCACGCTGCAACGTACTCAGCCTCTGTGGTAGAGTCTGCGATACATTTCTGCTTCACACTCTGCCAACTAACCGTTGTTCCTCCTAACATAAACACAAAACCTGATGTCGACTTCCTGGATTCCAAATCTGACATAAGGTCAGAATCTGTGTATCCAATCGGCGTCGGTTCTTGTGCAGTGTAAACCAACTCATAGTCCCTTGTTCTACGAAGGTACTTGAGTATACACTTCACAGCTATCCAGTGGTCTGGACCCGGATTCGACTGAAACCGACCCATCATTCCTACTGCGAAATAGATATCAGGCCTTGTACAATGCATAGCATACATTAGACTACCTAATGCCGAAGCATAAGGTATCTTCTGCATTTCTGCTCTCTCCTCAGGTGTCTTAGGACATTGATCCTTAGACAGTTTTACGCCATGTCTAAATGGCACAAAACCCTTCTTGGAGTTTTGCATGTCAAATCTAGCCATAACCTTATCTATATACGCAGCCTGTGATAGCGAGAGAATCCTGTTCTGGCGATCACGTGTTACCTTGATCCCCAAAACATAACTCGCTTCACCTAGGTCTTTCATATCGAACTGTGTTGACAACCAGACCTTTACCGTTGACAATGTTCCTACATCATTTCCAATGAGCAGAATATTGTCTACGTAAAGTATCAAATATACTACTGTGGTCTTATCAGTCCTCTTGTATACACATGGTTCATCCTCGTTTTGAGTAAATCTATACGACTGGATTGCCTGATCAAAATGGATGTTCCAACTTCTAGATGCTTGCTTTAGTCCATATATGGACTTCTGCAACTTGCAAACTAGATGTTCCTGACCCTCTGACTCAAACCCTGGTGGCTGAATCATATAAATGTCTTCTTCCAAATTTCCGTTAAGGAATGTTGTCTTGACATCCATTTGCCAGATCTCCCAGTTGTAATGGGCTGCAATGGATAGGAGGATCCGAATAGACTTTATCATAGCTACCGGCGAGAAGGTTTCGTCAAAGTCGATCCCTTCTCTCTGGGTGTAACCCTTGGCAACTAATCTAGCTTTATAAGTCTCTATTGTACCATCGGATCCTCTCTTCTTCTTATACACCCACTTACACCCAATAGGTTTAATATTGGATGATGGTGTAACAAGAGTCCAGACTGCGTTATGGGACATTGATTCAATTTCTGCCTCCATAGCCTTTTGCCAGTCAGAGCTGTCAGAAGCTCCCAGTGCCTCATCGTAGCTCAGTGGGTCATCCTCCTGACCCTCTGGATCAACCAATAAGGTTTCTCCATAGTATCTGTCAGGAGCTCTGATGTTTCTCCCACTGCGACGAGATGGTGGTGGTGTTACAGGATTAATAGGTTCTACAGTATCTAGTATATTATTGTCTGTAATGTCAGCTCTCACTATGCTCTTGGATGCGCTCTCTGATCTAGTACCCAGTGGCTCATCCAGAACTACCTTACTAGTAGGTTTGTGGTCCATAACATAATCATGTTCTAGGAAAATGGCATTCGTTGAAACGATTACCTTCTTTTCCTCAGGATCATAAAATAGTCCACCTTTAGTCTCTTTGGGATACCCTACAAACAAACATGCTTTGGACTTTGGCTCCATCTTTTCCCTCTTGTCTATCCGCACATGTGCAGGACATCCCCATATTCTGAAATGCTGTAGTGTTGGCTTTTGCCTTGACCACAGTTCTCTAGGGGTCTGAGACATTGATTTAGATGGAACGTGGTTCAGAACATATGCTGCTGTCTGAAGGGCATATCCCCAAAAGGTCATTGGTAAACAGGCATAACTCATCATGCTTCGAACCATGTCCAACAAGGTTCGATTCCTTCTCTCAGAGACTCCATTCTGTTGTGGGGTACCTGGAGCAGTTAACTGGGATGTTATCCCATGCTCCCCCAAATACCCAAGGAACTCGTCAGATAGGTATTCACCTCCTCGATCAGATCGAAGGGTTTTAATACATTTACCTGTCTGCTTTTCTACTTCAGCCCTGAACTCTTTGAACATATCAAAGGATTCCGACTTTCGATGCATAAGGTAAACGTAACCATATCTTGAGTAATCATCAGTGAAAGTGATGAAGTACTCATGGCCTCCTATCGCCTTGACGCTCATGGGTCCACACACATCTGAATGGATTAACTCCAATACCTCAGTAGCTCTCACTCCTTGGCCTTTGAAGGCCCTCTTGGTCATCTTGCCTTCCAGGCAGGATTCACAAGTGGGAAGGATCTCTGTAGGATCTGTTTCCAGAAGCCCGGCCTTTACCAACCTATGGATCCTATCTAAGGCAATATGCCCAAGCCGTAAGTGCCACAATTGGGTTAAATTCTCCGAAGGTTTCTTACGCTTAGATGAATTAACATTAAATGCTGAAGTTATTATGTTATCTTTCTCAAATTTAGGACTGACAATATAGAGATGATTCTGAACCATTCCTCTTATTATAAAAGTTCCATTCAGTTTAAAAGACACACCAGAAGTATCAAAATAAACTGAATAACCTTCATTAACTAAAGAAGAAACAAAAATTAAGTTACGTCTCAAGGACGGTACATAAAAGACATCTCTAAGAGTCAAAGTCTTATTATTCGAAAAACTAAGAGTAACATCTCCAATAGCTTTAGCAGCAGCCACGGCCTCAGTTCCCATGCTCAAGGTCACCTCTCCATCAAGCAACCTTCTGCTTTCCCGAAACCCCTGAAGAGAGTTACAGGCATGGTTAGTGGATCCTGAATCCACAATCCAACTAGCAAAAGAACTATTACTTGAAAGAAATGATTCAACAACTAAGAGTTGTAGATTACCTTCTCCAGTATTCCGAGGTTGCTTGCAGTCCTTCTTCCAATGACCCTTCTGGCCACACCGGAAACACTTCGTGCCCGGTTTCTTTGATTCTCCAGACCCAGAGGCCCCAGCAGAGTCCTGCACAGGCTCAGACTTAGGTTTCCTTTTATGTTTCTTGCCTTGAGGTTTACCAGGCTTCTTGAAGGATCTGCGTTGCACGTGAAGTGCTTCGCCCTTCTGCTTGAAGCCATCCTCAGCTGCCTGGAGAGCTCCCAGAAGCTCTGCATTTGTCATAGCCAACTTGTTTAAATTAAAGTTGGTGACAAAGCCTTCAAAGGCTCCAGACAGTGACGAGAGGAAGATGTCTGTCATCACCTCGCCTTCTAGCACAATGTCCATGGTAGCTAGTTCGTTCTGGAACCCAAACATTTTCATCATGTGTTCCCGAACCAGCGTCCCATTGGACATCTTAGTGCCGACGAGTTTCTTGATGGTAAGGTATCGCGTAACGCGATTGTGACCTTCAAACATCTCCTTCAGATACAACATCATATCAGAAGCGTCGGGCATCTCCTCGACTTGCTTCTGCAGAGTTGTTTGCAAGGATGCTATAATATAGCATTTACATATCTCATTAGATTCCTTCCAGTCAGTGAATGCCTTTAACTGTGCCTCTGTGGCATTGGGTCCTGGCAAATCTGGCTCAGGGTCATTAAGGGCTGACATGTGTTTACCTATCCTTAAGACTAGGTACAGGTTGCGCTTCCAGTCCTCATAGTTGGGACCGGTAAGTTTGTGGTCATTTAGGATAGCGGACAGGGGGTCTAACTTGGTCATCTGAAAATAAAAGATTGAATATATGAGATGCATGAAAAGTTATTTTATGGATTTTTAAAACAAGCTAATTATATCCATATGACAACGCTACCCTCAAGCGAAGCCATCTCTATAGATTAATTAACCATGTATGTAAGATCTCGGAGTAGGCTACACCTGTCCGAGGGGGCAGTGTGCAGGTCTTCCGCTTACACGGGTCTTTCCCTTAACCCTATCCAAATCTGCCAACTACGGGCTTTGATGGACCATGGTTATCTTTTGGCCAGTACCACGTGATCACCGTTGTCTTCGCAACGAATACCTCATGCGTACTTAGGATGCTTACCCACGAGCTTAGGCAATTACGGCATGGGAATTCTAACGGCCCCCACGAGGGTGAGTAAAGCCTGAACACTTGGCACCGTAACCGCCATATCCCAAAGGAGATCACTAAGTAGCTTGGCATAGAAAAACACAGCTCTCACCCGAGGGGGTTGTTGAGTTATGCCCTTCCACCCGAGTACGAAGTGATTAGCCGTGGAGGCCAGAGGATCTCTTTAAGTCCTCTATTACATCCCTTATAAATATATGAGGGTTATTTTGCGAGTATGAATTTATGCAAATGCAAAGGTAGCGACCTCCTAAATACTAGACCCTGGTCACACCATGCTCCCACTAGCGTTCAAGCCCTTCGCCTAGCATTAATCATTCTCGGAATATCATAGTCCCTGCCTCAAGTGGATTTCTCCATTCAAGGGTCACATTACATATTCCGAGAATATCGATGCTCTGCAAAACTGGTTATCACGCTAATGCTCTGGAGCTAATCCTAGAGTCAGACTCACTGGAAAGGACTCCCACTAGTCATGGCGCCTCGCTTATAGATTTGACAATTGATGTTGAATGGATCTCCATCTCATCTTTGATTTCGATGCTGGCCAAATAGGCACACCCGACTAATCGGGTGCTCTCCTAATGGTGGCATAACCATATGTGATGGGATCCCACTAACATCAAAAGTCAACTAAATAATAGGCGTCATCTAGCGGGATCCTAACCTCAAACAGTCGCTAGGACCGGAGGGTAAAGGCATCCCTCTGAAGACAGATAATCACATTATCTCATCGGGGTTCGATATGAAGCATAAAGAACTAATTAAAGAAAGCAACCATTAAAACTGAATTAAGTTCAGGGTCCGACCCCTGAACCTAATTAGCACAGCGCAGGCCTCTAGCTTTCTTCGCAAGGTTCCTCGGTCCGGCTCCTTCGTCGCGCTCGCGAACACTTTGCCGGATCGTCTTCATCCTCCAGGGTTCAGCTTCCGCTCCCGATGGTGGATTTCTTTGGCACATCTCTCTTCTCGATCTGTAACCGAAAATTCTAGTACGCTACGAGCAAGTGCTCGGTCGTACACAATTTCCTAGAAAGAAAAGAAAACACACCTAGAAAAAAATCCATGGGAAACCGAGGATGGTCAACCCCCATCACTCGCCCAATCTAAGGCTCAATTACATATCCACACACAGAAAGCAAATCCAGACAATTGCTAACTCGGGGTCCGACCCCCGGTAGCAAGCACAAAGCATAGATCTAGATTTTTTATAGCGGCGCCCTGCAAGAATGATTAATAGAACAAGCACAATCTATACATATGCATGATCTAAGCGTAAGAACCCCGATGATCTCACGCATTCATCATGCGCACACATGTTAGTTTCATGAAAAAACGTGAAACGCACACCACTAATGCGGCTCTGATACCAATTGATGGATTCTAATCCGGGTCAGAGGCTCGCAGCGGAAGCGATTTGGCGGTCGAAAGACCGTTCTTGGTGCACGTTACACTATTTAACTTTTCATAGAAACTAATCTACATATGTGTGCATGTGTATGCACGAGAATCGAAAACCCCTAACGGCAATCTAGCATAATGATTAACTAGCATGGATGCAAATCATAATGCTCGCTAGATCTACATGTTAGATTACACATACCTTTCGTACGGATCTTTTAACCACGGAGAATTGTCTTCTTTGTCGATGGAGACGGAAGATCGTTCGCGAAGATGCCGACGGTACGAATGGAGATGTAGCCTTTTTGTTCACCCGATCTCACACGATGCACGGAACGTCGCTCTCGGATCTCTGAGTGCCTCCGAAGAACGACCCTTCTCCTTCTTCAGAACTCCACGCGAGGAAGACGAAGTAGCAAGCGGAAAACAGGAGAGAGATTAGGGAGAGAACTAGAGAGATGAGAGAGAGGGGGGTTCGGTTTCTGTAGCACATGGGGCCGACGCCCATAGGTGCTTTTATAGGGCCGGCCACCCCCCCTTGGATAAGGATCCAAGGAGATAATAACCCCCTCTCATTATTTCTCCATTATCTCCTTTTTATCTCTCCGCATATTTATCCGTTTTCCCACCTTTTAGGGTTCGATCTTAACCGATTTATCGCCCCATCCCTATCTATATGGCTGGCCCTATAGATGAGGGATTCTTATCCCTACATCATAGGGCCGGCCCTAGTGAGGTGTCCCACCACTAGGGTCGGCCAACAGTGAGGTCCGACAGAGTGAGATTTTTACCAAAACGCCCCGACGCCTCATTTTGACCATTTCTAGCGTGCGATACCTAGCGGCCATTACTTAAGTGATATCTACTAGTTACTTACTATTAACTGAGGCCACCAGAGGGTGCCTCTAGCAAAGTCAACTAGTCAACTTGCAACATACTCCGGTGCATCACACCTATGTAGCGAAGTTCACTTATGGCTAGGGATTACTACATACGACTCTGTACTAGTCTCGGGCTCAACCCTTAGTACTCGTATGTAGTTACGCATCTACCGTGCTCTAGTGCCAAGCACACACGGAGCGTATACTTCTTTCTTCCTCATGCTTATGGTGTTCCGAGGAGACGGTTCAAGAACCGTACATAATGTTGATAAGGTGGAACCATCAGGGACCGGGGTTCATGGCTTCCAACTCAAGCTCGATCGACACACTGCCCGAGTGTACCATCGATCCTCTGAGCTCGAGTTAACCTGCGTAGCCACCCAGAGTGCGGCGCAGGCTGCACTCCAATTCACCCAGACTTACTATGTTCTCCATCATACCCCTGCTCTCCGCTTAGTAGTGGTAAACCCGCTGTCCCTCCACTTGATGCCATGATTCACTTCGAGCGGTGAAGACTACCGTCAGACTCGAATGATCATATGACTTAGTTCCTTCCAGGTTGACCTATACATCGTACCTCTGATTACCCCATCGAGTAACCGAACCCGGTCAACAATCAAACTGATGACCACCAGGCCTGGGTTTGGTACAGTGTAAGTCACACCAAGGAACGCACCTCCCATCAGGGGTGTGGATGGCCTGCAGGAGTGACACGCTAATGCAACGCCAGCCGGGTAACCCAGTACACCGTGGTTTTGGATCACTGCATATGGATCCTCACACATTGGTGCGCCAAAGCACCACGCAACTGGTTAGTCCATCAGACGTGGTTCCTCAGGGTTTAGGACCGTTTTACCCTAAGCAGAAACACGGCTTAGTGTACCAGTGTCTGCTCACTGATCTGTACACCGTGTTAGTTCCGTTCAGCCACAGACACTGTGCCTGGTGATGACCATGGTGAAGACATCCCATGAACTGTCATCGCCAACAGCTTATCATGATGAGGCGACCAACCTGATCATAGCTGCGAACTTATTTAGGTTGTATGGGACCAATCCACTCAGTCTTCAACTCAGTGGACTACCATATAATCATGGCTCTCTGTTCTTAAAAGAACACGTAACTATGTTACGCACCTATATGCATCTCATGTAATAATAACTATCAATCTTTATTAGACCAAAACATATAGTTTTACAAGCTTAGAACACATCAATCCTAACACTTAGCATATATACGGACATGCATGCATCTAGTTAGGTGTTTAGAATCATCATACCTTTTGGATCTATGATCCGAAGAGGACGAAACGATGAAGAACCGCACTTGAATCGCAAGGAAAACTGTCGGATAGCATCTTGTCCTTTGCGAATTGAAGAATCCTCGAAGTCCCGTCTCTGAGTGCAAGGACTACGAGTCGACGAAGGAATTCGTTGCGAAGACGATGGCTAGCCGTGAGATCTCCTCCCTCTCTTTATCTCTTCTTTCTTCTCCTTCCTTTCTCCTTCTTCCTTATTCTTCCTCTTTCTTCCTTGGCCGAAACCACAAAGAGAAGGAAAGGGGGAGGGTTCGGATTTTCTAGAGACGGAGGCACATAAGGCCGGCCCTCTCTCTCCCTTTTCTTCTTATAGGGCTGGTCCCCTATTGCTTCAAGCAAGCTAGGGCCGGCCCTAGATAGATAAGGATAAGAGGGGGGCGGTTTTTAGGGTTTCAGATGTCTATCGTGAAGCCTGGACGAAAATGCCCTTCACGAAAAGTGAAACACTACGATAGAGATTGAGTGAGGTGCGTTACTCGGAATCGAGTTCCATCAGTGCCTATGAGCTCCTGGAATTATTCCACTCATTCTAAGATCCATGTTCAATATGTTCTGAGCCATATTTCAGTATTTACCAAAACACCCCTACGGCCCCTAACACATGTGAATTAGGTTCTTAGGCTCCGGGCTTGCGCTCCATCACGCTACTTCGCATCCAACGTATCCAATCAGGTTGGGGAACAATTCCTATACGTAACGACAGGGTGGAACCTTCAAGGTTCAGGATCTCTAGCTCCAACCAGATCCCTGATTAACTGTTCCGGTGATACACCGAAAGTTCCGTTAATCAGCCCTAATCCGATTAACCCGTGTAGCCACCCAGAGTGTGACGCGAGTTAAACTCTAGTGATCCTAAACTTATGTTACTCCCTCGTAACCCTGTTCTCTACTATACTCCGATAATCCTCAGTCCCTCCTATTACTGGTGCCATGATACGACTCGAACGGTGGGGAGCACCGTCAGATCCCGATCGATCATCTGACTAGGGTTTGATGACTTGTCATCTATAACACCACACACCTTCCGGTGCAATGCCTAGCATCCAGAACATCGTTAGTCATACTGACAACCACCAGGCCTGGGTTAACTATGTGGACAGATTGACTCATCAAAACGTACCCATCCAATACTGGACGTCGGATAACCTATAGGGATTACATGTCACTCAAGCACCAACCGGGTAACCCAACGTATACCATGGTATTGGACTATGGAAGGTCCACACACACTGGCACATCAAAGCCCCACACAATTGGTTGGCTCAGTGTATATAGTTCCTCAGGGTTAAGGACAGATTATCTATAGTAGTAAGACGGTTTATGCACCAGTGTCTGAATCACTGAACTGTGCACCGTCTTGGTTCCTATTGAACATGATCATTGTGCTTGGTCAGGTGAATGGGAATCCCACGTTCCCGTGGTGGAGACTTCACCACATCCTCTACCTGCCAACAGCTTGTTCTCGGTGAAGCGACCGGTATCACCTAAGCTGTGAACTAGTTCTAGGTCTACACAGAACTGGTCCACTGGGTCTCCCAAGCATGGATCCACCATGTGCCTCAGTGGCCTACTGTGTTCCCTAGGGTACTTTTATTATATGAGTATTATCATATACCAGAGTAGTATTCTAATTAAAGCAATAACCAAAGTCATCTTTATTAATGTTAAGAAAATCCACGCTAAGGATACACGAGCTACAACAGGCCCCCCTTGTGTCTCTCCCTCCTTGCGTAAGCGAATAGGCTGGGCTCCTCATGCCATATGTGGCCAGCCCCTAAAGCAAACCCCTTGAATTTAGCCCCCCTCCCTTTGAAGCTTGCTAGCAACTCCTAGAAGCTAGGGGAGGGGCCGACCCATGCATGTCCCTATATGCTAGGGGCGGCCAATCTAGCACATGGTGATATATTTAGTTTTCCAAAATACCCCCCATGCCTCTAATTGGTTGCCCCTCTCGCTTGAGAACTCGCATGGCGCACTTACGTAGGTTATGACTAGTGATTCCAGTATCACCGGGGTGCCCTTAGTAAACACCTAGGGTGCCCCTAGTAAATTCAGCTAGTCAACTCGCAATACGAACTGGTGCATCGCCCTCGTATAGCGAAGCCTACTAAGGTAAGGGGATGACTATGTGTGTCTCTATACCACTCTGGGATTTTCCTTAGTACACACACGCACCTACCCATCTACTGTGCACTAGTGTGATGCACACACAGAGCGTAGGGTCATTAGGGTTGGACTACTTACTTTCTCTAATTGTGTCGTGTGAATCAAGGAGATGGTTCAAGAACCGTATATTATGTGGATAAGGTGGAATCGTTAGGGACCAGGGTTCATGGCTTCTAACTTGGACTCGATTGACACACTATCCGAGTGTACCATCGACCCTCTGAATCCAAGTTAACATACATAGCCATCCAGAGTATGACGCAGGCTGAACTCCAATTACCCCGGACTTACTATGTTCTCTCGCATACCCCTGCTCTATGCTTAGTGTGGTAAACCCTTTATCCCTCCACTTGGTGCCATGATGCAACTCAAGCGATGGAGAATACCGTCAAACTTGAGTACTCATATAAGTCGGTTTCTTCTAGGTTGACCACGTACGTCGTATCTCCGATTATCCTACCGAGTAACTGGATCCGGTCAACAGTCCAACTAATGACCACTTGGGTAGGGTTTAATACGACGTAAGTCAAACCAAAGAACGTACCTCTTGTTAGGGGTGTGATGGCCTACAGGAGTGGCACATTGATGAAACGCCAGCCGGGTAACCCAGTACACCGTGGTTTTGGGTCACGTAACTGGACCCTCACATATTGATACGCCAAAGCACCACATAATTGGTTAGCCTACAAGATATGGTTCCTCAGGGTTTATGATTGTTTTACCCTAAGCAGAACACAACTCAGTGCATCGGTGTCTACTCACCAATCTGTGCATCGTATTGGTTCCGTTCGGCCACAGACACTATGCCAGGTAATGACCATGGTGGAGACAGCCACGCTAACCCTAATCAGAGTTGTGAACATATTTAGGTTATATGAAACTAGTCCATTGAGTCTCCAAGTGGATTACCATATAGCCATGACTCTCTGTTCTGTAATCAGAACACGTACTAAGATATATATCAAGATGCAATTCTAAGTTATCAACCATGCATAGCGAAACTATAGGGTTTTGCATGTAGATTTGCATGTAGATTGTTTTGTAGAATTAATTGTAATGAAACATACACCGTATGATCTTCGGATCTTTGTTTTGCTTCCGCTGCGACTCTGATAAGCGGATCCAATTCCAACATGAGTAGCGACAAGAGGGATCCGGCGACTGGAGGGTAGCATAGCCACAAGGATTGGTCGGTCGGTGATCGGGAGGTTACATGGCTGATTGCAGCTAGGGAAGGAGCGGAGGTCAGAAGAGAGGCCAATGCAAGGGAAGTTGTAGGGGTGTTGCGGTTGTGGTACAGATGGGGCGAGCAGGCAGATGCTGAGGGTTAGTCGCAGGGGAGGAGGAGGGATCTGTTTTAGACGAGTGGGCCTTAGGGATCGCAGGCTCCCGGAGGGATTAATTGCATAGGAGATTGCGCAGGAGGGGACAGTTTGGCAGGAGATCACGTAGAAGACACCGATCGCAAGCAAGAGCTGTCTGATCGCGAGCAGGAGATCACATTCATGGACCTGGCGATGAGACGTCCGATCGCACACTGGAACAGAAGAAGATGGGCATGGGAGAAAAAATTTTAGATTGAGCCGGCTCTGATACCATGTAAGACACAGAATCGGAGAGTCAATTGTCTTACTTTGATTAGGGTCTATGCCCATGTATATATACAAATACATAAGGAGGTGGGATTTCTGAATAACCGATGTGGGACTAAATATCCTATACAAGGATTATGTATCTACAAGTAACAGGTCATAGCAAGGGCTGGGGCAATTTACACCATAGAGATTATTAGGGGTAGTACATATACACACAAACATAAAAAAAATTAGATCCTATCACTGGGCCATGGATGAGGGAAACTCAGGCCTGCCGCCTCCTTCGACCATGCTCTGCAGAATGTTGGCCACTTCTGTCATTCACATCTGCTGACACTGGCCGGATTACTCTGTAACTGCATCCCTCCTTTTTCCTCCTTCCTTCTCCTTCTTCTTCTCCTCCCCAGCACACACACACCCCCCCCCCTCCCAAACTCCAATCCTTCATCCTATACTCGTATGTTTTAGACCAGTTCCCTTTCTTGTGCACTGAGCCATGCGATGACGAATGTAGCTATATCTTATTCGGTTATTGGAGGCCGAGTGTTCTTTGGTGGCCGAATGGTCTATAGAAGCACTCGGCATCGCATAACCAAGTGCCACCCTAGCCTCCTTCCTCATACATTCGGTCAGTTTAGTCTGGCCCCCCCTTCTTGTGCACTCGGCATCGAATGGCTGAAATAGCTTAGTGTAGGAGGAGGAAGATTATATATGTGTGTGTGTGTGTGTGCGCGTGCGTGCGCGCGCGCCCACAGTAGTACTTTTCATGAGGTCATCCATTCAAATACTACTCACTTTAGTACGCTTAACTACAAAGTCAAATACTACTCACTTGATCACGCTTAACTATAGAGCCCTTACGGGATCCGTAGCTATATGCTCGGTTTTTAGTAGGGTAAATGAGGATTGGTGTGAATTGTTAGGGCAGCAAAGGGTGTGCCTACAACTTGCGTACACAAGGGTTTGGGCACCTCCTTTGCTGCCCTAATAGTCCACGTACACCAACCTCCATTGGCCATACCCCATTAAAACCGTGTGTCGCTACGGATCGTATGGTGAGGCACTCCAAGATCTCCATACGGATTAATTATTAGCTTCCAACAACAGTGATGAGAGGCATTATTGAAATACGGGATAATTAAAGAGATCGATAACACCAACTGGACAATCTAGGGCGGTTAGGGGCACTCGAGATTCATGACACTGTAGCACTTATTGCTACTGTAGTAACCGTCGGTCCGGAGAGTTCTTATTCCTTCCGTACGTACGTACGTCTTCAAACGAAGCGGAGGATTGTCGGGGGGCACATTCCGAGGTTCTTCGGCTCGGCCCCGTTGCCTACCGCCACCGAGATCCGCGCCGTCTGATCGCTGACGACCACCCGGTGCGCCGCTGCCCTGCACCTCCCCTCGCTTACCTTCTCCAGGTACTCCCCCACGTTCACCACCACCGCCCCCGGCACGTGCGGGACCTGGACCCAAACCCCATCGCGCTTCAGCTGCAGGCCGTCGACACCGTTGCCGACGAGGACGGAGATGGCGCCCTGGTCCGTGTGGGGGCCCACCCCCAGCGCCAGCTCCGGCTGGGGGCACGGCGGGTAGTAGTTGCACGACATGGTCTGGAACCCCTCACCGAAGGTCCCCTCCACGAACCCCGTCTCCTTCCCGAGCCCTTCCGAGATGCACCCCGCCATCCTCGCCGTCAGCGCCCACGCCTCCTCCAGGAACTCCTCCGCCGCCTCCTTGTAGCCGGCAGGGTTCTCCGGCCACAGGTGGCGGGTCTCGCCGATGACCGGGCGGCCGAAGTGGCGGAGGTAGTCGCGCCAGAAGTGGTGGGGCTGGGGCTCCGACGTGTTCAGGCTGGACCCGTACCGCACGGGGGCCATGTCGTGGTCGGAGGCGTACCTCATCTTCTCCTCGAGCGGGAGGGCGAAGAAGGCCTCCGCTGCTTGGACCATCTCCTCGATCAGGGCGGCCTTGATCCCGTGGTTGACGGCGAGGAACAGCCCACCGTCAGCGCAGGCCGAGGTGATGGCCTTGACGATGTCCGGCCTGGCGGCCGGGTCGTCGAGGCCGTTAAGGTCGACAACGGGGACGACGAAGCAGGCGGCAGAGGGCGGGGCAACGGGCTCGGAGCGGAGGTGGTCGGGGAGGACGTAGGCGGGAGGGAGGGTGCGGAGGCCGCAGGAAGTGTTGAGGAGGTGCATGACGCCTCTGTGGTCGATGGGGTAGGTTACGACGGCCATGGGAGTAGCCATGAGGTTGAGCTCAGACTCAGAGAGCGAACTGAGGTGATAAGAGAGAGAGAGAGAGAGAGAGAGAGAGAGAGAGAGAGTGAGTGAGGAGAGATCTCGCTGGTTCTTAGAATTTATACTACACAGAAATATTTGCCCGTCGGACTGGATCTCATCGTTCAAATATCTTTCCCAGAAATCACGGGTCCGGCATTCCGTACGGTGAATCACGAGCCCGCCTCCCAACAAACCTGCAACCTCACTCCCTCGATTATTGTTGAGAATAGATAGGTTGTTTTTGGCTTTATGGAAGAGTAACGCTATACTATACGGGGCATGCTATAATGCGGCAAGTGTGACACCGTACTGTACCTGTCTGATGCATCGCTGCATGTATACGATATATGCAACGAGTGCATCAGACAATTATTTTGCAAACTTTTGTTTCCTAACACCACGTGATGTGGAGTACTCACAGGTCCACATTGCTGAAAACATGTTTGTGGGGGCTATGGGATAAGCCCTACACGGATGCCACATAAAGTTGACAGCCCAAAAGTTTAAACCCTACACAGATGCCACATAAAGTTGACAGCCCAAAAGTTTGCAAACTAATTAGCTACCTAGCATTTCCCTTATCAAAATGATTGTAGAAACACTCTCGCACACCCATTTCGATTGTGATTGTGAGAGTGAGTGCCCTTCACCCATTTCGACGAGGAATGTGATTCTTTTTTTTTTACATTTCAATCTAGCAGTAATTTATTACATGTGGATAGGGTTTTTTTGTGTTTTTTCTTTTAATCATTCATGCTTTGCAAATTCTCATCCAGCTTGCATATTTGTTTGATTCTCCTCCATTGTACCGTTTGATGATCCCAATGATTTCATTACTTACAACAACCATTTGTGAAAAAAATACATTGGTTATAATTTGAAAAACCTAGGTTATAAATTCTTAAAATGTGAAATGCGATTTGAGGAAAAAGTACCTTAATTATCTGAATGATCTCATTAGAAATTACTAAATCCAAGGTTATCAACAAGATTGGGATGAAAAAGGGATGAAAGCGATGAAATTGGCTAAATATTAACATTTTGATCATAGAAAAAAATTATAAAAATAAAAATTAAATAAGATTTGTTGGTCGTTATGAGTAGTATGTACTGGATGTATATGATTTAATTTTGATATCAAATATTGTATTGCGGAGTTTTGATATTGTGATTTTATTCTTACAGGGATTTCAAATATAGATTCAACATTACCTATAGTTTATTGTTGCGATAGAGAATTGTTATATTTGAAAGGATAGTACGAGTACAGATGTGGGAGAACAAAAAATATTATTTTACCAGCAAAATTATATTATGATTATCTTTTTCAAGTGATTTATAAGATTATAAATGATAGTTTCAAAAAGTACAAAATCACCATAACGATTTTATATCAAAGTATACTTACATATCCTCCAGCCGAAATTGCGGGTAATAATGATATCGCGGTGTTTATTACTCAAAACATCCGAACCAATAATAGTAATATCTCATTGCAGCTAATAAGCAGTGTGCTGAAAAGCCCGAGGTTTATTCAAATCAAACCACTCAGTAATAAGTGAAAGTTGGAAGAAACGACACATGTTCCTCATAAATTTTCTTGTGTGGTTACCCCTCAAGTTATCTTTAAAAATGTCTCGACATCTTCAGAGGTTCATGGTTCGATGGCATCATCATTAGGTATTTAAGATTTGCATGCGTATGGAAATAATGATATTAACTATGACGAGAATTTCAGTTTTGTACCATCCACTTTTGATGCCAGTCAAGGTGTTACTCAACGTGTTGAGTATGATACAAGTGTAAAGGAACGTGATGATAATCCTCCACTATTTGACATTATTATGAATGAAAAAAAGTACGAATTAGTTCCCTAATGATTTTTTGTTAATATTTTGATGATTCATTAGTTCGTGTACTTATTTGTTTCTAAATAATATATGCATGGTAAGGTGAATGACGATCATAGTAGGTCAAGAAGCGATACAAATTATCTATAGATTTTAACGAGAAGTTGTTGTAAATAATTCCATGATAGAGGCCCGCAGTGGAAGCAAAGGATAGGTCCGAAAACCGTGAACAATGTGCGTTACATATTAAAACTTTCATCGAAACTATCTACACATGTGAATATGAATCAAGCATGACTTCTACGCGACCCCCTAACGACGATCTAGTATTAAGAGAACAATCTAGCATGCATGTATGTTCTATCTACACTAGATCTATATATTAGAAATCATACATCTGTGCAGATTCTTTTACTGCGATAAATTTATTCTTTGTCGATGGAGACGACCTAGGATCTGCTTGATATACCTTTGGTGCAACGGCCATAACTTTTTATCACAAACTCTGATTGGGCTAAAATTTGGATCTTGGTCGTCACATCGACGCTCGACAACGGGCTACACCGTCTTCCTCGGGCCAAATCTACTTTCTTGAGGGTCTAAGAAGCAACCTACTGTATCTCGATCTAGTGCCGAGGCCGAGTATCGCGCGCTGGCTTCCACGACGACTGAAGTTCTTTGGTTCCTCCATATGCTTCGATTTCTTCACGTCCGCTTATCTGGAACCCCCTTACTCCTCTGCGACAACATTAGTGCACTGCACATGGCCAAGAATCCTGTTTTCCACAGCAGGACGAAACACATTGATATCGACGTCTACTTCATACGAGATCATGTACTTCGGGGTGATGTCACTGTCTCTCATTTACCAAGGAAAGATCAAGTCGCTGATATCTTTACAAAGTCTCTTCCTAGCCCACGATTTCTCTGGCTTCGGGACAAGCTCTCCTTACGGGTTTACCCGTCGTGAGCTTGAGGGGGGATGTGCGATGTCTACACTGGATTGCCGCTCCTAACCATGCCGCCAATCGTGCCATTGATCAAGCAATCATCACAGCTATTGGTTGCAACTGGATATTGCAGCAATCAAGGGATTCATTCAGCATTGAATAATCACCATAATAGCTTGTATATGATGGGATTCATTCCAGCATTGCATGGTTACCATAACAGCTCATATTGTATATGATGGGATCCATTCAGCATTGAATATGATTCATTTCAGCATTGCATGGTTACCATAAAAGCATATATTGTATAAGATGGGATTGATTCCCTTATGAGTGTAATCTGTACATTATATATATATATATATATATATATATATATATATATATATATATATATATATATATATATATATATATATATATATATATATATATATATATATATATATATATATATATATATATATATATATATATATATATATATATATATATATATATATATATATATATAGTGATGATATAGAAGAGGTATGACAAGCCGTACAAATTAATCCCACTACTCATTCTCTTTGTTATCTCTAGTTCATCATTCTTTGCAATCTCTAGTTCCTATTTTCTCACACCAGCCACCACAAAGATGGCAGCAGGCGGCACTCGGAGGGGTTTCTCGGTAGTCGACACAGAGGCGGTAGCAGGTGGCACCTGGCGGCAGTCGGCAGCGGCGTCGTTTGGTGTCGGCGGAGCGGCACCGGTAGTCGTTTGGCGTTGGCGTCAGAAATCAGCAGTACAGCGATGTCGTTTGGCGTCAACAGAGCAGCACCGGTGGCCCGACTTCGTATGGCGTCGGACGCTCGAGGCCTAAGGTTTCTCTCGCCGCCGCTCGAGATCGAGAGATCGAGAAAAAGAATTCAAAAGTCCGAGACTCCGAGTTTTTAACACGGGTTTTTAACCGGGCCGGGTCTCGCGGGTCTAACATACAACTGGCCGGTTCACTCGGGTTTTACCAGTTCTGGAGCATTTCCGATCTGATCTATTAACCGAACCTACCAAGGGTCCAAATCACCAGTTCACCGGTCCGACCGGTCGGTCCGGTCCGGTTCTGATAATAATGGTCTGTAAGAATAGCTGAATTCAGCATCAGGTGACATGTAGCCCCAGAGTCAAAAATCTAAAAGGAAATCGTACCAGTATCAGATGGAGTAGACAAGGCAAGAGGAGTCGAGGAGCCTAAACCAGTGTGCGGCAGAGCATCTCTGCAAGCTGACGGAGAACCTGAGAGTCAATCAGAGCCAGTGAAGGGGACTGGGCAATAGCTACAGCAGGGCCTCCCGCAAGGTGGCCTTGTCTGGACTTGCGACCACGACCCCCCCCCCCCCCCCAAAGTGTCACGAGGGTCAAAACCCCAGCGGAGGTCACGAGTAGGGCGCTTCGAGCAATCGTGCTTCATGTGACCAACCTCCTTGCAGTAGTGACAGATCACAAAATTGAATGAGGCGTCGCAAGAGCCAACATCAAGAGCAAAGTCCATAGTAGGTGCATGAGACAGAGGAGTAGGCGCACCGCGAGTGCCTAGCCTGGTCTCCTCATCGACTAGAGAAAGAGAGTGTCCTCTAGACTAGGAGTAGGCACACGGTGGAGGAGCTAGGCCGCCAAAGTTGCAAACTCAGAGCGAAGGGTGGTCAGAAACTGGTGAAGGTAACCTGTATCAAGGTACCGCTGGAAATCTGGCGAGCGAGGGCAACCACAGGGTGCAGGAATAAATGAATCTAGCTCGTGCCAGTAGCCGCTCATCAGACTGAATAAATCTTGGATCGAGCAATCACCTTGACGTGCAACCTGAGCATCACAGAGTAGCTGATAGTGACGGGCACCGCCTCGCTGAACAAATCGGTATCGAAGGTACTCTCACTGAGCACGTGCAGTGAGTAGATGACCAAGGGGAGTCAGAAGGGCATGGAAGACCGAGTAGAGGATGTAAGCTCAGATCACCTGATCGTGGCGATGCCATACAATAACAGGAGCATCAAGGGTCAGAATAGTTGATGTGGGGGCAGTAGAAGCAATGGTGGTGGTCGAGGAGGAGTCAGCGGGGACAAGCAGAATGGTCGGAGAGGGATCCTTGTAGGTGATATGACCCCAAAGATCATGGCAGGTGAGATCGGCCTCGACGTAGACCGACCATTCAACGACTGTAGTAAGCTTGAATTCCAAGACCTTCAATGGTGGGAAAGCGATGATGGGAGCCAAGGGCAGGGTGAGGGAGATAACTAGAGAACACAGGGATAAGGGGTCGCTGATGCCTGATTGGGACGAGTCTTAGAAGGGAAACCCATGAAGCGAGTGCTAGATCAGACCCTTCGGAGCCACACAGGAGATGGGGGGAGGGTGGTGCCAGGTAGGTGTCCTACAAAAAGAGGTCGGCTTGCTTCGTTGGGGTTGAAGGAAAGACGGAGGTGGCCGAGTTGATGGTGTGGTAGGGGAATGGGAGGCTGTAGAGGCAGCGATGGGGATGTAGTGACTAGAGAGGTGCGATAGGGGTTGGTGGGGTAGGGGCTGTGGTGGGGAGGCTCGATATGTGTTGGGGGTCAATGGGGATGGGTTTGAGTAGCGGCAAGATGGATCAGGCGACCGAAGGGTAGCATAGCCACAGGGATTGGTCGGTCGGTGATCGGGAGGTTACTTGGCTGATTGCAGCTAGGGAAGGAGCGGAGGTCAGAGCAAAGGCAGGTGCAAGGGAAGTTGTAGGGGTGGTGGGTGGTGGGGTTGTGGTACAGATGGGGCGAGCAGGGAGATGATGAGGGTTAGTCAAAGGGGAGGAGGAGGGATCTGTTTTAGGTGGGTGGGCCGGAGGGATCGCAGGCTCCCGAAGGGATTAATTGTATATATATAAGAGATTGCGCAGGAGGGGATGGTTTGGCAGGAGATCACGCAGAAGACACCGATCGCAAGCAGGAGCTGTCTGATTGTGAGCAAGAGATCACATTCATGGACCTGGCGATGAGACGTCCAATCGCACACTGGAACAGGAGAAGATGGGCACGGGAGAAAAAAATTTAGATTGAGCCGGCTCTGATACCATGTAAGACACGGAATCGGAGAGTCAATTGTCTTACTTTTATTAGGGTCTATGCCCATGTATATATACAAATACATAAGGAGGTGGGATTTCTGAATAACCGATGTGGGACTAAATATCCTATACAAGGATTATGTATCTACAAGTAACAGTTCATAGCAAGGGATGGGGCTATTTACACCATAGAGATTATTAGGGCTAGTACATATACACACACATAAAAAAATTAGATCCTATCACTAGGCCATGGATGAGGGAAACTCCAGCATGCCGCCTCCTTCGACCATGCTCTGTAGAATGTTGGCCACTTCTGCCATTCACATCTGCTGACACCGGCCCGATGAAATCTGTAACCGCATCCCTCCTTTTTACTCCTTCCTTCTCCTCCTCCCCAGCGCACCCCCCCCCCCCCCCCCCCCCCCCCCCCCCCAATTCCAATCCTTTATCCTATACTCGTCTATTTTAGACCAGCTCCCTTTCTTGTGCACTCAGCCATGTGATGACGAATGCAGCTATATCTTATTCGGTTATTGGAGGCCGAGTGTTCTTTGGTGGCCGAATGGTCTATAGAAGCACTCGGCATCGCATAGCCAAGTGCCACCCTAGCCTCCTTCCTCGTACATTCGGTCAGTTTAGCCTGGGCCCCCCCTTCTTGTGCACTCGGCATCGTATGGCTGAAATAGCTGAGTGTAGGAGGAGGAAGATTATATATATGTGTGTGTGTGTGTGGGTGCGCGCGCGTGCGCCCACAGTAGTACTTTTCATGAGGTCATCCATTCAAATACTACTCACTTTAGTACGCTTAACTACAAAGTCAAATACTACTCACTTGATCACGCTTAACTATAGAGCCCGTACGGGATCCGTAGCTATATGCTCGGTTTTTAGTAGGGTACCGCCAATGAGGATTGGTGTGAATTGTTAGGGCAGCAAAGGGTGTGCCTACAACTTGCGTACACAAGGGTTTGGGCACCTCCTTTGCTGGCCTAATAGTCCACGTACACCAACCTCCATTGGCCATACCCTATTAAAACCGTGTGTCGCTACGGATCGTATGGTGAGGCACTCCAAGATCTCCATACGGATTAATTATTAGCTTCCAACAACAGTGATGAGAGGCATTATTGAAATACGGGATAATTAAAGAGATAACACCAACTGGACAAGCTAGGGCGGTTAGGGGCACTCGAGATTCATGACACTGTAGCACTTATTGCTACTGTAGTAACCGTCGGTCCGGAGAGTTCTTATTCCTTCCGTACGTACGTACGTCTTCAAACGAAGCGGAGGATTGTCGGGGGGCACATTCCGAGGTGCTTCGGCTCGGCCCCGTTGCCTACCGCCACCGAGATCCGCGCCGTCTGATCGCTGACGACCACCCGGTGCGCCGCTGCCCTGCACCTCCCCTCGCTCACCTTCTCCAGGTACTCCCCCACGTTCACCACCACCGCCCCCGGCACGTGCGGGACCTGGACCCAAACCCCATCGCGCTTCAGCTGCAGGCCGTCGACACCGTTGCCGACGAGGACGGAGATGGCGCCCTGGTCCGTGTGGGGGCCCACCCCCAGCGCCAGCTCCGGCTGGGGGCACGGCGGGTAGTAGTTGCACGACATGGTCTGGAACCCCTCACCGAAGGTCCCCTCCACGAACCCCGTCTCCTTCCCGAGCCCTTCCGAGATGCACCCCGCCATCCTCGCCGTCAGCGCCCACGCCTCCTCCAGGAACTCCTCCGCCGCCTCCTTGTAGCCGGCAGGGTTCTCCGGCCACAGGTGGCGGGTCTCGCCGATGACCGGGCGGCCGAAGTGGCGGAGGTAGTCGCGCCAGAAGTGGTGGGGCTGGGGCTCCGACGTGTTCAGGCTGGACCCGTACCGCACGGGGGCCATGTCGTGGTCGGAGGCGTACCTCATCTTCTCCTCGAGCGGGAGGGCGAAGAAGGCCTCCGCTGCTTGGACCATCTCCTCGATCAGGGCGGCCTTGATCCCGTGGTTGACGGCGAGGAACAGCCCACCGTCAGCGCAGGCCGAGATGATGGCCTTGACGATGTCCGGCCTGGCGGCCGGGTCGTCGAGGCCGTTAAGGTCGACAACGGGGACGACGAAGCAGGCGGCAGAGGGCGGGGCAACGGGCTCGGAGCGGAGGTGGTCGGGGAGGACGTAGGCGGGAGGGAGGGTGCGGAGGCCGCAGGAAGTGTTGAGGAGGTGCATGACGCCTCTGTGGTCGATGGGGTAGGTTACGACGGCCATGGGAGTAGCCATGAGGTTGAGCTCAGACTCAGAGAGCGAACTGAGGTGATAAGAGAGAGAGAGAGAGATAGAGAGAGAGAGAGAGAGAGAGAGAGTGAGTGAGGAGAGATCTCGCTGGTTCTTAGAATTTATACTACACAGAAATATCTGCCCGTCGGACTGGATCTCATCGTTCAAATATCTTTCCCAGAAATCACGGGTCCGGCATTCCGTACGGTGAGATTAGATAAGTTGTTTTTGGCTTTATAGGAAGAGTAACTATATACGGGGCATCCTATAATGCGGCAAGTGTGGCACCGCACTGTAGTTGTCTGATGCATCGTTGTATGTATACGATATGTGCAGCGAGTGCATCAGACGACTACAGTGCGATGCCGAACATGCCGCA
The DNA here is from genome assembly GCA_947650365.1 of Chamaelirium japonicum. NCBI lineage: Eukaryota > Viridiplantae > Streptophyta > Magnoliopsida > Liliales > Melanthiaceae > Chamaelirium > Chamaelirium japonicum. The sequence goes on from OX393552.1 coordinate 11,203,487, forward strand.
TACCGCATTATAGCATTTCTCAATTCTATATAGCCAATTATTTTGCAAACTTTTGTTTCCTAACACCACGTGATGTGGAGTACTCGTAGGTCCACATTGCTGAGAACATGTTTGTGGGGGCTCTGGGATAAGCCCTACACGGATGCCACACAAAGTTGATAGCCCAAAAGTTTAAGCCCTACACAGATGCCACATAAAATTGACAGCCCAAAAGTTTGCAAACTAATTAGCTACCTAGCATTTCCCTTATCAAAATGATTGTAGAAACACTCTCGCACACCCATTTCGATTGTGATTGTGAGAGTAAGTGCCCTTCACCCATTTCGACGAGGAATGTGATTCTTTTTTTTTTACATTTCAATCTAGCAGTAATTTATTACATGTGGATAGGGTTTTTTTGTGTTTTTTCTTTTAATCATTCATGCTTTGCAATTTCTCATCCAGCTTGCATATTTGTTTGATTCTCCTCCATTGTACCGTTTGATTATCCAAATGATTTCATTACTTACAACAACCATTTGAGGAAAAAATACATTGGTTATAATTTGAAAAACCTAGGTTATAAATTCTTAAAATGTGAAATGCGATTTGAGGAAAAATACCATAACTATCCAAATGATCTCATTAGAATTTATTAAATCCAAGGTTATCAACAAGGTTGGGATGAAAAAGGGATGAAACCGATGAAATTGGCTGAATATTAACATTTTGATCATAGAAAAAAATTATAAAAATAAAAATTAAATAAGATTTGTTGGTCGTTATGAGTAGTATGTATTGGATGTATATGATTTAATTTTGATATCAAATATTGTATTGCGGAGTTTTGATATTGTGATTTTATTCTTACAGGGATTTCAAATATAGATTCAACACTACCTATAGTTTATTGTTGCGATAGAGAATTGTTATATTTGAAAGGATAGTACTAGTACAGTTGTGGGAGAACATATATTATTATTTTACCAACAAAATCAGATTATGATTATCTTCTTCAAAAGATTTATAAAATTATAAATGATAGTTTCAAAAAGTATGAAATCACCATAAAGATTTTATATCAAAGTATACTTACATGTCCTCCAACCGAAATTGCAGATAATAATGATATCGCGGTGTTTATTACTCAAAACATCCGAACCAATAATAGTAATATCTCATTGCAGCTAATAAGCAGTGTGCTGAAAAACCCGAGGTTTATTCAAATCAAAACACTCAGTAGTAAGTAAAAGTTGGAAGAAACAACACATGTTCCTCATAAATTTTCTTGTGTGGTTACCCCTCAAGTTATCTTTAAAAATGTCTCGACATCTTCAGAGGTTCATGGTTCGATGGCATCATCATTAGGTATTTAAGATTTGCATGCGTATGGAAATAATGATATTAACTATGACAAGAATTTCAGTTTTGTACCATCCACTTTTGATGCCAGTCAAGGTGTCACTCAACGTGTTGAGTATGATACCAGTGTAAAGGAACGTGAAGATAATCCCCCACTATTTGATATTATTATGAATGAAAGAAAGTACGAATTAGTTCCCTAATGATTTTTTGTTAATATTTTGATGATCCATTAGTTCGTGTACTTCTATTGTTTCTAAATAATATATTCATGGTAAGGTGAATGACGATCATAGTAGGTCAAGAAGAGATAAATTATCTATAGATTTTAACGAGAAGCTATTGTAAATAATTCTGTGATAGAGGCCCGCAATGGAAGCAAAGGGTAGGTCCGAAGACCGTGAATAGTGTGCGTTACATATTAAAACTTTCATCGAAACTATCTATACATTAGAGTATGAATCTAGCATAACTACTACGCGACCCCCTAACGACGATCTAGTGTTAAGAGAACAATCTAGTATGCATGTATGTTCTATCTATACTAGATCTACATGTTAGAAATTATATCTCTGTGAAGATTCTTTTACTGCGATAAATTTCTTCTTTGTCGATGGAGACGACCTTGGATCTGCTTGATATACCTTTGGTGCAACGGCCATAACTTTTTATCACAAACTCCGATTGGACTGAAATTTGGACTATAGGTAGACAACTTTGAGATATAACTTTTGCAAGTGGTTTGAGATTATTTAGAGTTCTGTAGCTCCTATAGTCACAGAAACATCATTGATCTTCTGTGCAAAATCTGGATAGCAAAAGATTGGGGGAAGCGCTTTCTAGTTCACCTGATCTCACACGATGTATAATACCTCATCACGTGAGGAAGAAGAGATGCATCTGAACCCATGCGCATACAAGAGGGAGACGAGAGAGGAGAAGAAATGGGAGATGACGGCTAGGGCTTTATCATATAGTAGCCGGCCCACTTTCCCTTACTCTCATATGGGTCCGGCCTCCCTACAACTTGCATACATAAGGTATAGGCCGGCCCCCCTTGTGTCTCTCTCTCCTTGCGTAAGCGAATAGGCCGAGCCCCTCTTGCCATATGTGGCCGACCCCTAAAGCAAACCCCTTGAATCTAGTCCCCCCTTCCTTTGAAGCTTGCTAACAACTCCTAGAAGCTAGGGGAGGGGCCGACCCATGCATGTCCCTATGTGCTAGGGGCGGCCAATCTAGCGCATGGTGATATTTTGGTTTTCCAAAATACCCACCATGCCTTTAGTTGGTTGCCCCTCTCGCTTGGGAACTCGCATGGCGCACTTACGTGGGTTATGACTAGTGATTCCAGTATCATCGGGGTGCCCTTAGTAAACACCTAATATGCCCCCAGTAAATTCAACTAGTCAACTCGCAACACGAACTGATGCATCGCACTCGTATAGCAAAGCGTACTAAGGTAAGGGGATGTCTATGTCTCTGTACTACTCTGGGATTTCCCTTAGTACACACACACACCTACCCATCTACTGTGCACTAGTGTGATGCACACATGGAGCGTAGGGTCATTAGGGTTGGACTACTTACTTTCTCTACTTGCGTCCTGTGAATCGAGGAGATGATTCAAGGACCGTATATAATATGGATAAGGTGGAATCTTTAGGGACCAGGGTTTATGGATTCCAACTTGGACTCGATCGACACACTACCCGAGTGTACTATCGACCCTCTAAATCCAAATTAACATGCGTAGCCACCCAGAGTGCGACGCAGGCTGCACTCAAATTTTCCTGGACTTACTATGTTCTCTCGCATACCCCTGCTCTATGCTTAATGTGGTGTCATGATGCAACTCGAGCGATGAAGAATGCCGTCAGACTGGAGTAGTCATATAAGTCGGTTCCTTCTAGGTTGACCACGTACGTCATATCTCAAAATCTGACTCTCTCTTCTCTAAGAGTTAGCTCACTCAAAATTTGACTCTATAAATACATTGAGACAAAAAAATCAATAATTATACAATATAAATATTAGTTTAATCTAATTAATTCAAAACTTGTATAATCACTTGGTTGGAATTTATAAATTTTTTTATTCTTTGGTGTGATGATATTCTTATGTTATACCAATTGCGGAGCCTAGGCCACTTTGGTTGCTTAACCATCAAGGCACATATACACCCCAGTTGAGGAATCCGTCCGAATGTCCATATCTATGGCAAATAATTAGAGAAAAGTTAATTTAAATATTAAATAATATTTACTATGAATTATTTATCTATAAAATAATACATGTAATATGTGCATGTAACCAAAAATATTATATTTCGTTGGCCACTTCGCAAGATTGACTGTACCTTTAAACCCAGATATTACATGATTATAAGATAGGTTACCCCAAGAAAAACTATTGAACCTCTCCAAATTATCAACCAATCTCAAAAACATCTTCGGTTCGATCATATTCTTGTTGCTACCGAGCATGACACTCTCCAAAATAAGTATCAAAGACATCATTTGTAACTTCAGTTGTTATAATGAAAGCCATTAAGGAGTTTTAATTAGCCCCACGCTGGAAGTATCTATATCTCAACCTATTCGACACTATGTCTAGTATCACAGGAGGAGTGCCAAGACAAAACCAAAGTCTAGAGACTAAAAACTCTAAAGGCGATAAAATAATAATGTGACCATACAAATTAAACCTAAGACCACCCATATATATTTACCAAAAATAATGTATGACACTTCGAGATATCATAGCTCTTGTACTTTATTTTTAATCGAATAGGAATCCAAAATAACTTTTCCTTATCCTATCCATCATATCTATAGAATTAGTTTTTAAAACTATATTTTTGAAGTGCTCCTCAATTTCATTTAGTACTTAATGATGTTCCTTGCTTAAGGTTTTCCAAAATAATGCATGCTATAACGTATCTCCGTATGCACTTCCTCTCTTTTTTGCTCTTCTATCTTTTCTTCCTCTTCAAGGTTTTTTTTTTCTTTGATTCATTCATCGTATTTGATTCATTAGTTTATTTGATAATATCATACTCATCTTCCTTTGTAGCAGAGTTCCTACCACCACGACCACGCTCATGCCCACACCTTCTCTTAACTATCTGCAAACAAAGTAACAAAGAAACAACAAAACAATCATACAGATTCCAATTGGATTATATGAGGTCTCCAAAAAAAAATTTATAAAAATTTGGATAAAATATGGACAAAACAATATATCAAATTCAATAGTGATTTATAAGGTATCAGATTACACACCATTTCTACATAGATTGAAGACAAATTGCTTGTCTCCACATCAATATACTAAACTCTTCTAAATTAGAATGTTACCCTTCCAAATCCTTTATAATTCATCTAGGTACTCAGTTCATCTAAGTACCAAAATGCCAAAATACTATGCCTTACATTCAATTCACTAGTGAATTTAAGAATAGTAGTTTGATTGAGGTGAGTGGCAAGTATTACTCTGTTACTTCTTAACAAGAAAATTGAGTTGTACATATTAAAATAAATTAAGGCCTAATGGGTTGTCTCAAAAAAAAATTTGATGAAAATTTGGGTGAAATATGAGGTATTAGATCACGCATCACTTCTAAATAGATTTAAGACAAATTGCTTGTCTCCATATCAATAGACTAAACTCTTTTTAATTAGCAATGTTACCCCCCAAATCCTATCTATAATTCATTTAGGTACCCAAATCCCAAAACATTATGCCTTACATTAAATTTAGGGCTAATGTGTGCAAGGTCCCTGACCAAGAGATCAGTTTAGCCTAAGGTCTCTGCCTTGAAAATACCCCCCCCCCCCCCCCCCCCCCCCCCCTTTCTTCTCCCCTCTCTCCCGAGCAACGGTAGGGGTGGCAAGCGCGACAGCTTCGGCAACTGTGGTGGGCAGTGGGCGCGAGCGGCAGCGACAGCTGCAGCGGACGGTGGGCGCGAGCAGCAATGACCTCGATGACCCCGGCGAGCTCGACCTTTGGTGGCTGCATTGCACCTCGACGACCTCGAAGAGCTCAACCTCCCGACCCCGGCGAGTTCGACCTCCAGCGGCGATGGGGATTCGGTTAGGTCTAGGGCTACGTCTAGGGTTCATCCCATGGCCTGTAGATTAGGTTCGGCCAGCCGGGGGGGATGGGGGTTCGGTTAGGTCCGGCAGTGGTGGGGGAGGGGGGGAGCGAGGGGTTCGGTTAGGTCCGGCGGCGGGGGGGGGGGGGGGGGGGGGGGGGAGGTGTTCGGTTAGGTCCAACTGTGGCAGGGGAAGGGGGGGGGGGGGGGGGGTTCAGTGGTTCGGAGGGACCTGGTGCAACACCATCTTGTTGTTGTCCTTCCCCTTAAAATGATCTCTTGGTCAGGGACCTCTCACTAAGTCCCCCTTTAATTTACTACTGAATTCAAGAATAGTAGTTTGTATTGAGTGTGGTGAATGACAAGCATTACTCTATTACTTCTTAACAAAGGAATTTAGTTGTACATCTAAAGAGAAATTAAGGCCTAATGAGTTGTCTAAAAAATTTAATGAAAAATTTTGATAAAATTAAGAGAAATTAAGGCCTATTTGGGGGGTGAAATATAGATGAAACAATACATCTAATTCAATAATGAATTAAAAAAGAGAACTGAGTTGTACATCTTAAGAGAAATTAAGGCTTAATTTGGTTCTACGAAAAAATCCTGATTAAAATTTGGGACTGTGAAAAAAAATTAAACAGAAACATGGGGCTAGGGTTTGGGTTTATAGAACATACCATGGCAAGCATCGTTGAAGAATTTCAAGTCTTCAGTGTACCACCGGCGACCTCCCTCCAACCATGACCAAGGATTCCGGCTAAATAAATAGGTACTTGATAGAAAATGAGATAGGGCGGTTCAGGGTTGAATTTCTAGAACCGACGATGGTTGAAATTGGGGCGGTTTCCAGCATTTCCCGTAGAAGATTGGGATCCATTCTCAACCATAAGTTGAAATTGGGGCAGTTTCCAGAATTTCTGGAACCGACGATGGTTGAAATTGGGGTCCATTCTCAACAATAAGTAACTATCACAGCCATTCCGAGTAATTATACATTGAGGGGTCGCAATCACAGTCATCCGTTTCACCCAATCCCGTATTTATACATTTGCATCTTGTTTATCAAATAAAGACATTATCCAATGATCTAGTAAATTGCATGAGTAGAAATGCAACAAAAAGTTGTATGATAGTGTTAAAAAATATAAGTTTTTTTTATTTTTATCTTTGAATGTCAAAATTTTAAATAATGATTGAAAATAAGTATATCTGAACCCGCACAACCCGACATGTTCTAAAAAAAATTGGGCTAACCTAAGCCCAACCCAAGCGTGAAATTTTTTGCTTGGGTTGGTTTTGGGCCAAGCATCTCGAGTGCAGGGACCAGAGCCCAAGCCCGCAAAACTTCCAAAGCCCAAATGAGTCGGCCTGCATCTCGAGGCATAATTCGGAATAAAATAAATCATTTTGGATCGGAGTTTTGATTATGCATTTTAGGTAAGATTTGGTTAGATGCAAATCTTTAAAATTTGGAAAGGGCCTCCACCTCCATCTCTTATGATGCTGACCAAGCCCTACCCATATTCTCTTGCCCTCACCTCCTTCCCACCAGCAGCCCCTGCACCACATCCATCACAACTCTGGACAATGCAAGGAACAGAACAAATTGCAAACAAAGAAGCCATCACCACCACCCACCACCACCATCTCCACCTCAAGTCTAATACAAAGAGGGACAATGCACCACATTGACCACAATAACATTCTTCTTGTCATGTGCTTTTAAACATCTCAAACCATATCGAAAGCAAAACCGAAAAGGATGGGGGATCCTGAAAAGCCTGCGTTGATGACTCGTCTGTGGGGGCATAGCAGGTGCACCATATGAATGCCAATCATGTGGGGGCGGTTTGGGTTCGTACGGAGACGAAATTATCACGGGAAAACTGGCAGCAATGGCTTGGAAAGAGAGCTTCAGCAAGTTTGAGAGGCACTGTCAGGATGGTTCAAAGTGTGGGTGCAAATCCGACAGGCTTTAGTAGGAAATATAGACACTTATTAGCTTCTCTTCGAGGGGTGATGCAGGAACCGGAGGAGAATCTAGAGAGGTGGGGTGGAGCGGATATTTGGAGGCTACGTTTGCCGCCTAAGGTGCACCTATTTTTATGGAGGGTTGGACATGGAGCATTATCAACGGCGATGTTGTTGCGACAACGAGTACATTTGAATTTTGGAGCTTGCCCATGGTGCCAAACGCCGGATGAAGATATATTGCATGTTTTTTGGGATTGTGTCAAGGCGCATGAGTTTTGGGAGGAGGTGCTCCACGTTACTGGCCTTAATTTCTATAGTTTAAGCATGCTGCAACCAGGGTCTAAGAAGGTGATTCAAAGGAGGGAACCTGTTCCAGGGGAATATCTGGCGGTATTTATGTGGCTGCTATGGAAGGCTAGATGTAAGAAAATTTTCGAAAGCAAGGTGGAGCCTATGAGAAGTCTGGTTCAACAGGGGTGCTCGTTGATAAGGCAATACTTTCAGCAAATACCAGATCATCCAGGGGAGGGAACTCACAAGGTCGACACTTTTATGTGGGTTGATGGTGCATTTAAATATCCTACGGAGATAGCAAGTGGAGCTTGGGTGGCTGCTTCTTCAGGTGGTCAGATTTGTATGGCGGCTGCGCATAGGTGTCGGGTTGGATCTCCTCTTCAGGCAGAGATATGGGCTCTCAAGGGTGCTTTGGAGGAAGTGGTTAAGAAGGATTACGGGAATGTTGTTATTCTGACGGATTCATCCAATGCCCGAGACGCCATTGTGTTGGGTCGTGGGAGTAATGCGGAATTAGGGCCACTTATAAGGGATTGTCAAATGATATGGTACCAATTAGATACTGTGCGGATAAAGTGGGTCCCCAGGACAAGCAATAGCACTGCTCATTGGCTCGCCCAGGAAGCAAGGATTCGTGGAAAAGTAGGGTATTGGGAGAAAGATTTCCCCACTGAACTGTCTGGTCTTGTATATGAAGATCTACAGGTCATAATGGAGTGACCCCCATCATATGTACCAAAAAAAAAAAAAAAAAAAAAAAAAAAAAAAAAAAAAAAAAAAAAAAAAGTTCAGTTAGTCCCTGCATCTTTTCCACCCAGAATGTTCAGTTACTCTAGGTCCAAGTTTCAGCTCAATGGTGATGGCGGCCCAACTCTCGACACTGGTGGCTTTGCTGATCCGGGATGATTAGCGCGGCGGTGGCGCCGATCTTGGTCTCCATATTCAACCCACCTGTCCAGAAAATAGTATGTCAGAATTAGATGGGTCAGAAAAGGAAGTAATCACAACTTGGTTTCCTTCCGACAACAATGCCAGCTATATATGTGCTGCAGGTCATCAGTAACTTCAGTTGTTGGGCATCCGTTGGTATCGAACATCGAAGAACTGCAGCCCAAGTGGCGGAAACCATTGGAGGCGCTGTTTTGTAAATGATCTACAGATGCTGATGGTTCATGTTGATGGAATGCTCCGCGGCCACAATGGAACTAATAGAGATATCACTCAGGAAAGACAATGATCAGGCAAGGCAATCAAACTCTCAACGGGGCAAGACAAAAGCCTCACAACACAGGACATGAGCTTCACGAATTTTCCTTTAAAGCTCCATTTCTTTGAACTGAACTTTATTCTGAGCTTTCTTTTTATGAACTCAACCAAAATAGGCTGTTTATGGTGTTTTCTGATCCATATCTTTCTTTGGTTGGTTCTCAATTTGTGTTATTTATTGGTGATTTGGATTTCCAGATCGGATGTTGCCAGGTTCCATTTGCTATTGGGTATTGAGAAATGCATTCTTTACATTCTATCGAGGAGTCCTGAAGAACAGATAGCGTTAAGATGGATGTCGAAGGTTACCATGACCTGTATTAATCAAGACAACTAATTGGAGATGACAAAAATGAAAGAACCACCACGGAGGTCACACTAGAGATGCAAAATCTATAGCATGATCGACAAATAAGGGAACAAGAAAGAGATCTCTATGAAGACCCTTTACAACCACAATTCCACAGGAAGGGAAACCAGATGAGGGAGTTGGAGTATAGAGGACCTGCATCACCTAATCCATATACCAGGACAACCTGAACAGGTGGCTTTAGCAAATGGTTGGTTCGAGCTCTGGGATCCAGCTACATTAGCATTCAAATTGAAGTGCCGGACTCATGGATTATACACACCGGCAAGTTATCTTGATTGGGAAACTAGGCTTGACAAATACCATGAGTGGAAGCCTCCTATGGAACCATGAAACATATTTTTGTCAAGATGAAGTAACTGAAAAATGTATATGCTTGGTAAGAGCATGAAGAATTTAAGTACGGGGCAAGGGAAGGGGAAAATCTATACGGGACTAGGAAGCACGGACGCTCCCCCAAGCCCCTCGTATCCGTGTCGGACATGTGTCGGACACCGACACTCGTTGGACACGCACTAGACACACATGTGTCGTGTCCACGTGCTTTTGGGAGCCGGCCACGGCCGGAAACTCGCTGGACACTCGCCGGACACTCTTCGGACACTAGTCGGACACGCGCCGGACACGGTGGGTTAACGGAATGTTTAATATAGGATCGGGTCACAAGCTGTTGTGATTCAGTTTTGACTTCAACCTATCTGATCCTATGAGGTTATAACCTCAGAGGATCAAATAGGTAGAAGTCAAAACTGAATAGCAGTCGTTCCTTTGCATGCCATTTGGTACTAAGTATGATTCACTTGTTAGCCTGGTTGAAACGGACGGTTACGATTCAGTTTTGGCTTTAACCTATCTGATCCTCTTAGATTTCAGATAGGTTGAAGCCAAAACTGAAACACATCCGTTATTTTTCATGCCATTTAGGGCTGTGTGCGATTCACCGATTAGGCAGGGCGTAACTAACGGTTGCGATTCAGTAGCCTTTAATTTTCATTTTAGTTGTTTTCTATGAGGTTTTTTCAGTTATTGAAATATATATGAATTATAAACACATAAAATATAAATAAAATATATTATTTAGAGCACGTAACAGAATCATCAAATTACTGTCAACTTCACCTACTTTCATAGTATTAACTTGGATTTGATTTCTACTTATTTAGATTTGGAACAGGCACAATTCTTATAAAACCCTAGATCCTCCAAACTCCATTATGTGGAGCCTGACATAGGACGAGAGAAGTGTTCCTTACCAAAATAGAGGAATCTCGTTCTATGTGTAGGAGGGAAAAAAAGGTAATTCTATAATTATAGGCTTGTTGGGTGGTGGTGGAGATGGATTTGGGTGACTGGCCCAACAAAGGCTTTGAACTGGGTCGAATTTTGCTCCGATCAGATAAGGGAATCTCAAGTTATGGACTAAACAAGATAACGGATATATTTGGATTGGTGGGTCAGGTTTGGTACTTGAATGGGTTTAAACAAGGTTTATTTTGAGATCTAAATTCCAACAGAGTTGAAAGGGGTTTGGGTCTCATTGTTGTGTAAGGTCCAATAGTAAATGGTATGGGTTTTGAATTCAAGTTGTAAGTTATTGAATTTAAAACCTGAATCCAATACAAAATGGTAAATGATATGGATTTTGAATTTGTGGTGAATTGTAGAATTTAAAACCAGAATCCAACACAGAATGGCAATAGTCAATCGATTTTTGCAATATTAGCGGATACGAGAATAGAAACAAAGATGGGTTTGTGGGTTATTGTTTGGGATGCACAAATAAGGGTAAGTTATAGTATGGGTAATGAACAGTGCAGGAACAAGGGAGGTCATGGTGGCTGTCAAGAGAACAAAGCGGATGACAGCAAGGCCTCGATCTATCTGCTTTCGTGATCTCATCGTAGGTAAACTTCTGCCCACTCTCTATTCTCCATCTCCGAAGGGTCAAGGGTGTACGCGAGGTTTGATTATCTTCTTCCTTCTCTTATGTTCGTCTGCTTCCTACATATTTTTTGCAAAATCTGCAAATAAATATAAAACTATTGTGTAGTATAGCCAAGGCAGTGCAACCGACTATATATATATATATATATATATATATATATATATATATATATATATATATATATATATATATATATATATATATATATATATATATATATATATATATATATATATATATAGGGTCAGGTTCAATGGACATTGTTTTTGCACTCAATTTTTTACACTGATTTTCAAAACATTAGATAGAGATTTCAGAATTTCTTGATTTTTTGTGAGCATAATCACCTTATCCTAGATAGCACGTCTACAAAAAATCAGAACATTCTAAAGCCTCCAAGTACATCAAAACTAAAAGGCTTTATCGACCGTCCATTTTAATCGTTAATTTGAAGAGCACATTTAATAAATCTAGAGGCTTTAGAATGTGCTGATTTTTTGTAGATGTGTTATCTAAGACAAGATGATTATGCTCACAAAAAATCAAGAAATTTTGAAACCTCTATCTAATGGTTTGAAAATCGGTGTAAAAAATTGAGTGCAAAAACAGTGTCCATTGAACCTGACCCATATATATATATATATATATATATATATATATATATATATATATATATATATATATATATATATATATATATATATATATATATATATACAGTGTTGTCAAGGCGACGAGGCGCGCCTAAGGCGCAAGGGGCCGCTAGAGCCTGAGGCGCAAGGGGCCGCTAGAGCGCACGCGTGTAAGGCGCAAAAATATATAATTTGCTTTAAAAATTAATAATAATTGTCAAAAAATTCTAAATTTCATAAAAAAGATATATTTTATGAAAAAAAAATGACCATTATTCAACTAAATCAGTGCAAGTCACAAGGTATACACTAACTAATAAGTCATAACTAGTTTGGTCATCAAATGAACAATTTATTATAGGCAACATGCCAACATCATATTCATAAAATGAAGGGATACATTACTCATAAGTGATAATTGATAAGTGAGAACTCATAACCAATGAGTAACAAAATCATCCATGAACCATGATAAGTTAACATTGTCTTAATTCTTAAACAGTTAAACCATTTAAATGGATCAAGAAGTACAAGTACTAAAAAACAGAGGACACGCTCGCAAAAAAAAAACAAAGGACATAAATCATAAAACCACTCAATCATTCATCATCATCATCAAATAAACCCTCAACATCATCTTGATTGGCATGGCCATCCACATCTCCAAAAGGTGCTTCTTCTTCAACAAACCGGTAAAAAAAACTGAAGAAAAACTGAAAAAAAACCAAACACAGTAAGGCGCGCGCCCTGTCCACCCTGCGCCTGGTTCATGAGGTGCTGAAAGGCACGCCTGAGCCACGCCTTGCTGTGCTCGCCTCACCAGGAAGTGCCTGAGGCGCATATGACTGAATAGCCTTAAGGCGCGCCTGAGGCGCACGCCTCACTGCGCCTTGACAACTATGTATATATATATATATATATATATATATATATATATATATATATATATATATATATATATATATATATCTTAATATAAAATCTTATGTTTTTCTATTCTTCATAGTTCATACCTAGAAAAATCTAGTAAATTCTTATGTTTTCCTATTCTTCACCCCGAGGGAAGCCAAGGGGGGAAGGGGGCTAGCTACAGGTGGAGCCCGGGGCGAGGCTGCAGGTTCAACACGTCCCCCCCCCCCCGAGTGGTTCAAATCACCGGTGGATAGTCCGGGAGGTGCAAGCGGCACCTCCTCGGACACTCGACATCCGAAGGCCAGAAAGAGGGTTCCATCCCTTTCCCGGTGTCACGGACGTTGATGGCATGGAGGCCGAAAGGGGCTAGCCCCTTGGGTTGCGGATCGACGATGGCAGATAACCGGGAGGAGGGTTTGGACAAGGCACCTCCTTCCCGGCATGGTGGATCCAGCGGCACGATAAGGCTCCGGTAGGCAAGACCGGAGGAGGCTATGGGGGAGGCCGAGGTTCAGCGCCTTCTCCCCTGGGTTGGTTCGTGGTGATCAAAGAAGGATAGTCACGGGGAGAGCCACCCCGAACCCGAGGAGATCGGCACCGACGAGCAGAAGACTGCTCGGCAAGAGGCGGATTTGGTGGTCGGCTCAGACGACGAGCGGTAACACCAAGAGGATAGTGGCAGAGCGCTACGATGGTACGAACATGTGTAAATGCCTGTATCAAAGGGAAGCACCTCAATGGCATGGAAGTTACTGACATGCAATTATTCCAGACAATAATGGACGTGCTGACGGGGTTGCTGACAGGTGACTGGTGGAGGTGTCGACGAGCACCGATGTAAGGTGTCGACGGACGGCGGAGGCGACGGTCGCGGTGGCAACAAGCACAGCCGTGTGCATGTTGATCTCAAGATATTGTTGATTTTTTTAAGGATAATATATCGATAATATGCCATAAAGGTTTTACTGATTTTTTTAAAGAATGAGTATAATAAGTAATATTACATGGACTGACGAACCCATTATGATTATAATAATTTAAGTGGTTTTGTTAAGTGTTTCGATTAGCACTTCCAATGTCTTATCACCCATGCCTGTCGGTACTGCTGCGATTGTATTAGACAACAAAATACATTTTGCGTGGGCGGCAAAATTTGTCGATGGTGCCACCAAATTCATTGGTGGCACCAACATTAGTGTTGGTGTTGTCAACGAATTTTGTCGCCGACCGACTATGTTTTACCTTTGAGGGCAAGCAAATGCGTTTTGCCGCTAAAGACAACCGCTACAGTGCCGACAGGATCGGCTCTCGATTTCGTACTTTCTTGAGTCATTAGAGTCAAGCATCAGATAAGCCATATACTTTCTTCGAGTTAATGGAGTCCGGACTTGGATATTCAGCATTTGACGAGTTCGGTGATCGACTGTGTGGGTGCCACTGTCGTAAATGACGATTGCGACCTAATGTGGGTGCCCCGAATGTTGGCTTCGCTGAACGGATTTTGCCGCCCCCACAGAATGTGGGCGCCCCGCCGGAAGTGTTTTGTTGCTGAAGGCATCTGCCGATGGCAACCGTTTGAGTGCCGATAGGCACGAATAATACATATATATATATATATGGGAAAGGGTTTGGTAAACTTGAGTTCACAAATGAATAGTGAAACATGATTTATTTTGCGCCATGTGTCCACTGAAAAGACATAAAGTAAGTAAGAGGGGATAGGCATTTAAGAGGGATGAACATTGAAAAAACATAAAGCAAAAAGTAAAAGAGGGTTGAACACTTTCTCAGAACACGTGGCAGTTTCTCCATTCAAGTTCACCATTGAATGGTGAACTCGAGTTCAGCTTCCCGAGCCCATATATATATATATATATATATATATATATATATATATATATATATATATATATATATATATATATATATATATATAAATTTACGCGCATGTGCGTACTATGGCGTATAGGTACATATATGGGCATAAGGGGCATAAAAGGAAAGGAGAATAAATCTATGGAGGTGCACATGGATGCTACATATGAGGAGCCACGGTATGGGGAGGTAGGGACACCAAAACAACTAGGGGAAACCCTAGTGTTCAACGGCTAAGTGGTCCCCCCCCCCTTTTCCCTTGTATTTTGTCGCCGACCGACTATGTTTTACCTTTGAGGGCAAGCAAATGCGTTTTGCCGCCAAAGACAACCGCTACAGTGCCGACAGGATCGGCTCCTCTCGATTTCGTACTTTCTTGAGTCATTAGAGGCAAGCATCAGATAAGCCATATACTTTCTTCGAGTTAATGGAGTCCGGACTTGGATGTTCAGCATTTGACGAGTTCGGTGATCGACTGTATGGGTGCCACTGTCGTAAATGACGATTGCGACCTAATGTGGGTGCCCCGAATGTTGGCTTCACTGAACGGATTTTGCCGCCCCCACAGAATGTGGGCGCCCCGCCGGAAGTGTTTTGTTGCTGAAGGCATCTGCCGATGGCAACCGTTTGAGTGCCGATAGGCACGAATAATACTAATATATATATATATATATATATATATATATATATATATATATGGGAAAGGGTTTGGTAAACTTGAGTTCACAAATGAATAGTGAAACATGATTTATTTTGCGCCATGTGTCCACTGAAAAGACATAAAGTAAGTAAGAGGGGATAGGCATTTAAGAGGGATGAACATTGAAAAAACATAAAGCAAAAAGTAAAAGAGGGTTGAACACTTTCTCAGAACATGTGGCAGTTTCTCCATTCAAGTTCACCATTTGAATGGTGAACTCGAGTTCAGCTTCCCGAGCCCATATATATATATATATATATATATATATATATATATATATATATATATATATATATATATATATATATATATATATATATATATATATATATATATATATATATTTACGCGCATGTGCGTACTATGGCGTATAGGTACATATATGGGCATAAGGGGCATAAAAGGAAAGGAGAATAAATCTATGGAGGTGCACATGGATGCTACATATGAGGAGCCACGGTATGGGGAGGTAGGGACACCAAAACAACTAGGGGAAACCCTAGTGTTCGACGGCTACGTGGTTCCCCCCCCCCCCCCCCCCTTTTCCCTTGTTTCGGTTGCTTATGGTGCAAGGCACCTTGGCCGAAACCCTAATAGGGTTTCCAATATTTTGTGGCCGCCACATATAAACAAAGAGAGAAAAGAGAAGGGGGTGCACGGTTCCCATGTGAGTGTGACGGCTAGACCACTCTAGATTTTTGTGAAACAAAAATCTCTCTTCCTTTGGTTGCTCTCTCAGGTTCCCTCTGCATCGCATTGAAGGCTCTCAGTCGTGCATTTTCTCGAGCAACGCTTGGATCACGAGGTTGAAGATAGCGGGGAGGCCGATCGTCATTGTGCTGAATTTTTCGTAAAGAACTTGATCTACAAATGATTGATCACACAAGGTAAAGAATCTAATCTCGTAGAGAATGCATGCAACTGATAGGAAATTTAAAAATGATCCTGCGAGAAGGAGTCAGATATAGCTGATGAAGATGTAGCTATTGGTGTCAAGAATGATTGACACACAGTGATCATGTAAGAGTTATGGACATTTTGAAACTTATCATCTACTTGAGCAACACTTGAACTCTTGCAACCTAATCGATCATTGGTGGAATTCATTTCCATTTTTGTCACAACAAATTGAGCTTTCATTTCCATAATTAGACATAAAGGAATTCAAGGTAACCCAGTCTAGAAATAGGTCTATACTCATCTTTTCAAAAAAAGTGACCATTCTAGATTCCAAACCACTTTTATCACTATAACAATAATTCATATTCTCAACAAAACAATTAGATTAAATTCATGAAGCCTCCCAAACTATTATGGTGAGCAAAATATTTTGCACAACTTAAAGCATCATTTAATGTTGTTCATGAAATTAACACTCAACATTTCTCAATGGGCAATTTGCAAAACCAACGATTAGCTATGTGGAATGTGCTAGTATGTTTGAGAACCAACCCTTCTTCTTCGGACCAATGTTTAAAAAGGCGAAAGGCGTACCGAGGCATTTTTTCTTTAGAGATGCAAGGCGTAAGCCTCAAGGCGCACCGAGGCGTAAGCTTCAAATTTTTTTGAGGTGTTTTGGTAAAAAAAAATTAAAGAAGAAAAACTTCATAATAAATATTATTATTGAATGTGTAATAATAATTGAACTAGATATGCATAATACATCACAATGTATTAGAAAATATCTTATATGACACGATTGAGCACTCCTCGAGCAATTTAACAACAAAATAAAAAGTCAAATTGCTCAAACACGCTTAATTCTTTAATATTCAAGATAATAATTAAAGTAGCAACTAACAAGTAATAACAAACAATAAAATACGAATATAGGACTAACATTGTCAAGATTCAAAAAAAAAACTATGATACAAATATATGAAATGGTAAAATACAAAGCAAAAATCATAGAAAAAACTAGTAGAAGAAACAAGATCATGATCTATACCTTTATACTTGAAACAAATCTAGATCTCTCACTTGTAGTTGGTAGACAATCCACAAAGAAGAAGAATATAACTTCGGAATTAAAATCGGAAAAGAAATGAGCTCAAAATCTTGATTTTGGGTTTTTGGAGGTAAAGGGGTTTCAAAACCTAAAAGGATCTAAAATGGTTTAAGAGGTTTCAATGGGTGAAAAAGGGCCCATGGGGGCTAGGGGTGAGCGTCGGTTTTGTCGATCGGTTTCGGTGTCGGTTTTGTCGGTTTTATTTTTTTCGGTTTTTTAAAAAATCAAACCGAAACCGAAATGGTCGGTTTTTTGTCGGTTCGGTGTGATCGGTTTTCGGTTCGATTTCGGTTGATATGAGGTATGCTATAACCCTTGGCTCTTGAATCTTAATCGTCAGTTCGTCACAAATAAGTAGATGATTGTGTTCTTACATAGTGCCAAAATGAAAGTTCAAAGCAAAATCAACCGATGTTCACTCTTTTGAAGCATTGTAGATGTAACATAATTACTTCATACTTGCACTTACTGGAAACAAAAGTATTATGGCCATTGGGTTTATGATTTAAAAAGTCGGGTCGGTTTTTTCGGTTTCGGTTCGGTGTTCCATACCCGGGAACCGAAACCGAAACCGATTTAATCGGTTTTGTCGGTTCGGTTTGTTTTCGGTTCGGTTTGATGTTTGGTTCGGTTATTTCGGTTAAATTTTGATCGGTTTCGGTTCGGTTAGGCTGTTCGGGTCGGTTTTTGCACAGCCCTAATGGGGGTGATTTACATATCAAACCCTTTGTGCCCCTTCCACACCAAACATTTGTTTTAACCCCTCCCCGCCCTATGTTTCACGCCTGGAGCACGAGACTTACGTCTCGAACGCCTTGAGGCGCTCCTCGGACAAAGGCATACACCACTTGATGCAGAAGTGTAGGTTTTTTATATGTGGCTGCTGAGGCGTGCGCCTCGAGGCAACACAGGACTGCCTCACTTCGAGGCGGGCCTCGAGGTGTAAGCCTCAAACGTCTTTTTAAACACTGCTTCGGACAATTGCTAACCAAAATAATCATTTTTAGATAGTGTCTCTCTTCTTCTAACCCTCATCCTCCATAGCTTTCCTCCCTAATTCCAATCTAATAGTATAATACTAAAATGGAAGCCTCTCTTCCACGTTGTGACACGTGGACTTTTTTTAAAAAGCCTGAATCATTCTTCTGTGTGTGAACACATTTCTCTCTCATAAATCCTATTAAAAACCTACTATAATGATGATAAATACCCATTTAATGACATTTAATGGTTGTTTGATGTTAATTACTCTCTCTCTCTCTCTCTAACAAGTGAATCACACTTTGACGAGTTCTCGCACTCACTCATTGCTGTACATTTCTTAAGATGATTGTGATGGTGCATCAAGCTCATCTGGGCATTGCCCGGGTTTCTTACTAGTTTACTATAAAACCCTATCATGTTTCTTGAACAAAGACTTGTATCATTTGCAAATAATGCACAACACGGTACATCTCGTGAATATATGTAGCACACTCATATATGACTAGAGCAAATTGTTATGAGCTTAGTATCAACCCTTAGTGAAGGCCTAATATGATTGGAGGTTCACTTGTCTAGCCGCTAGTACTTATGATACTTAGCATTGCTCCAACAATTACAACATGTCAACAATTACAATCTACCCGTCATGCACACCTTTTTATTTTAATACTCACCACATCACCTCTAGCAGTACACTTTCATAAGATTTCTCAAAATCAATAAAGAGCATGTGTGGAATGAGGATTACTCTCATTTCTCTAGATATTTCCATTATTCTCCTAAGTCCTAAGCATGAAAACAATCTCCATTATAAACCTTCAGGCATAACCCCCGAATTAGTTCTCTAATAATCTAGTTAATCATAAATAGGAAAAAGAAGATGGGTTGAAAGGCTAGATATCAGAGTGAGCTTTTACTAAGAAAATTGAAGAACTCATCAACTTTGCTAATAGTTTACTCCATAATTATTCCAACACAATTCAAGTGCTTCTCTCAGATCTTTGGCTTTTTGTCAAGGACATTAACTTATGGCACAAATACTGATATTTTGTTCCTCGTTGGGTGAGCATGAAATTATTCATAAGTTTACATAGATTGAGTTGGGGATTAAGATGAATTAGGGTTGCTGGACTGTGGGATGTGTTTATTTAGGAATAAACTTGTTCTGAAAATCAGAAAATTTAACATAATGGTTTTGGGCAATTGGGATCTCTAGTTATAAGCAAGTAAAAAAATCTCGAATTTATCTTGCATATCAGAATCCTAGAAAACATAGCAATTTCGGCAAAATTGCACGAAATATTGCCGGAATTTCGGGACAGCTATACATTGGGAGAAAATTTCAACGTATTTCAAGCTATTTCTCTATATAGTGTTTCATTTCAGTATCTCGAAAAAAATGAGATATTTTACAAAATTTCACAAAAATATATTGTTTTTTCATTCTTTGGTTACAAGTAAGGATGGTAAAAGATGTAAGTTATAAAGAGGAAATAGGGAAGATGTGAGTCTATTTCTTGTTTTATCTCTGCTTGCAATTGATATTTGGTCACGGATATTATGGAAAAAGAGATAAAATAAAGGAAAAGTTGAATCATGTCGATCAATCATTCTGAAACTCATATAAATAAACTGGTGCTGAAATTTTTTTTTGAGAGAAAAAACAGGAAATATGAAATCTGATGAACCAAATTATACTGGACGTGGAGATGAATATGTGATATTGCATTGAAGTTATCGATTTTGAGGGAATATCAGGAAATAAGATCTAGTGAACCACCCTCCATTTAATGTGGAGATCAATATCGCTATTATTTGTCAATGTTAACCTAAGAAATGGATGAAAATATCTCACTTAAGGGAAGCTTTATATTGTACCTAACTGTTAGCACAATTGGTGTTACAATGCACGCTTTGGGTGCAGGTCCTCAGTTCGAATCCTGCAAGCCACAAACGCTACCGTTGAACAGGCATGGCCACATCGTCACGAAAAAGATGCAATTGTGAAGGTATGTTTCGAACCCTGGCCGGGGGGCTGGTACCCGTGCAGATGTACCAGTAGGTTGTAACTTGACTACCGAAAAAAACCCTTTATATTCAAGCGCTGGGCCGAAAATAACCCATAACATAATAATGAACCACTATTAACAAAAATGAACAGGAATAAATGGTTAATAATATAGACTATAATATTTGATTGGTTCACAAAGGACAAAGAAAATAAGAAATTCATCAGATCCATAATGTTTATCTGACTACAGAACATCAACAAACTATATTTACCTAATCAATTGAGCCCTCCGACGGCATCCTCAAGCTCTTCTTTGGATAATAATTTGCCCGACCAAGATCCACAAGCTTCTTAGCCTCCTCCACTCTTGACACCTTAACCAACCCATCAACCACCCCCTGCAACACCGCCACATTTGTAAAAGACCGACGGCTCATGCTCTCGTTACACAGCTTAATAGCAAGATCAAGCTCCCCAGCCTTGCAGAGATGGGGAATCAGTGTCTCAAACGTTGGCCGATTGGGAGTACAATCGTTCTTGGTCAGATCCATGTACACCCTCTTGGCCTCCTCCAAGTTCCCATCTCCGCAATACCCTTTGATCAGCGCATTGAAGGTGAAAGTATCTGGCTTCAATCCAAAATTCTTCAGTTCACCAACAAGCTCCACCGCCTCCACGGTCTTCCCTCCGGAAACTAGCCCTCTCAACTTCGCATTGAAGCTCTTTGTATCTGGTTCTATGTTCCTCTCCCGCATTCTCTCCCAAATCATCTCAGCATCGGAAAATCGGCTATTCCCATAAAACCCATTAAGGAGGATGTTGAAGGTGATAGGATCGGGGGCGATCCCACTCCTCTCCATTAGTTGTAAGGCGTCGAGGGCCGCATCAGGATCCCCCTTCTCGCAAAAAGCCTGAATCATGATGTTGTAGGATATGAGATTGGGGATGATGGAGGGGTCGGAGGAGGGGACCTCGTGAAAGACGGCAGCCATTCGATCGAAGTCCCGGGACTCGGCACAGGCGGTGAGGAGGGCGTTGAAGGACATGACGGTGCGAGGGCAGCGGAGCGAGGGGAGCTGGTGGAAGGTGGCGGCGGCGTTGGCGGCCATGCCGGCCCGGCCGTAGAGTCCGATGAGGCGGACGGCGAAGCCCTCGTGGGCGATATCTTCAGCATAGCGCTTCTGGTCCTCGAGGATCTCCTCGACGGCGTCGAGGCGGCCGGAGGCCACGAGGCGGCGGACGGCGATCTCGTAGATGCGGTGCTTGCAGCGGAAGCGGTAGGACTCGGAGGCCTTCTTGAAGCCGGCGACCAGCTTGTCGAGGTCCCGCTGCTTGAAGACCTTGTTCACCGTCTTACTCAGGCTTTCTCTCTGTGGGGTCGGATTAGGGTTAGGGTTAGGGCTAGGGTTCGGTGACGAGCAGAAGCGGCGGGAGAGACGTTGGGCTAGGCGGAGGAGGCGAGAAGCCATACTCTCACCGGGAATCATCGGATGCCGAACACACTACAGTAGTCGAATCGCTCGAACGGACAGAAAAACAAATCCTGATGTCAAAGATTCGCGGTGCAAACTTGACTTCTGTTCCAGTGTACCTCCGGAACTTTGATATCCATCCCCAGCACTGATATAAGACAATAGTATGGCGCCACGTGTCTCGTTTTATTTTTTTGGGATTTTTGCAAATCAAACCCTATAGACTATTCTAATTTTGCATTAATTATTGAAAACCTTAAATTTGCATATGACTCTCCAAACCATACAAAGTTGTGAATATTCACCCCTCCGATTAGTGATCGATTCATAATGGTGAATATACTCGAAATACTACCTTGTTGATTGTTAGGTGTAAACGGAAATACTACCTTGCTGATTGTTAAGTGTAAACGAGGACGATTGTTGGAACTATTGAACAAACGTAGAGGGCTGTGGAAAGAACGTGAGGGATGGACAAGCATTGCGAGAAAGCTGAAGTGAAGTTAGGGTTATGGGACTTGCACAAAAAACAACTGAAATTAGCCGATATAGGTGGTAACCCACCCTGTGTCCCTGGGTAAAATGCTTTTTACCTCAGGTTAGAAGCTTATTGTGTTTAAGTCTCTTTTTGTAAATAGACAGTAACAAAGGGGTGAATATGTATAGTTTTATATGTTTTTGAGGGTTGACATTCAAATATAAACTTTTCAAAGGTTAACATAATTAGACTAGTTTCTAAGGGTCGATTTGTAAAAAACCCTTTCTTTTGGATCAGGATTATAAAAATGCTCGTTGGAGGGACACCAGAACCTGGCTCTAACAAACCAAACGGCTCCCCACTAAACTGCATCCCAAAAGCAGAGAGAGGGAATAAGTACGGCCATGCAAGCACAAAGCCATGAGATTCCTCGGCCTCCTCTAAAATGGCCTGAGAGTGAAGCTCCACCCACCCTCCCCATTGGTTTGCTCTGATGCCTCGCCACCTTCAAGGTCTGTCCATGGGGTTCCCGGCGATGGAGGGCGACTCGATGGACTTTGTGGAGTCGGTCCTCGACGGGTTCGATGGCAATGAGTTTGGCGAGCAAGCGGCAACGGGGATACCTGAGGCGAGGTACAAGTCTAAGAACCTCGAAGCAGAGAGAAGGAGGCGGAGCAAGCTCAACGGCAGGCTGTATGATCTGCGAGCTCTGGTTCCCAAGATCACAAAGGTAATGATTCCCCTTTCTGTTTTGCCTTCGATCGTGCTAAGTTAGTCCCACATCGGCTAGCTAGGGAGGCTGGGTGACAGACTACTTCATATACCCTCTTGTAGACCTTTCCTTACGACCCGGGCTTTGGAGCGTGAGGGTATCTACATTGAAGGAAGTTGGGTTAGTCCCAACTTTGCAATTTGGTCGGGTCGGTTGGGCCTCTTCCCATGTTTCGCACGAGAGGGGGGCACTTGGTGCCTTTTCAGCCCTAGCCTTGTGTGAGGGAGAGATTGTTGGGTTAGTCCCATATTGGCTAGGGAGCTGAATGAGGAGACCTTTACTTACGACATCTACAAATCGATCGATTGAAATTTCTCGTTTTTATGTATATAAATCCACTGGTGTTATAGATGAGCAAGGAATCAACCCTCACGGACGCGATCGATTACGTCCGACAGCTGCAGAAGCAAGCGCTGGACCTGCAGTCTGAGCTTTCGAAGGTAGTCGAGGAGGAGGAGGAGGGATTGAAGCAAGGGAGCGGGTCGAGCACCGAAACCATGGCCGCCCTGCCAGCGCCCGTCCATCGCCAGGTGCATTGATCTCTTTCTTACTTGGCCTCATTCGGGGAAATCACCTGAACTCTCTTTGCCTGTTTGGATTCGGGGAAAGGTCGAGCTGAGCCCGGTGGGGCCGAACAAGTTCCACCTGAAGATAACCTGCGAGAACAAGCGAGGAGGGTTCACGAAGCTGGTGGAGGCCATAAGCAGCCTTGGCCTGGAAGTGACCGAAGTCAGCTCTATGGCCTTCTCTGGTGTCTCTCAGAGTGTGTTGTGCATTGAGGTGAGAAGCATTATAGGCTTGCTATGATCTTGTCCATTGAGTGTGGCAGAATCAACGGCTGCAATCTCATGGATTTCTTCTTTCTTTTCCTTTTTTTTTTTCTTTTTCTTTCTATAGAATCTGATGGATTTCTTCATTTTATGTGATTTAGGTGAAAGATGATCAGGAGGGTCCTGTGGCTGAGTTGAGGAAGCTTCTGTCAGGAATTGTTTGGGGCTTGGAAAACTGAGCAGCAGGATCGTCAATTTGATTGTTCGATGATTGCATGCTTTGATCGATACAACTCGATCTATATTCCAAATATTTTTATCAAAAAATTTTATTTCGGAAATATCTTCTGAGTTTTTATTTCTTAAATTGAACCTCTCGGTTCTTGTCTCAGACATGCGCACACACACAGACACACACAACCTACACTCAGAAAATTCCCCGGGCGAAGAGTCTCATTGTGTGGTGCGCACCTTATGCGGCTTGGCGTGCACCATGTGAGTGGTGCACACCATATTAATTGGTGGTGGTGCGCACATGCCTTATTTGTACGTACCATTGTAACTTATGGGAGCTTGTGGGATTCCTTGTGTGAGCTTTCATAGTTTTGGTTCTTGTTCTATTTTTCTTTCTTGCTAAATCCCTCTTTTGGTGGGCTCTCTTGGATTGGAGAGTGCAAACCCATGTTTGGGTGTTTTTATAAATTCAAGAGCAATTTAAATTACTTATATAGGTTAATTGCCTCATGGAATTGAGTGTGAATACCTTTGGAGTCCGCTTATGAATTCAAGTGAGATACGTGCCTCGTACGTAGAGGGTAAATGGGATGAGCATCTAAGGCTATTCATGGATTCAAGTGTGGTTCGAAGGAGAAATGCTATTCAACCCTAAGGTT
Organism: Chamaelirium japonicum; assembly: GCA_947650365.1. NCBI lineage: Eukaryota > Viridiplantae > Streptophyta > Magnoliopsida > Liliales > Melanthiaceae > Chamaelirium > Chamaelirium japonicum. The sequence goes on from OX393552.1 coordinate 11,228,280, forward strand.
TTTTCGATTTTGCCAGCCCGATTGACATGTCAGCGTGCAACTAGTGGCTGAAACCCACTAGCGACATTTAAGTCTTTTACACCACCAGTTGCACGCTGCCACATCAATCGGGCTGAGCGGAATCGGGAAAGCCTTCGGGCTGAGTAGCATTGCTTGGTTCGAAGCGGTAGAGGTTAAGAAAGAGATAGGGTGGCAATGGGTCGGGTCTGGGTCGGGTTCAGACATAGGTATAAGGGCAAAACATCCAACCCGAACCCGACCCGTTTAATAAACGGGTCAAAAACTTAAACCCAAACCCGACCAGCCTAATAAACGGGTTGACCCGACCCGATCCATTTAACCCGTTTACTAAACGAGTCGGGTCAGGTTGGCTCGGGTTGGGTCAACAGAACCCATGTAAACCTGCCGGGTTGAGTCAAGACAAGTCGGATTGGGCCAGGGTGGCTCGGGTCGGGTTGACACGGCCCATTTGGTAAACGGGTCGTGTCCAGTCAATCGGGTTATAAGTACAAATCCGAACCCGACCCATTAAATAAACGGGTCAATCGTGTCGACCCATTTATGACCTGAACCCGTTTAGGCCAAACCCAAACCCGCTAACTTCGGGTCGGGTTGGCGGGTCGGGTCAAGGATTGCCACCCCTAGAAAGAGATATGTGTTCTTTCAATCAAAAGGGGTTAAATGTCTGTGGTCGCGGAAAAAGATACGGGTCGTCTTTATTGAGAATCACACGAGATTACAGAGTGGCCGGGACCCGGGGGGCTCGGGTGTGGCGAGCCCGGGTGCGGCGTGTGTTTGATCAGGAGATTGTGGGAGAGATCCTCTGGAGGGTCTCTTTGATCCGCGTCTCCACGTGGTATTCGTGCGAGAGCTCTAAAGGGGTTGCCCAGGACAGAGGTCTTTACAGGGTGAAAGTTTCTTGAGAGGCTAAGGAATATCGGCCGTTGATTTTGTCCCGTCTGTGCTTCGCGCTTTCTCGGCAAGGGAGGTTTTGGGCTTCGTTCCTCGGTCTTCGTGTCTTCCTCGATCCTTGCTCGACCTCGGCGTCCTTGATCGTCGGTTCGCGGCGTCGATCGTGCTTTTGGCGTCGGCTTTGGCTTTAGCTTTCGGCTTTAGCGTTGCTTTGGCGTGGCTCTGGCGTTTGCTTTGCTTTGGCGCTTGCGCTTGAACATAGGCGGGTAGAGGCTTGCGATGCTTTAGTTCTTCCGGACTTCGCGTCGTATCGGCTAGAACGTGCGGTGCTTTGCTCGTGACTGTCGTAGTTGCTTGGCTTTGGCACGTGCGTTGCTTTAGCGCGGGCTTTACCGGTGCATTTGCTTTGGCTTTAGCTTTGACTCAATCTTCTTCTTGAACGGCGATGGCTACTTCTTCAGGGCTTCTTTATTCTTCTGGCTTCCTCGACGGTCGTGGCGTCGGCTGGCTTCTTCTCCGGGCGTATTTGGCTTGATCGGAGTTGAAAACTTCTTGTGGAGATGGTGGGTGTAGCACCGATCTCTATGCGACGGTTGTAGCGTCGGCTTTTTGTTGACGAAGATGGCGGGGATAGCACCGATCTCCGCACGACGGTTGTAGCGTCGGCTTTTTGTTGACGAAGGCGGCAGGGGTAGCACCGGTCTCCGTGCGATGGTTGTAGCGTCGGCTTTTATTGATGAAGACGGCGCGCGGGGGTAGCACCGATCTCTACACGACGGTTGTAGCGTCGGCTTTTTGTTGACGAAGACGGCAAGGGTAGCACCGGCTTCAGGCCTTCTTCTCCCAGCTTTCTTCTTCGTGCGAGGAGTCGATGCCTTTGTTGAAGACGACGGGTGTTGTCAGCTTCGATCTTCTTCTCCGGCCTTTGCTTATGGCGTCTTCAGAGCTGATGAAGATCGTTGGAGCAGTCGGGGTGTCGACGACTCCGGGTCTTCTTCTCCAAACTTTCTTCTTATTGCGAGGAGTCGAAGCTTTGATCTTCGAGTGCAAGGTCTTCACGTTGATGAGGACTTGAAGGGCCAAGGATTCCCGTAGGACGTGCTTGCTATGCCTCGTGAAGCCTTCGGTCATCGAGAGCGAGGCTCTTTCTTTGCAGAGCCTTCACGTCTCTAGTTTTTGACCTGGCGATGGTTGTGACATCGGCTTCTTCTCCGGGCGTGTTTGGCTTGATCGGAGTTGAAGGCTTCTTTTGGAGATGGCGGGTGTAGCACCGATCTCTATGCGACGGTTGTAGCGTCGGCTTTTGTTGATGAAGATGGCGGGGGTAGCACCGATCTCCGCACGATGGTTGTAGCGTCGGCTTTTATTGATGAAGATGGCGGGGGTAGCACCGATCTCCGCACGACGGTTGTAGCGTCGGCTTTTGTTGACGAAGACGGCAGGGATAGCACCGGCTTCAGGCCTTCTTCTCCGAGCTTTCTTCTTCGTGCAAGGAGTCGACGCCTTTGTTGAAGACGACAGGTGTTGTCGGCTTCGATCTTCTTCTCCGGCCTTTGCTTCTGGCGTCTTCGGAGCTGATGAAGATTGTTGGAGCAGTCGGGGTGATGACGACTCCGGGTCTTCTTCTCCAAGCTTTCTTCTTCGTGCGAGGAGTCGAAGCTTTGATCTTCGAGTGCAAGGTCTTCACATTGATGAGGACTTGAAGGGCCAAGGATTCCCGTAGGACGTGCTTGCCGTGCCTCGTGAAGCCTTCGGTCTTCGAGAGCGAGGCTCTTTCTTTACAGAGCCTTCGCATCTCTGTTTTCGACCTTTGATGCCTTCCCCCACCCCCTCTATTTATAGGCAAAGGGGGGAGGTTGGGAGAGATATGGCTGAAATCTTTTTTGTTTCATCCAATATTTCCCTCCATAACCATCAAGATATTGTTCCCTTATTTGGGGAAACAAACTCGATCCCCTCCTTTTTAGTTGGGGTGGTTACGGGCTAGATGTGACTTGATCTTTGAAGATATGTCGTTATCTTTGCAACTTTCGGATCGCATGGCGACACGACGTCATCTTGTCCGTCGGATCGAGGGATCATCGCGGATCTACGGTTGTGTAGACGTCCACGCCACCTCCCCCCGCATCGAGGCGGTTGAGATTTTCTTTCCTTTTCATTTTCTTTTCTTTTTTTTTCTTTTTTTTCTTTCGTTTTTTTTTTATGGCCGGCCTCTTCTCCCCATGGGGAGGGGGGCACGGTTTTTAAGAAGAGGGGGGCCGGTGGGCCCCCCTTTTGGGTTTGGGTAGCGGGTCCGGTGGGACCCGTTTGCTTTGAGTCGGGCCATGGCGCGCGAATTGAGTTCGCATGCGGGCCGAGTTCGCATGCGGGCCGTTGTGTGCGGGGCCGAACTCACAGGTGGGCCGTTGTGTATGGGCCAAGCTTGCATGCGGGCCGTTGTGTGCGGGCCGAGTTTCGCATGCGGGCCGTTGTGTGCGGGCCGAATTCACAGGTGGGCCGTTGTGTATGGGCCAAGCTTGCATGCGGGCCGTTGTGTGCGGGCCAAGTTTCGCATGCGGGCCATTGTGTGTGGGCCAGGTTTCGCATGCGGGTCGGGTCCAACCCGTGGGCTAATTTCGATGCCCACAAATGCCCCCTCAAGTTCAAGTGCGCCTGCGGGAAACGCATAGCACTTGGACTTGACTTGCGTGTTCGCTCGGAATTTAGGTCTTTACAATGACCCTCGCCATTTCGTTTCCCCCATCGTTTTGCTAGTGCGGGGGACGAAGGGCTTTGGCGACTTGGAGATGAAGACCTCTTCTAGGGTTTTGTTCATCTTCCTTGTTGTCGCGAACTTCCTTTGCTTCGAGGATGGCGCGAATGTTGACGGCGGCTGCTGCGCGGAGTCCCAGGGCAGCAAGGCGACGGGAGTGCGAGGACGGTCGCGATGCGTCTCGGCGGAGGGTTGTTGCCCCTCTTCGGTGCGGGAGTGCAATGGTGGAAGCCGATTGTTGCGGCTGAATGACTTTGCGTCTGGCACAGCGCAGGGAGGAGACATATTCGACGAGGTGCGGCCTCACTTTCTTCATGTTCTCTTTTTTTTTTGATGGTTACATCGGATATGGATGCCCACCAGATATAGACCCCTAAATTCAAGGGATGGGAGATTTATCCCTTTTCTATCCCTATAACCGATTATGGCTATATATAGGGGGTTCAATGAATAATGAATTATAGTTTTAACCATCAGTTTTCCTTTTTTTTTTTTTAGCCGTCAGGTCTGCGGTGTCAGTGACAGCAGCGGCAGCAGGCGCAGGTGCGGGTGGCGCGACAGTGGTGGGCAGCGCCGGCAGGTCCGGCGCGCGGGTCGAGGCGACGCGGGCGGTGCGCGTAGGCGGGCGCGGGTGGCCGGCGCGGGTCCAGCGCAGGAAGCGGCGCGGAGGCGGCCGGCGGTTTCGGGCGATCGGGCCGGCGGTGGCCGGGCGATCAGGCCGGGCACGAGCGGCGGCCGGCGCAGGGCGCGGAGCGGCGGGCCGGCGCGGGATCAGCAGCAACAGTAGCGGCGGTGTCGTGGTGGTGCGGCGCGTGGGTCGCAGGCCGGCGGGTGGCGGCTGCGGGGCGCACCGGCGAGGCCAGGACGGCAAAGGCGAATGACGGCGTCGGCTGCGGGCGGCCGGGGCACCAATTAAAACTATCTGTTTTCCCAAGCTTTGAAGGTTGATCATGATGTTGAAGATCTGAAAAAAAAAATATTCCAAACTAAATGGTGTTATGAATGAGTCCTTTTGGTTTAGGTGAGATCAAATACATGTCTCATATCAATAGGAAAATATGTAGGTCCTTGCCCAAAAGATTTAATCCCAAGGTGATTGCAATTAGCTAGTCTTGAGGCATGGATGATATACTGATATAGGAGCTTGTAGGGAATCTGAGAATCAACAAGGATACTTTATCACTTAGCAGAAAAGCAAAAGGGGATGTTGTTAGAGCAGGGGAACAAAAGCCCAACGATCTAGATCCGTTGCACTGAGTTTTTTCGGAAGCATCGTGCTACGAATCAAGGATCAGAGCCCTGCGGAGATCACGCCCAACAATAGAAACAAAGAATTCGATACACCCACATAATAGTAAGAATAACAAAATATCACTGGCAATCAAGGATATGGATTATCAGTATCAAGGATTACTCATGCTGGTTCACCATTTATTGGAACCTCGCAATCCTTCTCTTTGATCATATCAGAACAACCGCACACATAGAGTAGAGATTAACCCGTCCAAGAGATACAGAGATATACCAGAGGATTACCAAGAGATGAAAACATCCTCTGAAGTAGAAGTTGAGATAGACAAACCAAGGAACCCGTAGAAGAACTAGAGAATGACTAAAGCGAGATCCAGAGATAGACCTCTCCTATCGCTTATCTTATTCATTCTTTTTCCTTCCTCTTCTTTCTTCCATCTTCTTCCTTCCTCTTCTTTATTCCATCTTCTTTCTTCTCTTTCTCTCTCCCTTCCTTCTCTTCTCTTTCACAGACACAAGAAACTCTAGATCTAAGTTCTTCTCTCTCTATCACGTTTTCTTCTTTTGTAGACGACTTCAACGCTCTAGGGCTTGCCTTTGCCATACTTCCCCTTATATATTGTGATCCAATGATTACCAATAAATAAAACTTTGTATATTGGTTGGCTATTGACTTGGATTGCATTCAGTATAAAAAGAGATAATCTTGGTCTTTTCAAACTCGCCTTAAGGCTCAATCACCTAGGCCCTAGACTGTTGCCCCAGTCCAGATTTGCCCAGGCTTTCCTCCTTTTCTTAAACTCCGTCGATTTCCTCCCTTGGTCTCATAAGCATCACTAGCTTCTTTGCTTAGCTCACAAATACTGTGCACCACGAGGCACCACCACTCAATTCTTATAAGCAGACCAAAGAGATCTACCCCAACATGCCAGTGGGAGGACCCTTTAAGGATTTGTTTATCTTAACTCTCTATGGGAAGACCGTTAAAGAGGGATTTTCTACTCGCACTAAGGGCTACCCTCAAAGAGGGGTTTTCTACTCGCATTTGGAAAAATCCAAGAATAAAATGAGAAATGTATTTTCCTACTCAACAAAAATGGCCAGCTCTGGCTTCGAGGTAGGGGTGACTATCCTTGACCCGACCCGTCAACCCGACCCGAACCTAACCCGAAGTTAGCGGTTTTGGGTTTGGCCTAAACGGGTTCGGGTCATAAACGGGTCAATCCGATTGACTCATTTATTTAATGGGTCGGGTTCGGGTTTGTACTTATAACCCGATTGACCCGACTTGACCCGTTTACCAAATGGGTTGTGTCAACCCGACCCGACCCGACCCGACCTGACCCAACCTGAACCAACCCGACCCAACCCGGTCCAATCCGACCCGTCTTGACCCAACACGATAGGTTTACATGGGCTCTGTTGACCCAACACGACCCGACTTGTTTAGTAAACGGGTTAAACGGGTCAGGTCAACCCGTTTATTAGGCGGGTCGGATTTGGGTTTAAGTTTTTGACCTGTTTATTAAATGGGTCGGGTTCGGGTTGGGTGTTTTGTCCTTAAACCTATGTCTCGACCCGACCCGACCCGACCCGTTGCCAGCCCTACTTCTAGGGATGATTCCCACATCCACTAATGGATGGATTGTATTAAATCTAGAAGAACAAGATTGGCTTGTAAGAATCGAGCCACAAAGATCTAAGGAGAGCAACAACTAATCGATGGGTTTCATCTTGTTTTAATGCTCTTAATCGAAAAACCATAAGAGCCCTAAAAAGAGCTATTCAAATTAGGTCATAGGGAATCAAGGAGCATGGGTTAAACTTGGTTCTGGACTCCAGGCTCATCTGACAGGATCCCTACATTTCAAGTGTTAGCCTTTCATTCAGATGAACCTCATCAGCCATAACACCATTGTTGACCAGAGGTCAACCAGGATGTTCTATGCGGACAGCGGCTTATCGTGGGATATGGCTGCGACTATAGTGCGCTGCATGCGTGTACTTACGCAAGAACATGCACAATTAAGAGTGCTATGCCGGTCTTCATACTCAAAAATAGCCTCCTCTTCACGGCAAATGTCAAGGCTACCTGCTCAACTCTTCCCCTTATGTTAGGGTTTTGCGTTCTCCTCCCTCTGGCCTTCTCGATCACCGATGGCGGCACCGAGGAGGCCGGGACTTCGGTGAGACGAGGCGCTCGGGGTTGGATGTGCTACCCTCTTCCATCCCCATGTAGATAGGGGCTCTCCAGTGATGTGTAGATTCTCCTCCTCCCCCTCAATTTTGTTGTTTTGGGGTTTTGGGATTTTGGAATCTGCCCTCCCGGCTCCGGCTCCGGCTCCTCTCGGGTCAGGTGGATCCATATCCTACATGGAGTGGTGGTTCGATCCGATCGTTGTAGCAGCCTTTGTATAAGTCTATCGGACCTTGCCTCTGCACGTCTTCAGTGGCTCCCGACCTCGGAGGTAAGTGTTGCGATTCGAGACACTCGCTCAATGGAAGGAGCAAGGAAAGTGTCACTGAAGATCAAAAAACTTGCACAGAGAAGACGATGTATCACCACCGCCGAGAAGACAACCAAATAAAAAATAAAGCACAAAGCAAACACACGAGATATGTGGCTATGACGATCAATTGATTCACTATTGAGGAGATAACCCGAGTACAAGATCATGCCTCTCACCAATCCCTCTCAATACCCACGAAGAGAATCCCCACACAAGAGATAGATCCCACAACCTTCAAACCCGGAGAAAGAAGAAATCCGTACCGAAACCCGCAAACTTCCTTGTACGGCCCTCTTTATCCCTTGATGATGATTGCCCTCTCGTATGGCTTCTTTTCATCCCTAGGTTCATCCTAGATCTGCCTTTATATAGGCATACATTCGTGCAAGACTTGTAGAAAGAAACTCATGAGAAAACGCAGGCCAAACCGTGTCAACCGCGTCCTGCCGTAACTAGTCGTGCGCACGACCTGGAGGGGTCGTGCACAGACCTGACTTGTGCGCACGACCCGACCTTATTTTCTCGCCGAAAAATTTGCCAATGCCAGTTGTGCGCACGACTGTGCCTAGCCAACCTTTCTTCCTCTAGATTCTCTATCTTCCACCGTTTCTTCGCGCATGAACCTTGGAGTTGTATACGGCTTGTTTGGAGCCACATCTTCAATAATCTCCACTTTGGCTTCATAACAAGACGTGAGCAACACCTTGAACAAGAACCCCTTCTCTTTGCACCGTGAATCAATCACCTGATCACCGTTACCGCCTTTGCCCCTAAGCTGAGAGCCCAATCATCAAGCTTGGTGATTGCCCAAGTCTTTCAACTTGGTCACTGGAAACCACCTCCTAATCATCTTCGTCCCTGAGTGCGCTCCACCTGCACCTTTGTCTTCATCGAACACCATGCGTGTACTACCGCTTTCTCGGCTAATCTGTATAGGCCTCTATACAAGGCTTCATTCATGATCATGGAGGCTCCGTCCCAAACCTCCACAACTCTACCTTGATTGGTGAAGATGTATCCGAGGGAATCTGGCCTAGAAAGAGAGATTAGATTCCCCCTCCATCCCGGAACATGATGGATATTCTTAAGCGTGCGTACTTGACTGTCAGACATCTCAAGTCGAATATCCCTAACTCCCCTTATCGACACCTTGGAGCCATCGTCAGCCGTCAACTCGCCACCATCACACTCCGCATACTTGTCGAACCATGTTCTGTGTGAACAAATATGATGTGTGGCCTCACTATCGATTATCCAGTCCTGATCTGATATAACATCAGTGGTAGCCATCAGAACATCCCCCTCATCACAGTCCCTTGACGAAGCATAACCGGCAGATGCGTCATCCTTGACTTTGGATGACCTTGAGCAATCATGTTTTGCTTCACCTTTCCACTTGCACTCCGATTTGAAGTACTCAGGTCTTCCACACTTCCAACAAGTGCCTTGATTCTTCTTCTTCTTCTTCACCCCTATCATCACCGTAAGCGCCTTTGATTTGTTCTCACCTTCCGCCTTGCCTGACTCCTTCAACCAACTTGAGCTTATTTGCAAGGAGTATACCCGTGACATCCTCAAATTTGATGGTGTCTTTCTCGTAGAGCATCGTGACCTTCCGATGCTCATAGGTTTTGGGTAAAGATCCCAGAAGAAGAAGCGTCTTATCCGTCTCCTTCTTGCCTTTACTTACAATAAGGAGATCTTCTGTCAATTGATTGAAGACCGAAATATGCTCCAAAATCCTTGTACCTTCCGTCATCTGAAAAGCATATATTTTATACTTCAGGTACAACCGGTTCATAAGAGACTGTGCCATGTACAAACTCTTCAATTTATCTCATAATTTTGCCGAGGAGTCTTCCCTGAAGATGTTTGCCAATACAACCTTCGATAGACACAATCAAATTGTGCTCGCCGCCTTCAAATAGTACTCAATCCAATCGTCGTCCGACATCTTTTCCGGCTTGACGCCCTTTAGAATCTTGTGTAAACCGCCTTGAATCAACATATCCTTGACTTGTATTTATCACAAGCTAGCCAAAGTTGATTTGGCCATCGAACTTCTCGATCTCGAACCATAAGTGTGATCCTTGAGTTGTCATCTCCAAATTCTTCGACATCAATCTAGCGCCTCCGAATCACGAACAAAAGCTCTGATACCAATTTCTTGCGATCCGTGGTCCTCATGCAGCGAAAGGAGCGAGAAAAGTCTCACCGAAGATTGAACAATGTGCACAGAGAAGACGATGTCTCACCACCACCGAGAAGACGAACAAATAAAAAATAAAACATGATGCAAACACAAGAAATATGAGGCAACGACGATCAATTGATTCATTATTGAGAAGAAAACTTGAGTACAAGATATTACGGCGACAACTCCTTTCCGACGGCGTGCCCGACTCCTACCGTTATAGGTTTTTTCTTTTACTTTTTTGTTGTCTGCATGGTCACTGGTGTGTCGTGTAGTGGTTGAGCCTATGTTGCTCCTTTGGGGTTTTGTTTATCTCTCCTTGTCAGGATCCGATGACTGGTGCAATCACCGGTGTGGCGTCTCGGTCTATGTGGATGTGTGGTGTTGAGGCTTGTGCCTCCTTTGTAATTCCTGCCGGTGTGGCGGTTCTTGGTTTACGCCGGTCTGTGGCGCCTCCTGGAGGTCTGATTGTGACCTCCCCTTACAATGAACCAAAAAAAAAAAAAGTGCAACGCCATCTAACCAATCTGGGAACATGCAACTTACACCACGGAATCCAAAACGAAAGCGTCAAGTCGAAAGTGTTGAGGATGTTGGCTTAAAACAAGCCCTCAACATGTCCAAGGTTCGTGCACGAAGGATGGCGGAAGACGAAGCGAAGACGGGGCGAAAAAGGGGTGGCGACCTGGGAGCTAGAACTGGTGCCCTGGGTGCCAACCTGAGGCTGCTCGGGCCCGATCGCAGGAAATGGGCGCCCAGGGTGCCAGTTCTAGCACCCAGGGCACCAAGCACAGGATAGGCACGTGGGGATGCGATTTCGGTTGCGGTTTTTCATGGATTTTCGAGAAAATTTTTAGGAGTTTGTTTCTATCTTCTATCCTAGGTCTTGCACGAACTTGGGGCTATAAAAGGACCCCTAAGGATGAAGAAAGGAGGATCATGGTGGCACATGAGTATCCCGGGTTAGGGTTTAGAAGGTAGCCATCATCAAGGGAGAGGGAGAGAAAACCATTGGAGACCAGAGGGTTTTCGGGAAGGGTTTCTTCTTGTCTTCGAGGCGTAAGGCTGCGGAATCTATTCTCCTTGGGAGGATCTTTTTGTGGGTGTATGAGGGATTGATTAGAACAATTGTTCTTGTACTCGGGTTTTCCCCATACTAGTAAATTCATTGATCGGTCGTTGCCAGAAATTTCTTTGGGTATTCTGATTATTTATTCTCTTGCTCGGTCTTGTAGGTGGTTGTCTCCATCGTGGTGGTACTATGCGAATCGTGTTCCGCTGCACAAGGGCCTCTGATCGTCATAACAGAAATTCAATTAAAATTTTGTAAAAACATGTACTCGAGTGAAACACTTCAAAATCAGGCTCCGGAACATGTAATTGAGAAAATATTTAAATTACGAAATCATCCATAAAAATGTAACATCCGGAAAACTGTGGACGACTCCTATAAGCAGAAAAACAAAAGGTCAAGCTACTCGAGAGTTATACGAAGATATATCTAATGTGAGTGTGATTCCGCACTTCTGATATTCAATTGTCTCTATGTCGCTCTAAAAGATTATCGATCATGGGTTGTGGGGTTGCGAATCGCTGACGGTATCAGACACATCGGACTCGTAATTACAATTCATTCTCTCCGGGAGTGTTTTGAACACAAATTATGCCAACAAAGGTGATACGCTCTTCTGTTAATGATCATGCGGTGGAGATGCGCTTGTCGATTTTGTTAAGAGGGCTGCCGGAGCTTTAAAGGTTGCCGATTTTGGGAACCTTCATCCTATGGAGATAAGCTACCAGTTTGCAAGGTGAGGTCTTTAGAAGGGCACTTTTGTGTGCAAGTAATTAATTGGCTGATTTCTATTGTTTGATCGATGTCTATATCATAGTAATAATATTCTCCAAATTTTGGACGTAGCATTTTTTGTCTGGGGGAGGTTCTTTCGCTTGGTTTCAGTGAAGCCCCACCTCTCTACTGTACTCTGTTTTGGCTGGCTCTCTCTCATATCGAGAAGGGAGATGGGGCACACTTCTTGATGTCTTCTATCTTAGAAGACTGTATTTTTACTTTTATTTTCATAGTTTTCCTAATTAATATACTGGTTGGGGTCTGCCAAACCCACTCCCACTATGGGATGCAAACTTCTACTAAAAAAAAAACTCCAATTTATTAAAAAATTTATGAATAATTCATGAACTCAATAACAAATGAATTAATCTTCGAATTATTCAGCAACATAGTTCACACCCGAGTAACTCCCGAATTATTCACGAATTTTACTAATAAATCATGATCATCTCATTTTTGTGTGTGCTACCTATTATACTTTAGTTATAAATATATATTTTTCTATATATATTGTTATAGAATTACAAATATAATATAATATATTTTATGTTTTATGTTTCCGAACTTATCCCAAACTTATTCCAAACTTTCATGATATTTTCCAAACACCGACTTTTGCCCCTTGCCGAATTATTCCGGAACGCCGAATTTGTTACTATGGTCTAGAGTGATCATCGGCCGAGCCATCTAAATTGCTTGTGTCTTGTACTTTTTATTCTCTATATTTTTCTTATTATGTTTTGTAGTTTTGGTGCCAAGATGCTACAAAAAAAAAAAAAGATATTTGAGTCAAATAACAAGTCATCAATATGTTAGATACAGCAATATATTTTTCTATGATGCTCCTCTATTCAAGGGCAGTAGCACCAATGTTTCTCCACTGATGGACAGTCAGGTTCTCTCTGGCCAACCTTCTATAGAAAATAGTTACTTGGTGTCCTGTCCCTGCAAAGAGAGAACACAGCCCATGTTGAGGTGCATGTATTCTATTCTTCTGCATCAGATTCCAGTGCAAAGATTAAGAGATCAACAGAGCCTCTCAGTCAATCAAATTTGAATCAACCAATCACAATTGTTTCGACTCGAAGAACCATGGCACCGGAGGTTAGGTGAGGCAGCAGGGATCTAGCCACCGAGGTCCATGGAAGCTCCTGTCGCCAATCCGATAGACATCGGAGGACATGTTCAAACGAAATGGATGGACACCTCACTCTGATCAGATCGGAGGAAGTCAGAGATCCAAATTCATAGATTATATGGTTGCACGAGGGTCCGGTTGTCGCCACGAGCATGAGGGAAAGAGACCATGCGCACATTCGTAGAAACCCCGATGATGGAGTATGATTGATGGCTGCGATTTAAATATCGATTACGTACTCGCAATCTAAGCTATTGAAGCCCATTGCTCCCTGTCCAAAGAACATGGAAGAGCTGTCTCCCCTTGCTGATTACATATTAGGCTGAGCCGATCAGCTCCAATGATGAAAGAGAGAGATTGAGTAGCCTGTTGTCAACCTCCTCGAGGGTGCCCATAGTCCGATGGTCGTAGGCGTCCTCGAGGAGGCCGACATCAGGTTCTTCGCCGATCAGGGCAATCGAATCTCCACATGTTTAAAATTCAATGGGTCGGGTCGGATCGGATCGGGTCTACCCACAATCCGATACTGTAATATATAGAATAGTACCAGCGGGTCTTATCAGGTCAGGTCGGGTCAAGTCGGATCGGGTCGGGTCAACTGAATAGACCCATGTGATAAACGGGTCTTAACGGGTCTACCTGTTTATAAGCGGGTCAGGTACGGATTTAGAGTTAGACACGATTATCTATACAGGTCGAGTCTGGATCAGGGGTTTTGGACACGACCCGAAACTAGACACGAACACGACAGAAATGACCCATTGCCACCCCTAATTTTAATATATGTGGTGCTGAGCTAACTAAATGTTCAGTCTTAAATTATTGCAAATCCCCACTGCTCCCCATCCGAATGACATCAACCAGATGTCTCCTCTTGTTAATTAGATGAGCTGATCCTGCTTTCAAGCATCATGTCACTTGATCTCTTCAGCCATCAGAAAACAAAGGGGTGGTTACAGTCTACATAAGTATCTACATGTTGTCTGTTGGCCCCTGATAACATGCAAGGTTACTGCTATATTTAAAAAAAAACTAAGTGACTTTCCTAGAAACATGACAACCCATGAGACCAATGATGAGAACCCGAGTGGGTCGGGGTCTTGGGTTTGAGCCTGGTCCACCCAATCAGGTTCTAGTCGGATCAAGGTGTGACTAGGTTGTGCCCAAGATGTGCATGCACGGTTGCACCTTCCGTGCATGAGAGGGAGGCTAGCTGGTGTTTAGCGCTAGTCTCGTGTGAGGGGGGATTGTTGGGTTTAGTCCACATCGACTAAGGCGTGGGTGATGGTGCTTCATATATCCTCAGTGGACCTCCCCTTACGACCTGGGTTATTTTTGATCATTTCACCCGGGCAGATCTCCCCTGTTATATCAAGCACCATCGCCCAGCTTCGTAGCTGACGTGGAACTAAACGCAACAGGTAGTGGGTTCAATTGGAGTGTACGTGCAAGGTTATCCGAGTGGGTCAGGTTCCCTCGTAGAGGGGATTAGTCTGAGTCCGAAGTTAGTTCATTGCGAGAAGAGTCTTGGGGCACCCGCCGACACCAAAAAAATGAAAAAAAAATTGACATAGAAAGACAAAAAAAGATAGATGAGAAAGATAGGACAGCTAAGAAATTATATCAAAATTAAGGCTACTTATATTGTTACCTACCTTAGATCTGATGATGTGGACCTTTCATTGCACCTTAGCTGTTCTTATTTGAATCTGGCCACAACTTAGCTAACTCAAAGGCTCAAGGCTACTGTATCAGCCATAATTTGCTGATCACTTTCTCACTACTTTGTCATGCATTCTGGACTTGCCATACTGTCCCTTTCTTAGTATTTTCCACTTGCAAAGTTGTGTTGATCAAACATTCGGCGCCAATTATTTAGGGTTGACGGCCCAATCGTAAAATTCTTATTGATCTTTTTTTTTTTAGAGAAACCCCTTTTTTCTGGAGGGAGGGTTTGGCATGGACCCCTATCCGTTTATTGAATAATTAAATGTTTTACATAAGAGCAAATATTATTGATCTTCTCCATAAGTAACTTGGGCTTGATGACCGATGATCATGCTCGGTAACAAATTAAATGACCCTTCACGAAGGATTTGGGATCATTTCGAAAACAAATGTGAGATCACATCCCACCTGAGGAATCTGTGCTCTAGTCCACGTGAAGGAGGAGAAGGGTGAAGAAGAAGTTCTTTGCTCCTTGGGACATTTTAGCAATGGAAATATATACTCTGGGTGCTATTGCTCGAGAGGAACAACAATACATATTTTCAATGGCATAGCTTTGGCGAAAGATCGAAGAGCTTCAGAGATCGGTCGTTTCAATCTTCAAGTTGTTGATCACTCCTTGGGTTGACTCATTTGGGGAGAAAGCTCGTAATCTTTATAATCGTATTGTAATTTGATTTTCCTTCATTAATGTAGCTGATTGGGGGGCTGCCTAAATCGTAGTATAATTTGATTTTCCTTCATTAATGGAACTGATTGGGGGGCATTCTAACCCTCCCTCCTTATTGAGGGGTTCTAAAAAAAAAAAAAAAAAAAAAAGGCTGGTAGCACTCAGGGCCGTGTGATACGGAAGCAACAGCCACAATGCACACGGACACTTCCATCAATAGGGCTTATGCGTCATGGCCGTTGATTCAAATCGTACGGTCCTCGGTGTTTTCGAGCATAGTGGAGCCCTAACAGAACTAGTTTCCCCAGCCCCAGGAGTGACCTCCCTTCCCCAGGTTAACAAAACAAAATGAATGAAGCACCATTTGCCAACGCATCAAATCCAAAATTTGGAAGCTGGCACTATCCATCACTCCAAAGTTTTGATTAATGATGATAGACTAAAGAAAGGGATGCCTTTGATCCAACCAGTAAAATAAAAAAAACCCATGATGACCCAGCCTTATAAAAGCCCACAGTGCCCTTCCATTCTCTCACACCAAGCACTCCCTCTTCTACCCAAGATTTCCATCCCCCACCCCTACCCCCACCCCTCCAATCCACAGCCCCAACCCTGACCCTTTTCTTGTCTGAAAATTTGAGAATCCATACATATCCATCCATGGCTCGCTTGATCCTCTTCTGCTTGGTGGCCGCTGGCCTACTCTCGACCCTCGCGTCCGCTCGGTCGTTTCCAGCAGCAGTCGGGACCGCAATCGCCGGTCCCCCCACCTCCGGTGTGTCGCCGATAGGCTCGGAGTCTAGTACCAGGAGCGCGCCGGAGAATGCACCACCGGTGAAGCGCCGGCCGGCCGACAGGTCGATCACCTGCGGAGAGGTGATACTCGGCGGCCTCGCCACCGCCATCTTCGCGGCGATCTTCTGCTACATTCGGGTCACCAGGGAAAGAATGGGAGAGACTAAATCTTGAATTCATTTGCTGGTTTGCTTAAACAAATTACACCACCTTGATGTACAAATAATAAAGAGTGATATATAATGAAATTCCCCCTTGTTTAGTACAAGCTTTTCATAGTAACTTTATGCTACTACTCAGTACAACTACCAATCTATAAGGGCAATGCTTTTTGAAATAGGGCACCCCATTGAGATCTACTGCGAAAGCCGCCGCCACTGCATGCCGATCACTGGTGTCATCACCGGAGGTCGAGTTTAGAAGTGTCGGCGATCTTCGGCGGCGGATTCAGGCCACAAACACAGCATTTGACTGCTGACAAGATGCGAAATATAACCAGACCTCACATGGCGTAGGGCACCCTCATTATTAGAGGGTTGGTGGTGATTGATTCTGATGAAGATGAAGAAAGGTTGGCAAGGAAGGGCAGGGACCCTACGGGGGAGTAGTATCATGCAGGTGTCGGCACTGGGTTTCTGGCTGGCGATAGCTCAATCCCAACTATAATGAACAAACTTCAAATTTTATACTTAATGAGCTACTGAATAAAAGGAAAGTATAAAAAAACTAAATACAATATAATTTTTTGAAAATCAAAATACTTTTTTACCCCAAAGCTCTTACCGATTCATTCACATAGAATGACGTGTGGTGATTTTAGCTATCCGTTTCATCCAGTCCTGATCAGTGAATCATGCTCAGCCTGGAGTGGCGGGCAAAGGAATGCTATGATTGGATGCCACATCATTCGGTGTAAACGATTCGGTAAAAGCTATCGGTATGAATAGCATTTCCCAGTAAAGAAAAGTAGAAGACGGATGAAAAGAATTTTTTTTTGGTACATTGATGAAAAGAACTTTATTACAATCAATACCCTTACCCATAACCATACCTACAACCTTATAAAACCCTTGTACAACCTATACCCATACCCATACCATACCCATAACCATACTTGAAAGTATATTTGTACCCATAACCCATACCCATACCAGATGTTTTAGGTCGGGGTCAGGTCACAAGTTAGAGGGGCAATTGGGTTTCGGGTATAGGTTATTGGGGTATTCATACGCTACCCAAACATTTCCTAAAACATAGAATTGAGAATGGTAAAATGGGAAACAAAATATTGGATTGAAGGAAGAATGAGTTAGTGGATTAGTGGGATTGTTTTTTCCATTATAGCCCTTAATTTTTTAATGGATAAATAAGATTCAATTGATTAGTGGCAGAGAAGAGAATAGCAAAATAGAAAACAAAAAATAAGATGGAAGGAAGAATGGGTTAGTGGGTTAGTGGGATTTATTCTCATAATAGCCCTTGGTTTTTTAAATGGATAAATATGACGCAATTGATTAGTGGCAAAAGGATAATATTCTTGGATGATATTTGTGAGTTGTGTAGGGATAGAATGGAAAGGGCAAAAATGGTATATTATGGTCCTAGCCCTTTTGTTTGTTTTCATGACATATGATTCAAAATACTGGGTATGGATTAATATATATGGTGAAAGGTAAAATGGGAACATATGTAAAAGGATGGAAGGAAGAATGGGTCAGTGGGATTTATTCCCATAATAGCCAGTATTTGTGATTTGTGTAGGGATAGAATGGAAAGGGCAAAAAAAATACCCATATCTGAAAGTACATTTGTACCCGTAATCCATACACGTACTAGATATTTTAAACCCCTTGTACAACCCATACCCATACTTGCAAGTACATTTATACCCGTAACCCATACCCGTACCAGATGTTTTAGGTCGGAGTCGGGTCACAAGTTAGAGCGGCAATTGGGTTTTGAGTATGGGTATTGGGGTATTTATACTCATACCGAAAGCTAATCGGGTAGAGTTCCAATGCCAATACCCTACCCAAACATTTTCCTTGATGTTGTTTTAAAACATAGGATTGAGAAGGGTAAAATAGGAAACAAAATGTAGGATGAAAGGAGGAATGGGTTAGTGGATTAGTGGGATTGTCGTTCCCATTATAGCCCTTTTTTTTTAATGGATAAGAGAACAGAAGAGAAGGGATGAAAAGGTAAAATGAAAAACAAAAAGTAGGATGGAAAGAAGAATGGGTTATTGGGATTTATTCCCATAATTACCCTTGGTTTTTTAATAAGACTCAATTGATTAGTGACAAAAGGGTAATATTTTTGGATAGTATTTGTGATTTGTGTAGGGGTAGAACGAGAAGGGCAAAATGACATATTACAGTCCTAACCCTTTTGTTTGTTTTCATTACATAGGATTCAAAATACTGGGTATGGATTAATATATATGGTGAAGGGTAAAATGAGAACATATGTAAAAGGATAGAAGGAAATAAGGACCCAAAACTGCAGAATTATATCGCGCGCGCGCTCGTGCGGGGGGGGGGGGGGAGGGGGGGTTATGGATGTGGTATTACTCTTAAAGGGAGTATGAGCCAAAGGCCTAAACCACTTATCTAGTCTTGTAAATGGGCCGGTTTGGGTCATCCCAATCCGAAGGCCAGGTCCGGTCCAAGCTTGTGAGTCTGTGCTCAAACCCGATCCAAGCCCAAATTAAATATTTGGGATTTGGGCCAAAACTAGCCCAAAAGTGTTTTATGCAATCCAAATCCGGCCCAAATTAAGCTTGTATGCCTAATACGGTATATGATTAAATCTTTTTTGAACGCTTAACCCAGTCCGGCCCAAAGTGCTACTTAGCTTTGTCTAAATTGGACCCAAATTGGGCCCAGCCCAACGGACCTCAGGCTGGCCCAGGCCAACTTTGAGCATTTCCAACGGACTCCGACTCCGAGCAAGGAGCACCTCCTAAGACCGTGGGGCCCATTTTTTGCTGCCACCTCATTCAAAACATCCTGAGAGGTTCAGCTCCAACGGCCTCCGAACTGGATATCCGAGCCATTTTGTACCAAACACCCTATGTATTTACAAGTTGTCCAAACCCTCCAAATTTACACCAATTTGCACCAAACACCCTATATATGAAAGTACATACAATGTTGATATATATAAAATAATTTATCAAAGATTTAGAGGGTTTTTTATAAAAATATTGAATATTTTATTTCTTCGGAGTATCCGAAGGACCTCTGTTGTGTGTGGAGGTCTTCGAAGGTCCCGACCGCACATGGCCTACGTGGCATACCACGTAGGACTTCAGAGTTCCATTCGGAGCCAGTTGGAGCAGAGGAATTTCTTCCGCGTACCACATCCGCCTTCAGAGCTCCGCTCGGAGCCCGTTAGAGATGCTCTTACAGCCTACACTTACGGAATGGAAGAACCAAGATAGGAAAAACCCAAACAAACGTGAGACCCAAACATAAGAACCAAGAAAGTGATAAACCTACTCCCATAAGTTGAAATGAACTCCAGGGATCAAGAACCACAAGTTCAGGTGGAAGACTTGAGGCTAGAGATCGAAGAAAAATCTACCCAGCAAATCCGCTTGGGTGGTGCACATCACCGCCCAGCTTGTGGACTCTTTGCACAAACTACAAACGGGTGTTGATTGCAGTCTCACCACACACACACACTTGAGTTTGTCAAAAAAAAAAAAAATTGTTATTTGCACCCATCAAATTATTAGCACCCACACCTTAATAATAGAGCGTTACGAAAGAAAATGGGAAGAAAACTGTTGGTTTTTGATGGCCCTTTACAAGAGAGTTACTGAACTAGGTGGACCGGATTGGTTGTTGCGGTCCTGGTCAGACCGGGCGACTCAACCAAGAGGTTTGACAGGGTTGGTGGTGAACCTAGCCTCATTCTCATGTGCACCCAATAACCGGTGGATGCCATGATGGGTTGCGTCTACCGGTTGGACACATCTATTATAAATAGATGTGCAGGGGTGAAGTCCCCATACGCACGTCTTCAGAATCGCCGTTGTGAATCCAGAGGGATTCAGGAGGACCCATCGAATCCGCGGGAGACAGCAGCGTGAGGAAGATCTTCACCCGGTATTACGAACGATCTCTCTCGTCACACGAAGGTATGTTCTTCATCCAAGATGACGATCTCGGTCTGTCGATCGGGGTTGTTCTCGTGTAGAAAACCCAACAATTGGTATCAGAGCAAGGTTTAGATCTTGTTCGTCGTTCTC
Source organism: Chamaelirium japonicum (assembly GCA_947650365.1). Taxonomy (NCBI): domain Eukaryota; kingdom Viridiplantae; phylum Streptophyta; class Magnoliopsida; order Liliales; family Melanthiaceae; genus Chamaelirium; species Chamaelirium japonicum. The sequence continues at coordinate 11,248,337 of OX393552.1, forward strand.
GGATGACGATTCCTTGAGTGTTCTATCGTTTCCGTCGAGATCTAATCTCGTCAGGAACTTTGTTCCCGGTTTTTTGGATCGATTCCGGCCAGCCATGGCCATGGGATCTTGATCCATCTAAGACCCGATGAGAACCCCGCTCACCGACCACGAACGCGAGCGTGCGAGCGGCAGCGGGCCGGCAAGCGCATGCGAGCGGCGGCTGGTTCCGGCGCGCAGCAGAACCGGCAGCCGGCGACGGGCCTGCGCGGGTCAACGGCGGCTGCGTGCGCACCAGCACGCAGCACCGGCGGCCACGAGCGCGTGAGAGCAACGGCTGCCTGTGCTTCTGAGCAAGAGGCTGCACTCGGCAGGGGTTCCGGCCGGCTGCGGGCTCCAAGTGCATAGCAGCACCTGAGCGGCAGCAGGCTGCGGCGGCTCCGGCGACGGATCCGGCGGCATCCTGCGTGCGCGAGCACCGGCGGTGGGCTCCGGCGCGCCGCAGCTGCAGGCGGCTCCAGGCGGCGCGCGCAAGAGGCTGCGGGCGGCTCCAGCGGCGGGCGCAAGCGGCTGCGGGCGGCTCCGGCGGCGCACGTGGGCGGCTGCGTGTGTGCGTGGGGGTGACGTGGCGGTTGTTTAGGGTTTTCGATCGGGAAGAAGCACAGTGCTTCTATTTTTTTTTAAGTTCATTTGGGTTTAAACCCGATTACCACATCAAACCCGACCCACCATGTATTGGTAAAAGCCTGAGCTTAGGCAGACCCGGTTTTAACAACCAGACCCAACCCGGTTTCATTCTGGGCCTAAATCCGAGCCACAGGCTAAGCCCAAGACAGGCCCAGACCTGAGCCCAGCCTAGACCCGCTCTAGACCTGAGCCCAGATTCTGGTTCAGGCAGGCCCAGGCCCAACCTGAGCCCAGATCCTGGCTCAGTCAGTCCTGATGCTATTCATTATATTTCTGTTTATCTGGGCCGTTGGTTTTAGTCCTGTGAATATAGGTTCTATCGGGGTCCGATCTGATCGATCCATATATGAATCTTGACTAATTGAGTCGTTCCGGACACATCGGTACGGTCCGATTTCTCAAATTCAGACTGTTTTACAACTTGATGCATATATGATACAAATAGTAAATATTTTAATGTTCGAATATGTCATCTTGTGCCAATTTTAAATTATTGATTTTATTACATGTGTAAGGTAGTCATGCTGCAATTGTAAATGTGCCCTAATAATATTAAAGGTTGCATGCTTCTCTGCTAGTAGGCACACACATAATATGCAATTGATAGCTGATGGCTGCCATTGAACCCTATTGGGTATATATTGGCATTATACTATATATTAGGTCTTCCATGGGGTTTAGAGAAGACCAAGTGACCGTCTGAGGCTCATTTTTGAAATGAGTCGGATTTACCCAAAGGTAGGCGACTCATGGAGATTGTGGGTAGTCGGATTGGAGGGCTTCCACTAGGGTCACTAGGCATCCTATTGTACTTGGGTTTGATTCTGTCCAAAGGTGTTTCAGACTACTGAGTGCAGTAGAATGAGCAGAATAGTAGCTTGTGATTGGGGAAGATAGGATAACCCTTCTACCCAAAGGTGTTGGATAGTATCCGACTCAACCCTATTACAGCTGACTACGTCTGTGCATGTTTCTATACGTGACTTAGGAAACTGAAGCACATCAAGGGATTTGGCCAAAGCTGAGTCTTGATGGTGTGAGGGAGTTGTCCTAGAAGAGAACTTAGCACATGAAGTTCTCTTCGGTTGTATTGAATTATAACCCCTAATTCATTTCAACATATATATTGTGATTAGTGTTGAAACTATCACTGATTTGTAATCCTCTCTTCAGAGAAGGATGTGATAGCTATTTCGGAGAATCTAGCTGTTATTGAGCCCTTGAATGGCTCTGATGATTCATTTTGGAAGATGAACGTTGAGATCTTGCTAGGATGTATGAATTGTGACTTTGTGCTTATAGAGACAAAGTTGGCAGAGCTTATAGATGCTTCTACTGAGGCCCAATAGACCCACTTTGCTAAGTGGGAGAAAACGAATTGTCTCTCTTTAATGATGATCAAGGCCACCATTAGCGAGGAGCTTCGAGGTGGCATTGCCAGGACTAAGACTGCAGCAAAGTTGATGGTATTGTTGAAGAGACAATTCGTAGGGACCAAGAAGTCTCTGCTGTATGACAATATGCTTTAGATCATGAATCTGAAGTATGACAGTAATGGCAGCGTTCGTAAGCATATTCTTAAGCTCTCGAAGCTGGCCATAGGAATCAGAGAGCAGGGTCTTCAGTTTGAGGAGGAGCTTCTAGTCTATATTGTAGTGATCTCCCTCCTAAAGTTTTTTGATATTTTGAGGTGAATTATAATGCCTAGGAGATCTAATGGGACCTCAATCGGTTTTTTCACCCTATGCGTCGTTGAGGAAATAACGACTGAATGGAGGAAAGAAGGGATAGCCATTCAAACCGAGATTTCTGTAGCATACATTAGTCTATTGTGAGTCCAATACCGTAGATATACCATCTAATTGTTAGTAGATTGACTCAGGACCTTTTGTTCATGTGTCCCACGCTTTGCATGGGCTCAAGAGCAATAGAAGACCCAGACCGAAGGATAGATTTTTCCTTGGTAATGATAACTCATTGAGTATGGTGGCGGTTTGCAACTACTTGGTGGTGTTGGACTAGGGTCTCATTCTGGTGTAAGAGGATGTTTTCTACCTTTCGATCCGATTGAAGCGTTTATTTCTAGTAGAGGATTCTAATGTGCTTTAGCACAAGCGACTAGGCCACATCTCTAGGAAGAGAGTAGAGGTCTTAGTGTAAGATGAGATTCTACCTAGTCTGGACTTTTCAGACTTTGGTACTTATGTGGACTGCCTCAGAGGGAAGATGACTAAGCAGAGAAAGCTCACAGCTACCAGAGCTTGAGAGCTCTTAGAGTTGATCCACATGGAAATTTGTGGTCCATTCCCAGTCAAAGCTCGTGGTGGTCAATTTATTTCATCACATTCATCGACGACTTCTCTAGATGTACCTATGTGTATCTTCTCCACCACAAGTCAGAGGCTTTGAAGGTCTTCCAGACATACTAGTTGGAGGTGGAGAAACAACTTGATAAGAAGATCAAGGTAGTTCGCTCAGATCATGGAGGATAATATTTTGGAAGGATGAACCAGGATGGTGTGAATCATGACCCTTTCTCTGAGTATCTGAGGCAGCAGGGGATTGTTCCCCAGTATACCACACCTGGCACTCCTGAGCAGAACGGTGTGGCAGAGAGGAAGAATAGGACTTATCAAGAGGCTGTTTGTAGCATGATGAGTCACTTGTCTCTTCCAGAGAAGTTTTGGGGAGAAGCTTTGAAGACAACGGTTTATATTATGAATCATGTGCCTTGCAAAGCTGCCCCAAAAACCCCTTACAAGAGATGGAAAGGTTCGGCTCCTAGCCCGGCAGAGGCTAAGCTCTATAATCCACAAATAAAGAAACTAGATTTCCGCACAGTTCGATGTTTCTTTATTGGCTATCCTGAGAGATCGAAGGGTTTTCGGTTCTACTATCCTTCTAGACCATTGGAGATAGTGGAGACCAATAGGGCTGTATTTTTGGAGGATGCAGAATTCAGTGGGAGCCAACGACCATTTGATACTCTTTTCAGAGAGAACTCTTCGGAAGGTGTTGTGCCAGCACCATTTTTTTCAATTGTTTAACCAGACATTATAGCAGATACGACTCCAGCACCTGCTGAGACTGTGGCTGAGGTTGACCCACTACCAGTTCCGGCTGTACCGGTTCTAGATACTCCAGTAGAGCCAGTCCAACCGAGGAGGTCAGATCGACAGCGTAGGTCAGCTATCACAGACTATTATGAGGTCTATTTTCAAGAGATTCAGAGTGAGGGATCTGATATTACTGACCCTACTTCCTTCCGTGAAGCCATGGGTTGCAATGAATCTCGACAGTGGCTGGAGGCTATGAGAGAGGAGTTGCAATCTATGGAGAAGAATCATGTTTGGGATCTTGTTGTGATACCAGAAAACCGGAAGGCGGTGGAATGCAAGTGGATCTTTAAGACCAAGAGAGATGCTGATGGCAAGATCGAGAGATTCAAGGCCAGACTGGTGGCTAAAGGTTTCAAGCAAAATGAGGGTATTGACTTTGGCGAGAGTTACTCTCCGGTTTCCACTAAGGACTCCTTGAGAGTGATTGTGGCCATTGTAGCCCATCACAACCTGGAATTGCACCAGATGGATGTTAAAACAACATTTCTGAATGGTGATATGACAAAGGACATTTATATGTCATAGCCAGAGGGCTTTGCAGTCAGTGGGAGCGAACAGCTGGTTTGCCAATTGAGGAAGTCCATTTATGGGCTACTCGTCCTCTATGTTGATGATATTCTCTTGGCGAGTAATGACATCCACATGCTCCGTGATGCTAAGCACTTCTTATCGAAGAAATTCGATATGAAGGTCATGGGTCAAGCAGACTATGTGCTTGGGATCAAGATTCACAGAGACATAGCAGCAGGAATTCTGGGACTCTCGCAGGCAGCTTATGTTGAGAAGGTCCTGAAGAGGTTCGGGATGGATAGGTATGCTCTGGGTGAGGCACCAGTACTGAAGGGAGATGTTTTTTCCCAGAATCAGTGTCTCAAGAATCAGGCTGAGAGGAGTCAAGTGGATACAAATGAGTACGCTTCCATTGTGGGAAGTGTCATGTATGTTATGACTTGTATTCGACCAGACATCAGTTTTGCTGTTGGGATATTGGGTCGTTATATACAGAATCAGGGTGTAGCTTATATGCGTGCAGTGAAGAAAGTTCTGAGGTATCTTCAGCGTACCAAAGAGTTCATGCTTACCTACAGGCAGGGTAATTAACTTCAGGTGATTGGCTACACCAACTCAGACTTTGCTGGCTGTAAAGACACCCTGAAATCCACTTCGGGATATGTTTTCCTGATGGCGGGAGGAGCTATTTCGTGGAAAAGCTCCAAACAGTCAATTGTGACTGACTCCACTATGCATGTAGAGTATGTTGCTTGCTATGAGGCTACAAAGCATGCTCTTTGGTTGAAGAACTTCGTTGGAGGCTTAGGCATTGTGGATTCGATCCAAAAGCCTTTGCCAATTTTTCTGTGACAATAAGGCTATTTGTCAGCATGTCAAGAATAAGAATATTACCAGACGCAACAAGCACTTGGATATCAAGTATATGCTTGTCTGCGAGAAAGTCAAAGGGGAAGTGGTGGAGATCCCGCATGTTTGCACAGAGCTGATGGTTGCAGCCCCTCGTACCAAGGGACTTGTACCAAAGGTTTTCCAGAGCCTTGTGACCCTATGGACTTGATGGAGTCCTTGTATCAGTAGTTGAGTCCCTTTGTCTTGTGTTTAGTCACTACTGTTTCGTCTTTAGATGAATAAAGTTCGATGCCATTTTCTTATTGGAGTTATGTCAAATGTAAGCAAGATCATAGCCTGGGGTAATATGATTTACTCAAGATACTGAGACTAGACATGCTTTGGCAACATGTCGGAACGTCCAGTAAGCCTGGAGTACACGATACTCAAAAGTGACATTGAGACTAGGCATGCTTAGGCAACATGCTAGATAGTCCAATATGCCTGGAGTAAGATAACTTACTCAAGATACTGAGACTAGACATGCTTTGGCAACATGTCGGAACGTCCAAGAAGCCTGGAGTACACGGTACTCAAGAGAGACCTGGGCTAGGCGTGGGTGGGCACCACGTCGAAACGCCTTCATTCTGTTTGTAGTTGATTGGGTATCACCATGGGCATTAGAATGACATGCTTGGACAAGCATGAGGTTGGACATTATGGGACTGGGCACAAGACCAAGTGATAATGTGCTCAGATAACCCATAGACACATGAGAAAACCACCAGAGTTGTTTGTTGGAGTTCTTTCTGGGTCTGATAGGTTGACCATGGATATGAACCAGCATCGGATATGCTAGAACAATCATGATCTCCTATCAGGGTCATTTTGAACAAAGACATAAATGGTCCCTTAGTATTTTTCTTTTAAAATCGATCCGGATCGTGTTTTTCAAAACTGAGTGACTCTCCAAATGTTTCAAAAAAAAATTTATTTTTATTACAAAATTATATATGTATATTTTGAAACAAGTTCCCACACTTGTATTGTGTAAAGGGCCAAGTGGAAGATTGTTGGTTTTTGATGGCCCTTTACGGGAGAGTTACTGAACTAGGTGGGACCGGGTTGGTTGTCGCGGTCCTGGTCAGATCGGGCGACTCAACCAAGAGGCTTGACAGGGTTGGTGGTGAACCTAGCCTCATTCTCATGTGCACCCAATAACCGGTGGATGCCTTGATGGGTTGCGTCTACCGGTTGGACACATCTATTATAAATAGATGTGCAGGAGTGAAGTCCCCATACGCACGTCTTCAGAGCAAAAGTGAATCCAGAGGGATTCAGGAGGACCCATCGAATCCGCGGGAGACAGCACCGTGTGGAAGATCTTCACCCGGTATTACGAACGATCTCTCTCGTCACACGAAGGTATGTTCTTCATCCAAGACGACGATCTCGGTCTGTCGATCGGGGTTGTTCTCGTGTAGAAAACCCAACAAAAACGACTAGGGTTTCAGAGAGAATACTCTACTGTGTTGAATTATTATGTTACCACTATCTCTTCTTATATAGGGAGAGAGCACACGCCATTATAATACCACAAAGCATGTGGGACTAAACTATGGCTACATCTGACACCCCCCCTCAATCTGATGTAGGGTATAAATCAACATGAGTTTGCCTAACGAAAATAAAAATGCATCCAACATCCCTTTTTTTTGTAAAGTAAAGATACTGTCAGGCTAACCTGCAAGCTAACAAGTCGTCCTGGGAACCCAATTGACCTGTAAGTAGGACAACCGGGGAACTGGACCAACCTACAAGTATACCAATCGAAAAACATGCAAGAGTTGCTGAAGCACGATGGTAAATTGGTGAAGCAACGACATGTAAAGCCATAAGGAATAGAGTATGGACACACCATATCCCATAGGAGACAAGAACTCGACCAAAAAAAGTACTCGACACCGCCTAGAAGATCTCGATCATCACAACTAAAGAAGAGATATGGATCGGAGAGAGAAAGGAGAGACAACGGATGATCTCCCAGTGTGCTAAGACACGTGATATGGCCGGGCTCCTAGAGTGCTAAACGGATGCTGGGAATACGTTGTACAAGAGGGTCAGGCTCTTGGCATATTGAGCGCACCTAGAGAATACGATGAAAAAGTGGGCGGGACTTCCGGCATGCTATACGAACCCAAGGAATATTGCGGAGAACAGGTCAGACTCCCAGCATGTTGAACGCATCCAAGGAATACGGTGAAAGAGAGAGGGTCGGCTCCCGACATACTGAAGACACCTGGAGAATATCGCGAAGAGAGGGTCAGCACCCAGCATGTTGAACGCACTTGTGGAATACAATGAAAAAGAGAGGGTCGGGCTACCGACATGCTGAACACATCGAATATGGAGAAAGAGAAAGAGTCGGGCTCCCAGCATACTGAACGCACCCGAGGAATACGGCAAAAAGAGGGTCGGGCTTCCGGAATGCCGAATGCACCTAGGGAATTTGACGAACATCTTTCGGTGGAGTGCTCCCTGGGAAGACGACAAATGGTGGAGGAAAGGTCACACCACCGGCAAAACTCTCGCCCATTCAAGGAGGGCAAAGTGGGCGGCGACGTGGTGCAGTTGCAGCAAAGTGGGGAGGTCACATGGATGCCAAACCTCTGATGCAATTCAGGGCAAAGAAGTGTCAAAGATCTTGGAGTCACACATGGAGAAGGGCTCATGAGCGGAGAAAGATTTCCATGCCTTGCCTGAAGAGATCAAAAGGCTCCATAGTTCATTAGGAGAGGGACACCGGTCGAAGCTCAGGACAGAGGTCAACCTTGAAGAGGAGGAGGAGGTTGCAGGGGAGGCTGAGATCGTGTGATGATTGGCCTCGGTGGTCACACGAAGAGATGCGTGTTACAGCTGGTGTAAGGGCGATCATTGCCGAAGGACCCTTACTGGATCGAGTTATGGCGGACTCTGCCTCTGATCGCCTCACCGGAACTCATCATCCTCGTGACGATGCTTCTGTTGAGATATGTCATGGTGTTGAAGGAGATTGGGGCTGCCATGGGTTGGCCGGAGAAGATGGAGTAGCTCGGGGCACCTCGGCACAACGCGAAGGGGGAGACGATCGAGCAGATCAACTCGAGTCGGGAGGGAGGATAGAGGAGACTACCTCAAGTGGGGAAGGAGACCCGAAAAAGAAAGAAAATAATTTTACTATTTCCGGTCTCCTCGAGGTTACCGGCGACCGAGGAGGCCGAGAGAGCGGCCAGTGTTTCGGATAGAATACTCTCTTGTGTTGATTTATTATATGGAGAGAATGCACACCATTAAAATACCCCAGACTATGTGGGACTAAACTATGACTACATCTAATATAAAGAAATGTCGGATGTGTATCCCCAAAGCATCCCACCAATCTTATTGGTATGCACAACGCCACCTCCTCCCCCTTCCGGCCATTGTCGTGTCCAACACCTCTCCCTCTCCTCCTCCTCCTGCTCCTCCTCCTCCCCACTCCAATCGATCCACCGGAGCTGCCGGTCCAATGCATCACACTGCCACCTCCTCCTCCCCCGCCCCTCTTCCTCTTCCTCCTCCCCCTTCCTTCTCCTCTTCGTCTTCATTCATGCAGACGTGCCAAATCGCTCGTGATCGACATGGTTGGCGGCTGCTCCTGACCGCCACGGTGTGGTCCAGGCTGCTTTTAAAGTGGTCCACACCTCCATCTTCAATGTACCTCCATGCTTAAGGGAGAGGATTCATCAAGATTGAGGTGCTCCCTTTCAGGACCACAGGGTGATCGAGCCAAACGAGTTTTTTCGAGCTTGAAGATCAAACCCCATGGTACAAGGACCTCAAATATTTTGTTGTGCGGTACGAGAGCAAGGATCGCAATTTCGGACCCGACACGGCAGACCCGACACGAAGTTAACGGGTCTGGGTCAGGGCTAAACGGGTTCGGGTCGTAAACGGTTCGACACGATAGACCCATTTAATAAACGGGTCGGGTCCGGGTTTAGGATATGGACACGGTAGACCCGGGAAGACCCGTTTAAAATTCAACGGTTCGGGTCGGGTCGGGTCTACCCGCAATCCGATATTGTAATATATAGTATCTGCGGGTCTATGGGGTTAGGTCGGGTCGAGTCGGATCGGGTCAACTGAATAAATCCGTATAGTAAACGGGTCTTATCGGGTCTACCCGTTTATAAACGGGTCGGGTACGGATTTAGGATCTAGACACGATTAGTTAAATGGGTCGGGTCCGGGTCTAGGGGTTTTGGACACAATCCGAAACTAGACCCGACACGACGTTGCCACCCCTAGCTGCTGACTTATGCCCTCACCAACCTCACCCACCGGGCCCTTACATCTATCATCTACTTGATGAAACAGAAGTTTTAAATGTGATTTGGGGGCTCAAAACCTTTTGAGGCTCCCTTTTGGGGGATCAATAGCTTATACAACAATGGTGATGGAATGAAGAATGATTTCATGAGCAATGCTATCCAACTAAACAAAAGGTCTAGACTTTTCACATACCCTACCAAAGTTGTATGTTGCCTGCCCGTCGGGGCTGAGTGTGATTCATCGATCGGTCCTGGGTGCAACGAACGGTTGTGATCATATCTTTAAATAGCCTGTAAAGTTTTTTTGCCTGGTTAAATAGTATTTTCTTAATTCCACCTAGTAGCCATGTGTTGGGAATGGCAATCCAAAGAGCAATGCTACGAACCTCCACCAATAAGGAAAATACTATTCAGCCAGACAAAAAACTTTACAGACCTGATCACAACTGTCAATTGCACCCAGGCCGGATCAGTGAATCGCACTCAGCCCCAACTGGCAGAAAACAAAAACTGTGATGGTTGAATAGCATTGCTCTGCCAATAATATCCCGCGCTATAAATATTTTTACTAATTTAAGTTACAAGGTTTTTTTTTTTGCTGGACCGACCAAGGGGTCAGAGGACAGGGCGCTAGAGCAATTGCTCAAAGAGGTCCAAAGATCGAAACAGTGAAGGCAGCATAGTTGCTATTTTATTAATTCTATAATCTCACAGGCATGACATCAACGACCTGTATTCGCACACGCAAACAAGGCACAACCACCTTGTGAGAAGGTTCGTTCCACAGTGTCCATACCGAGAGTCGAACAGGGAACCTCTCCAACATGGGAGAGATCGAGGAAGTACCGCAAGGACATAGCCCATTGCTAATTTAGGTTAGAACTTAATTAATACCTCCATAAGAACGTTGGTATAGTAAGCCCTCTTAGTTATATATCAAATTAATTCTTGGATAAACAACTTCAAACCATAGTTGATAGTTAATGATTCTCATGTTTTTCTAAAAAGTTAGGGACTCGTACCCTCGACGCCTTCGTCCCGACGTCGTCTCCACTGTCAACACTTACTCTGGAAACCCCTCCACCATCTCCTCCCAACTTGTCGATCGGCATCCACTCCACAGTTACCCCTCTCATTCCTCTCCCTCACCTCCTCCCCCATTGTCATGGCCACCATCTCCTCCACTTTCCCTTCTACCCCATTGTCAGAGCCTCCGTTGCCTAAATTTTGGTATTACACAACTGGACATAGAAAACACCTTTTGGTTGGATCCTATTGTTCAACATTCATTCACCCGAACCAGGTCCAATATATCCGGCAAGATCTTGCCAAATATACTGAAGAATATTAAGCAGGATCCTATGGACGTTATTACGATGTGTCAACCCTAGCATGTAACACCAAACAGTTAGGCGATGATGGGGGTACAGGGTGGAAAATGGGACCAGGTGAGCGGCTTCAACTATGGGGAAGGAGGAGGGAAAGGAGATGCGGTGGAAGCTCCAATGAAGGTGAAGGAGGATGGTAAGGGGAGGTGGCGGTGGCGGTTCCGACAATGGGGAACGAAGGTAAAGGGAGGCGATGATAGATCGAGTCTACATCGAAATTAGTAGAGGCAGTGACATTGAGGAAAGAGGACGACGAAGGGGGAGGATATGCACCAATGGGATAGAGGGATGGGTACGAGGAGACACAGATAGGGTATGAAAGAGTGAAGGAGGGATATGCAACAGTGGGATAGAGGGGTGGGTATGAAGGGACACCGATAGGGTATGAGGTTTGACCTAATGCCAGCTTTTTTCTCTATAACGTATACGATTCATGTTTATTTGAAGAAATATGTTTGACTTGTTCGATGATCTATTTGCAATAATATTTTATAATAATTTATCTTTTGAAATCTGTTAGTAAGCTCAAAAAAATTGCAAATGTACGCTTTAGTTTGCAGTAATGCTGATTTTATCTCCTCTACCAAGTTGGTGTTGTACAATTGGCTGATGTGATGCCAATTGCTACGAACATAGCTTGGTGATCTACGGAGTCTAACCAGATGTACTGACATGCTTAGGATCGAGGATTGGAGCCGTGCGAATATCACACCTAAACACTGTGACGACCAAGATCCAATAGGCCAATAGCCAAGAGCCAAGACTCCTGAGGCGAGAATGCCAAGATGGATGAGGTGAGGTGAGGTGAGGTGAGGTGTACAAGGCCATGAGTTAACCCCACATCGCCTGGAGAGAAGGAGATCCTGAGCTACTTATATAATTTCCCCTCCCAAACATAGAAGACGCGTTTTAAAACCGTGCGCCGCTACGGAATTCGTAAGAACTCCGTAGTTAAGCGTGCTCGGGCGAGAGTAGTACCAGGATGGGTGACCTCCCTGGGAAGTTCTCGTGCGAGCACGGGCAAAGCGGACAAAATCTTGTGTGTTTGGGGCGGATGTTACAAAATGGTATCAGAGCTGGTTCTCCTCGGGATGGGGGGGTCTAACCCTACACGAGGACGTGTAGCCCTAAGGGGGGTGGATTGTGACGACCAAGATCCAATAGGCCATGAGCCAAGACTCCTGAGGCGAGAATGCCAAGATGGATGAGGTGAGGTGAGGTGTACAAGGCCATGAGTTAACCCCACATCGCCTGGAGAGAAGGAGATCCTGAGCTACTTATATAATTTCCCCTCCCAAACATAGAAGACGCGTTTTAAAACCGTGCGCCGCTACGGAATTCGTAAGAACTCCGTAGTTAAGCGTGCTCGGGCGAGAGTAGTACCAGGATGGGTGACCTCCCTGGGAAGTTCTCGTGCGAGCACGGGCAAAGCGGACAAAATCTTGTGTGTTTGGGGCGGATGTTACAAACACAGACACAAAGAATTCAATACGCCCACATAAAATAGTACCAACAACAAAAATAACCAACAATTGATGATTTGGATTGTCACTTATCAAGAGATTACACCAAGCAATGGTTCACCGCTTGTCGGAAGCCCACAACCTTCTCTCGATAGTCTCTTCTCATAACAATCAGAGAAACACAGAGTAGAGATTAACGCCACAAGAGATCCAGAGGATACCAAGAGATGAAAGCTCTGAAGCAAAAGACGAGATAGACGAGCTGAGGAACCCAGTGATGAACCAGAGAAAGCCTGAAGTGAGATCCGAATATAAACCTCTCCTCTCTTCTTATCTTCTTCCTTCGATATCTTTCTTCCTTCTCTCTCTCTCTCTCTCTCTCTCTCTCTAGAAAAGTAAATAGAACAATTTTATTAAAACCAAAAGGGAGTTATAGTTCACAGCTTCACTCTGGATGAGCAAGCAGATCGAGATACAATGCTACACGAAAGAGCAAACACACTAGTCAACACGAACAAAGACAAACTAGTGGCAAATGATCCTCTCTCTTTCTTCCCATTGTACCTTCTTGAGCGACGAAACCACTCGGTTAATGGTTGGAATTTGAATGCTAGGGCTATACTACAAACTCCTAGTCTTCCAAACGGAAGACATCTGCTTCCGAGCTTGAAGTTGCGCCACCTTAGGGCCATCCACAGTTGTAGAAGCCTTACCTCCCACGATTTTGGGTGCCTCCGCATCCCCCATGCTAGCTTGCAGAATGAGCCACCGTCAATAGCTAATTCTATAACTGTACCAGCTCCAAGAACCATCCCATCCATAGCAGCTGCATAATCACTATCAGCACTACCAAATGCCTCAGCTGCAGCATATGTAACAACAAAAACAGCCTGCGTAACATCAGGTTTATCCCTGCCATCAACAATAGTACTGCCATCCCCAACTGGCGTAACATTAACAGTTCCAGCAGCATCTAGAGCCAATCATGTGTGTAACATCAGTTTGCACATTCTGCAAAGCATCTTCCACAGCCTTTCCAGTCGTATGTAAAAATCCTCCCTAGCAGCACCCAGAGAATGCATAACATCTACCACAGAACCACCCACTATGTGCTCTCTCTCTCTCTCTCTCTCTCTCTCTCTCTCTCTCTCTCTCTCTCTCTCTCTCTCTCTCTCTCTCTCTCTCTCTCTCTCTCTCTCTCTCTCTCTCTCTCTCTCTCTCTCTCAAACGACCTCAACTTCTATATCCTTCCACAACCCCACGTCCTCTCTATATATTGTGGCACGTCCTGGCCACTGATATATTGTGATGCCACGGTCACCAATATATTGTGATACCACGATCCTAATGTGGCAGGGTCATAACTTGGTCTTCATTCAGGTACACACGAGAGAAAAAACCAAGAGTTCCTGCTCCTACCGGGACTTAGCATGCCAACTTGATTACACACCCAGCCCCCAAGGCGCCCGGGTGAAATTGTCTCCCCCCAGATGAAGTCCCTACATGTTCTAGCCACTGACTTAATACCCGAGGTAGCCAAAAGAACCTGCAGGGCACCTGGGCTAATGTGGTTGGACATAGGAGACTCATGCAATACGAGTCGTGCCCGGGCGAATCTCCTAGAGGTTCTTCCCTCAGGCTTTTACAAACCAATTCCCAATAGTTGGAGCCGGTAAACCTGACCTCGGGTTGGGCTTGGGCTAGTGAAGTTCAACCCAACCTTTGAGTTGGGCTTGAGCAAAGGGTTCAACCCCTACGGTTGGGTCTGGATTGACCTCTCAACTCGCCCGATTCATTCGAGTTGCAGCCCTATGCAAAACTACTGTTGATTTAAGCCATTGATTGGCAAGTGTCTGAAACTACTTCTTGTATCAGCGGCTTTATAGAGTCGTCATTCACTACAACAGATTTATAGTATGATTTCCACATTAAAACTATTGTTCGTATCAGTGGCTTAAGAAAACTGCTAATCCAGGAAGTGATTTTATCGTGTTGATGCTACTATCATTTTTTTTTTGTAACTCTGATTACGCTACAATTACAAACATAGCAATAAGATTAGCCTAGACCTCGACGGTGAAGACATGAACTATTGTCAATCCGAATGAGGTCACAAAATTTTGCTAAAAAGTCTTGCAGCCATAGCTTAGTGGTCCTCGAACAAGCACCATATCGGGCCATCCAATCAGCCGGCGAGTTACCTTCATATATGATAAATATGAGAAGAGCGAAATCCTGGAGCAGCTCCGAGAAGCCATAGACAATCTGAAAGCACTGGGTGTAAAGAGTGAGCGGACTGTAGTTGAAAGATGATAGATTGATAGTCCCTCTCGATCCATATCCGGGTGAATGACTAGTGGCGCCTGAGGATCATAATCCCCTCCTAAGGAGCATGGACCTCGGCGAGATATGCTAACGAGGAGAAGAAAGCCACAACACCGGTTGCTAAGACCACCCCCGTTGGAGAGCAAATAACATAACCGGCACCGACCAGTTGCAATGAAGAGACATAGTATCCATCGAAATTGAGTTTCAGCTCACCGGGATCTGGCGGGTACCATTTGATACCAACCAAAGATAGCTCTGTAGTACGAGGGGTCACCTCTTGAGGAGCATCAAGGCACGTGAAGGCAGAACTGCAAAGATGAAAGGCCAGTCGAACCATCTTAATTGTCCAATCTGGGAGGTCAATATAATGGTCAAAAACTATTTTGTTTTTGCTTTTCCAAATGTGCCATGTAGTCAAGGTAATAATTGTGAGACTAATATTGCTATCCCCATTGCGGGAGTTCGGAGGATGTCGTAGGATAGCGCAATACTCCAAGATCGTGTGAACGGTGGACAAGAGGTGGAAGCAATGGCTAGCCGCTGACCAAGGTTGTGCAGCAGGGGGGCACTCGAAGATGGCATGGTCGACCGATTCAAGATGGTCCAAACAGTAAGGGTAGGAAGGAGAGTGAAGCAAATCGATACGGTGGAGGCAACTACAGTAGGGAGCCAACCGTGTAATAATTTCCAAACAAAAGCCCGTGATCGAGTCCCGGAGGGAATCCGCCAAAGGCGCACCCATAACGAGTGATCCAAGGAATGGGATGAAGACGCGTCTAAGGTAAGCAGATTGTAAGCTTGTTTGGTAGAGTAGGTCGAAGAATGAGTGGGTCCCCACATAGCCATCTACAAGGCCGATGACGGAAAATCAGGGTAGAAGCTATCCAGGATACAATGTCCAAGGAAAAAAGAGAATATAGAAGGAGAAGGTTCCATTCATCGTTTGGCGAGAAGAGATCAGCAATGGAAGAAAAGTGACAAGAACCATGCATATCGACCAGGACTACCGCCCTGTCTATTGGGATGGATCCTAGCCAGGGGGTAGACCAAGGATTGAAAGACGTACTAGTCCAAACAACCGATTGCAAAAAGAACCAGACACCGGAACCCCCTCTAATATGGCAAGCCAAGACCAAGACCTTTGTCGTGGGGTAGACCACTCCCAAGGGTTATCACCAACACCATATTTAGCACAACAGAAGGAAATCCATGGGGCATCAGGCTTGGAAATCAGATCTGAAACTCGATGACCCATGAGCACTTGCTTGAGGGACGAAGCTGTCGAAGGCCAAGTCCTCTTGGCCACTCACTTAGGACGGCAAATATCGGCCCATTGAATCAAGTGGAGTCCCTTAGAAAAGCCGGCCTTGGCCCATAGGAAGCGACACAATTCCTTTTCAATAGCATCCAGCAGATCGACTTGATGGGACCCAAATATGAGATAAGAGATACAGAGGAATAGACTGGAGCAGAGTGATCCTGCCCGGGAAGGATAGAATGTGAGATTTCCACCCCATAATGCGAGAGAGGATAGACGAAGTGAAGGAGGAAAATTTAGATAAATACAACCATTTACCAGAAAGAGGAATCCCAAGGTAATGAATGGGCCCGGTCGATTCAGAAATTTGAAGGTAATGTGCAATCTCTTGGCGTTGAGAATTGCTAATGTGGTTCCCAAACACCACAACAGATTTTTTGCGGTTAATTTTCTGACCTGAGGCCAAGCAATATCACTGCAATATAGTTGTAATGACCTGAGGTTTGGCCACCATAGCCCGAGTGAAAATCATACAATCATCCACATAAGCCAACACCCCAATAGAACTTCCTGAGGGGGCTGGCAGTCGGACACCAGTGAGCTCACCGGAGGAGAGGTGTAGCTTGAGGGAGCATTGGAGGACTTCCGTCCCGAGGATAAACATGTCCAGCGCCAAAGGGTCTCCTTGACGGAGCCCACGAGTAGAGCTGAACCAAACCATCTGGGACCCATTGAGGAGAATAAAGAATGAGGGATACTCAATACATCCCCGAACCCATCCTATCCATTTGCGTTAAATCAGAATCGCGTCATCACCTTCCCCAGGAATTCCCACGTCATCCGATCATAATCACTAGCCATATCTAGTTTGAGGGCCATAAGGTGGCGGTTACTAGAGGCATACTCCATCGAGTGAAGGGCCTCCTGAGCAAGGATGATATTGTTTGAGATGCTGCAACCTTTCACAAACACTGCTTATTCAGGTGAAATCAAGTGGGGAAGGATGGGCTGTAGGAAGTTGACGAGGATTTTAGCGACGATCTTGTAAAGGACATTACAGAGGCTTATGGGGCGAAAATGATCAGGTCACAGAGGGTTAGAGGTTTTAGGAATGTGGGTAATGAATGTTGTCTTCCACTCAGGAGTCATCCAACCAAGAGAGAAGAAGGAGGAAATGGCTCGATAGACAGCATCCCGGATGACATCCCAATTAGTGATAAAGAATTCGACCAAATATCCGTTCGGGCCTGGCGATTTACCACGGGAAAAGGAAAAAACATAACATAGATTTCGGCCCAAGATACCTCATGAGTGAGGAGCAAGTTCTCCCTTTCAAAAATCAATAAGGGCATGGAGCTCAGAATATCGTCATCACTATTGAGAGGAGGAAGGTTCCACTTGGCCTTAAATTTCCAGAGTAGGATGCCTTCCAAGTTTTTATGGTTTGTCATGGATACCCCAAACTCATCCTCGAGAGTGAGAATGCGGTTACGCTTTCGACGGATAGAAGTAGTGAGGTGGAAGAATCTAGTATTAAGGTCCCCTTGTTGCAGCCAAAGGATGTTGGACTTCTAGCGCCACTTGGTTTCTTGTAGCTGAAAAAGTCGAAAGTAGTCAGACAACAATCCCTGGAGGATCTCTACTTAAAACGAAGGAGCCAACGGAAGCCCTCAATATTCTGCCAAATATGGATGCAGTCCCAAACCACCTATACTTGGCGATCAATGTCCCCAGCGGTAGCGCGATTCCAATGGGAGATGGCATGCTGCGTAAAAAGAATGTTCCGATTAAGTTGCCGAAATGGGTAAGTCCGGGGATGAAATATCGGACCAAACAGGGTGAAGGAATTGGGGCCAATCAGGATGGTTTAGCTAGAAGTTTTCGAATTGAAAAGGTCTCTTCCCAGTCTGAATAAGTGGATGGAGAGAAAGTAGGAGCGGACAATGATCGGATCCAATGTGGGGGAGGTGAGTAACTGTAGCATCCGGGAAGAGAGTTTGACAAGAGGTATAGCAAAAAGCATAGTCTAACCATTCCAGCACCCGGGTTTCCAACTCCTGATTATTACACCAAGCAAATGAAAGATCAAGGAATTCCAAGTCGACGAGACCAGAAGAGGAGACAAATTGCCCGAACTCGTGGATCTCCAAGTTGACTTGAAATGTGGCATCATCGAGTTTGTCCTCGAGGTTGAGGAGGACATTGAAATCCCCACAAATCAACACCGGGATAGGAAGACAAAGGAGGCAAGTAAGACCGGACCAAAGGGATCGGCGGGTTCGATTGTCTGTGCTAGCATAAATCGCAGCGAAGCATCAAGAGAATAGGTTATTAGAGAGGGCTCCCGCTATAAATTGACGGTCTTGGGATATGAAGGAAATATCACATTTCTCAGAGCGCCAAAACACCAAGATGCCTCCCGAACGGCCCTAGGAACCGACGCAAAACACGTCCCACACCGGCCCCATACGGTGTGCCACAGTATTCACATAGCTTTCTTGGATATGGGTTTCCAAGAGCACCATGACGTCAATATCATATTGATTGATATAGCGGTGGTAATGCGAGAATTAAGAGGAGCGGTTTGCACCCCGACATTTCCATACGAGAACAGACATGATCAATGATATGCGGGAGTTTGAGGCTTTCCCTACGGGCGATGGAGTTTGATGCTTCCCCTGATCAATGAACATAGGCTTTCTAAAAATGCTGACTCGAACAATGGGTTTAACGCAATATCTAACCACTTCCAAAGGACACTAAAGAGTGCCTTACTTTTGGCTCCTGACTCATGTCATAAGACTCCAAAAACATACTGACTCTAGACAATCCGATTGCGATAACCACCGACAGTGATTCTCTTATGCTCTTCCACTTAAGCCTATAACAGCAATAGATCTAGTATAAAATCAATTACGAAAAGTGGATCCTACATCTGAGGTGTAACTTTATTAAATGCTACATTTCTTTTCTTGTTTATCATTCTAGAAAATATATAATTTGATATTTTTTTCTAGAATAAGGTCATCAATTTTATCAAAAGTCAGTAAATTCTAAAACTTCTAAAATCTTCGATCAAATATTAAAAGTTTTATCGACAGTTCATTATAATTGTTAATTTTTCTTAAAAGATTTGAGAACCATAAAAATTTAAATTTATAATTTTCTTAATGAGAAAGAGGTCATGGGTGGATATCACTTGTCACATGAGCAACATGACAAAGAACCCATCATGTCATTGGCTGTGTGGCAGTCATGACAACCCAGCAGCACTAGATTCTCCATCACCCCAGAGGACAAACATAATCCTGTCACTTTTTTGTTTTTTTTTTTAAGAATCCCATAATCCTGTCACTTGTAAAAAAGAAAAAAAAAATATAATATGGATTGTGTACTCAAAAGTATTTGTAGTAGTCTCCTCTCTTACTCAACCACCAGGCCAGTCAATAAGGATCCAAAGCACCCATTCAATCAAACTATTGCACTCGGCACGTGCGTTGCACGTGCAACAGTAGACCCTTTCATATATAGAAAAAAATAATTTAAAACTAGCAATTTTAGTATAGATTATGGACACAAAAATAAGGATAGAGGCATAGGGGCATATTGATAATTCTCAAAGAGACAATGGAAAGTATAAGAATACACGCTTCTCTCTATTATCTATATAAGTTAGAGAGATAATTGGGTTTTGGGTTTCAGATATAGATATTAAGATACACATACCTAAAAGTTAATCGGATTCCTATATCCATACCTTACCCAAATCTTGTAAAAAATATTAAGGTATCCATACTGATATCTCAAAGTTAAAATGATAGAGTTTCTATATCCATAGCCTATCAGGTAGAGTTCCTGTACCCATACTCTATCCAAATATTGTACAACCCATACCCATATCATATGTAAGCCTTATAAAAATATTGTACAAACCAAACTCATACATAAAGCATATTTAGACCTATACTCGTATCTGATGTTTCGGGTCGGGTCGGGTCACAAGTTAGTAGGGCAATTGGGTTTCAAGTATGGGTATTGGGGTATCCATACTCATTCTCAAGAGTTAAAAGGGTAGAGTTCCTATGCCTGTATCATACCTAAACATTTTCTTTGATGTTGTTTTAAAACATAGGATTTAAAAGGATAAAATAAAAAAATAAAATATAGGATGGAAGAAAGAATGGGTTAGTGGTATTGTCCTTTCTATTATAGACCTTGTTGTTTTAATAAATACATAAGATTCAATTGATTAGTGGCATAGAAGAGTAAAATAGAAAATAAAAGATAGGATGAAAGGAAGAATGTGTTAGTGGGTTAACAGGATTGCTTTTTCCATAATATTTCTTGGTTTTTTAAATGGATAAATAAGACTCAATTGATTAGTAGTAAAATGATAATATTTTTAGATGCTATGTATGATTGATTTGTGAAAGATAAAACAGAAAGGACAAAAATAATATATTACGGTCCTAATCATTGTGTTTGTTTTCATAATATATGATTAAAAATATTAGATATGGATTAATATATAAAGTAAAAGATAATATAGATACACAAACGAAAGAAAAAAAAAATCAAAAACTGCCGATTTATTAGGGGGTATGGACAGGGATGAGAAATTATATTTTTTAAAAAAATTAATAAAGAAAAAAGAGAGTTGTAACTGCTGAATGGATGTTTTGATTCCAAAATTTCCATTTACAATCCCTCAAGGTAGGAGAGAGAGAGAGAGAGAGAGAGAGAGAGAGAGAGAGAGAGAGAGAGAGAGAGAGAGAGAGAGAGAGAGAGAGAGAGAGAGAGAGAGAGAGAGAGAGAGGACATAAGAAAGATGAGTCCTGGCACATCATTTCCAAGATTTCCAATTCTCACCTGTGTTCTGGTTCCTACTTTTCTGACCTGCAGACCTGCGAAACACTCACCTTGCCAAGTTAGTTAAAATTGACAGACAAAAAGTTGCACTCACCATTGCACAACAAGGGCGCTCTCTCTCTCTCTCTCTCCTCTCTCTCTCTCTCTCTCTCTCTCTAACAAAGGCAAAGGAATACTCTGGGCCTCTCTCTCTCTCTCTCTTAGGCTCACATATTGCCCAACATCAAACATGGAAAAAAAAAAACCAAACAATGGCAAAAAAAAAAACTCTGGGACTCTCAGAACCAAACAATGGCAAAAAAAAAAAAAAAAATGGGACTTTCTCTCTCTCTCTCTCACCAAACAAAGGGAAAAAAAACTCTGGACTCTCTCTCTCTCTGTGTCAGTTGATACTTCCGGCCAGCAATACATGAGAAAACTAATAAGAGGGAGCACAATTTCATTGGAAATGACTCACACATCGAATAGCTCAGAAAACCCACTACAAAATTTATCTTCAAGAAAGAATCTTTTTAGTCTCCTCACCTTCGCCGACCTGCCGGAGAGCATCCTTTTCCGGCTGGCAGTCCGGTGGGGTCTCGAACAGCGAGAGCGAGAGCTGCTTATGGGCGAGCCCGATGTCGAAGAGTATGACGCCGGAGGAGGGATCGTCGACGAGGATGCCCTTGACGGGGAGCCATAGGAAGAGCTCCTCCTGGGACAGGCCCACCACCCCCCGGAGCTGGCCGTAGCTCAGGTTGCCGCGCACCACCCGATCGAAGAACGCCATGCCGTCGTACTTTGCGTAGCAGGGCCGGTCCAGCCGGACCTCCAGCAGGCCAGTGGCCTCGTCTAGCGCGAAGGACTCCACGGCATTGGGGAGTATCCCGGCCGGGAGGCCGTGGGACAAGAGGAGCTCGTGGATCGAGCCACCGGCGCCGGCGATCATGACGAGGCAGAGGAACCCCAGCACTCCTAAATGGGTTGTCAAGATCGATAAGGGTCTCGCCATGAGAGAGAGAGAGAGAGAGTGAGGTTTAACAAGGGTTTTGAAAGGAGGAAGGAGGAAGAGAACTCTGAAGGGCTGTGTGAGGTGGCGTGAGCCCTTTATTGAAGAGAGAGAGAGAGAGAGAGAGAGAGAGGCCTTATTGGGTAATATTAATTAAATCTGATCAGGTGGGAGACTTCTGATCAGGTTTGGAGTCTTTCGACTGTGTATCCCTCCAACTGATTGCTCAGTTGGAAAGACATATGTAACCTGTGGCCTTCGTCAAGGGTTTAAATAAATTCTACGACATATTTTCTCCGACTTTGTAGTATCAGAGATCTCTCTAATCTTATTGTCTATTTGATTCCGTACAGTTGGCACTATACAATGCAGTCTGGATGTAATGTGTGCAGTTGGAATACACAGCTTTTTGCTATGAGTTCCAGCTACATATTTTTATATAGGATTTTGTGCAATCGGGAGCTAAAACCGTTGCGGTTTTCGAAAACTACGGCATACCAAACAGCAAGCTGTATGTAGTGTTGACTCTCGCGTCCCAATTGCAGCAACCAAACAAGACATTAATGACGCGCTTTCCTGCTATTGGGATATTAAAAATCAAAGCAATGCTATTCAACCCGAAGGTTTTTCCGATTCTGCTCAGCCCGATTGACGTGGCAGCGTGCAACTGGTGGTGTGAAAGACTTAGGTGTCGCTAGTGGGTTTCAGCCACCAGTTGCACGCTGCCATGTCAAACGGGCCGGGGAAATCGAGAAAACCGTCGGGCTGAATAGCATTTCTCTAAAAATCAGGCATTTTTCTCAATCGATACTTGTCTATCTTGTGCCGGCGCACTAACATGTGACGTAATGACACCTATGGTAATCCCTTCAAAAAAAAAAAATACTTCATCTATTAGTCATAAGGTGAATAATGACTGAAATAACCTTTTTATACAGAAATATCAATCTATTTTTGGTTGAAAATACATATAGCTTTTAGTGAAAGTCTTCATCTCCTACTCCTACTATATCAATTGAAATTTGACTCAAGACTCCATACAAAGACCAGAACCAAGAACTCTGTGAGTGGAGGGGGTACCAACAGTCGAGCAAGCCCCAGTCAGCTACTAATAATTTATTAGGAGGGGTTCTCAAAAAAAAAAAAAACAGCTACTAATAATTTCTTATAGTAATTAAACACGCGATCTAGTGT
>OX393552.1:11271802-11396802 GCA_947650365.1 Chamaelirium japonicum
ACACTAGATCGCGTGTTCCTCTCACTAAGTCCCCCTTTAATTTACTACTGAATTCAAGAATAGTAGTTTGTATTGAGTGTGGTGAATGACAAGCATTACTCTATTACTTCTTAACAAAGGAATTTAGTTGTACATCTAAAGAGAAATTAAGGCCTAATGAGTTGTCTAAAAAATTTAATGAAAAATTTTGATAAAATTAAGAGAAATTAAGGCCTATTTGGGGGGTGAAATATAGATGAAACAATACATCTAATTCAATAATGAATTAAAAAAGAGAACTGAGTTGTACATCTTAAGAGAAATTAAGGCTTAATTTGGTTCTACGAAAAAATCCTGATTAAAATTTGGGACTGTGAAAAAAAATTAAATAGAAACATGGGGCTAGGGTTTGGGTTTATAGAACATACCATGGCAAGCATCGTTGAAGAATTTCAAGTCTTCAGTGTACCACCGGCGACCCTCCCTCCAACCATGACCAAGGATTCCGGCTAAATAAATAGGTACTTGATAGAAAATGAGATAGGGCGGTTCAGGGTTGAATTTCTAGAACCGACGATGGTTGAAATTGGGGCGGTTTCCAGCATTTCCCGTAGAAGATTGGGATCCATTCTCAACCATAAGTTGAAATTGGGGTAGTTTCCAGAATTTCTGGAACCGACGATGTTGAAATTGGGGTCCATTCTCAACAATAAGTAACTATCACAGCCATTCCGAGTAATTATACATTGAGGGGTCGCAATCACAGTCATCCGTTTCACCCAATCCCGTATTTATACATTTGCATCTTGTTTATCAAATAAAGACATTATCCAATGATCTAGTAAATTGCATGAGTAGAAATGCAACAAAAAGTTGTATGATAGTGTTAAAAAATATAAGTTTTTTTTATTTTTATCTTCGAATGTCAAAATTTTAAATAATGATTGAAAATAAGTATATCTGAACCCGCACAACCCGACATGTTCTAAAAAAAATTGGGCTAACCTAAGCCCAACCCAAGCGTGAAATTTTTTGCTTGGTTGGTTTTGGGCCAAGCATCTCGAGTGCAGGGACCAGAGCCCAAGCCCGCAAAACTTCCAAAGCCCAAATGAGTCGGCCTGCATCTCGAGGCATAATTCGGAATAAAATAAATCATTTTGGATCGGAGTTTTGATTATGCATTTTAGGTAAGATTTGGTTAGATCCAAATCTTTAAAATTTGGAAAGGGCCTCCACCTCCATCTCTTATGATGCTGACCAAGCCCTACCCATATTCTCTTGCCCTCACCTCCTTCCCACAGCAGCCCCTGCACCACATCCATCACAACTCTGGACAATGCAAGGAACAGAACAAATTGCAAACAAAGAAGCCATCACCACCACCCCACCACCACCATCTCCACCTCAAGTCTAATACAAAGAGGGACAATGCACCACATTGACCACAATAACATTCTTCTTGTCATGTGCTTTTAAACATCTCAAACCATATCGAAAGCAAAACCGAAAAGGATGGGGGATCCTGAAAAGCCTGCGTTGATGACTCGTCTGTGGGGGCATAGCAGGTGCACCATATGAATGAAGTTCAGTTAGTCCCTGCATCTTTTCCACCCAGAATGTTCAGTTACTCTAGGTCCAAGTTTCAGCTCAATGGTGATGGCGGCCCAACTCTCGACACTGGTGGCTTTGCTGATCCGGGATGATTAGCGCGGCGGTGGCGCCGATCTTGGTCTCCATATTCAACCCACCTGTCCAGAAAATAGTATGTCAGAATTAGATGGGTCAGAAAAGGAAGTAATCACAACTTGGTTTCCTTCCGACAACAATGCCAGCTATATATGTGCTGCAGGTCATCAGTAACTTCAGTTGTTGGGCATCCGTTGGTATCGAACATCGAAGAACTGCAGCCCAAGTGGCGGAAACCATTGGAGGCGCTGTTTTGTAAATGATCTACAGATGCTGATGGTTCATGTTGATGGAATGCTCCGCGGCCACAATGGAACTAATAGAGATATCACTCAGGAAAGACAATGATCAGGCAAGGCAATCAAACTCTCAACGGGGCAAGACAAAAGCCTCACAACACAGGACATGAGCTTCACGAATTTTCCT
The DNA here is from genome assembly GCA_947650365.1 of Chamaelirium japonicum. Taxonomy (NCBI): domain Eukaryota; kingdom Viridiplantae; phylum Streptophyta; class Magnoliopsida; order Liliales; family Melanthiaceae; genus Chamaelirium; species Chamaelirium japonicum. The sequence goes on from OX393552.1 coordinate 11,273,894, forward strand.
TTAAAGCTCCATTTCTTTGAACTGAACTTTATTCTGAGCTTTCTTTTTATGAACTCAACCAAAATAGGCTGTTTATGGTGTTTTCTGATCCATATCTTTCTTTGGTTGGTTCTCAATTTGTGTTATTTATTGGTGATTTGGATTTCCAGATCGGATGTTGCCAGGTTCCATTTGCTATTGGGTATTGAGAAATGCATTCTTTACATTCTATCGAGGAGTCCTGAAGAACAGATAGCGTTAAGATGGATGTCGAAGGTTACCATGACCTGTATTAATCAAGACAACTAATTGGAGATGACAAAAATGAAAGAACCACCACGGAGGTCACACTAGAGATGCAAAATCTATAGCATGATCGACAAATAAGGGAACAAGAAAGAGATCTCTATGAAGACCCTTTATAACCACAATTCCACAGGAAGGGAAACCAGATGAGGGAGTTGGAGTATAGAGGACCTGCATCACCTAATCCATATACCAGGACAACCTGAACAGGTGGCTTTAGCAAATGGTTGGTTCGAGCTCTGGGATCCAGCTACATTAGCATTCAAATTGAAGTGCCGGACTCATGGATTATACACACCGGCAAGTTATCTTGATTGGGAAACTAGGCTTGACAAATACCATGAGTGGAAGCCTCCTATGGAACCATGAAACATATTTTTGTCAAGATGAAGTAACTGAAAAATGTATATGCTTGGTAAAAGCATGAAGAATTTAAGTACGGGGCAAGGGAAGGGGAAAATCTATACGGGACTAGGAAGCACGGACGCTCCCCCAAGCCCCTCGTATCCGTGTCGGACATGTGTCGGACACCGACACTCGTTGGACACGCACTAGACACACATGTGTCGTGTCCACGTGCTTTTGGGAGCCGGCCACGGCCGGAAACTCGCTGGACACTCGCCGGACACTCTTCGGACACTAGTCGGACACGCGCCGGACACGGTGGGTTAACGGAATGTTTAATATAGGATCGGGTCACAAGCTGTTGTGATTCAGTTTTGACTTCAACCTATCTGATCCTATGAGGTTATAACCTCAGAGGATCAAATAGGTAGAAGTCAAAACTGAATAGCAGTCGTTCCTTTGCATGCCATTTGGTACTAAGTATGATTCACTTGTTAGCCTGGTTGAAACGGACGGTTACGATTCAGTTTTGGCTTTAACCTATCTGATCCTCTTAGATTTCAGATAGGTTGAAGCCAAAACTGAAACACATCCGTTATTTTTCATGCCATTTAGGGCTGTGTGCGATTCACCGATTAGGCAGGGCGTAACTAACGGTTGCGATTCAGTAGCATTTAATTTTCATTTTAGTTGTTTTCTATGAGGTTTTTTCAGTTATTGAAATATATATGAATTATAAACACATATAATATAAATAAAATATATTATTTAGAGCACGTAACAGAATCATCAAATTACTGTCAACTTCACCTACTTTCATAGTATTAACTTGGATTTGATTTCTACTTATTTAGATTTGGAACAGGCACAATTCTTATAAAACCCTAGATCCTCCAAACTCCATTATGTGGAGCCTGACATAGGACGAGAGAAGTGTTCCTTACCAAAATAGAGGAATCTCGTTCTATGTGTAGGAGGGAAAAAAAGGTAATTCTATAATTATAGGCTTGTTGGGTGGTGGTGGAGATGGATTTGGGTGACTGGCCCAACAAAGGCTTTGAACTGGGTCGAATTTTGCTCCGATCAGATAAGGGAATCTCAAGTTATGGACTAAACAAGATAACGGATATATTTGGATTGGTGGGTCAGGTTTGGTACTTGAATGGGTTTAAACAAGGTTTATTTTGAGATCTAAATTCCAACAGAGTTGAAAGGGGTTTGGGTCTCATTGTTGTGTAAGGTCCAATAGTAAATGGTATGGGTTTTGAATTCAAGTTGTAAGTTATTGAATTTAAAACCTGAATCCAATACAAAATGGTAAATGATATGGATTTTGAATTTGTGGTGAATTGTAGAATTTAAAACCAGAATCCAACACAGAATGGCAATAGTCAATCGATTTTTGCAATATTAGCGGATACGAGAATAGAAACAAAGATGGGTTTGTGGGTTATTGTTTGGGATGCACAAATAAGGGTAAGTTATAGTATGGGTAATGAACAGTGCAGGAACAAGGGAGGTCATGGTGGCTGTCAAGAGAACAAAGCGGATGACAGCAAGGCCTCGATCTATCTGCTTTCGTGATCTCATCGTAGGTAAACTTCTGCCCACTCTCTATTCTCCATCTCCGAAGGGTCAAGGGTGTACGCGAGGTTTGATTATCTTCTTCCTTCTCTTATGTTCGTCCGCTTCCTACATATTTTTTGCAAAATCTGCAAATAAATATAAAACTATTGTGTAGTATAGCCAAGGCAGTGCAACCGACTATATATATATATATATATATATATATATATATATATATATATATATATATATATATATATATAGGGTCAGGTTCAATGGACATTGTTTTTGCACTCAATTTTTTACACTGATTTTCAAAACATTAGATAGAGATTTCAGAATTTCTTGATTTTTTGTGAGCATAATCACCTTATCCTAGATAGCACGTCTACAAAAAATCAGAACATTCTAAAGCCTCCAAGTACATCAAAACTAAAAGGCTTTATCGACCGTCCATTTTAATCGTTAATTTGAAGAGCACATTTAATAAATCTAGAGGCTTTAGAATGTGCCGATTTTTTGTAGATGTGTTATCTAAGACAAGATGATTATGCTCACAAAAAATCAAGAAATTTTGAAACCTCTATCTAATGGTTTGAAAATCGGTGTAAAAAATTGAGTGCAAAACCAGTGTCCATTGAACCTGACCCATATATATATATATATATATATATATATATATATATATATATATATATATATATATATATATATATATATACAGTGTTGTCAAGGCGACGAGGCGCGCCTAAGGCGCAAGGGGCCGCTAGAGCCTGAGGCGCAAGGGGCCGCTAGAGCGCACGCGTGTAAGGCGCAAAAATATATAATTTGCTTTAAAAATTAATAATAATTGTCAAAAAATTCTAAATTTCATAAAAAAGATATATTTTATGAAAAAAAAATGACCATTATTCAACTAAATCAGTGCAAGTCACAAGGTATACACTAACTAATAAGTCATAACTAGTTTGGTCATCAAATGAACAATTTATTATAGGCAACATGCCAACATCATATTCATAAAATGAAGGGATACATTACTCATAAGTGATAATTGATAAGTGAGAACTCATAACCAATGAGTAACAAAATCATCCATGAACCATGATAAGTTAACATTGTCTTAATTCTTAAACAGTTAAACCATTTAAATGGATCAAGAAGTACAAGTACTAAAAAACAGAGGACACGCTCGAAAAAAAAAAACAAAGGACATAAATCATAAAACCACTCAATCATTCATCATCATCATCAAATAAACCCTCAACATCATCTTGATTGGCATGGCCATCCACATCTCCAAAAGGCGCTTCTTCTTCAACAAACCGGTTAAAAAAACTGAAGAAAAACTGAAAAAAAACCAAACACAGTAAGGCGCGCGCCCTGTCCACCCTGCGCCTGGTTCATGAGGTGCTGAAAGGCACGCCTGAGCCACGCCTTGCTGTGCTCGCCTCACCAGGAAGTGCCCAGTGTTCTAAAAAGCGGTCTAGGCGGCCGCCTAGGCGGCGCCTAGGCGCTAGGCGGCCCCCCACCGCCTCGCCTAGGCCCTAGGCGCTCCAGAAAAGCGGCAAAGCTCCCAGGCGGAGCTAGGCGGCCGCCTAGGCGGTCTAGGCGGGGCAAGGCGGCCGCCTAGGCGGTCTAGGCGGGCTGAGGCTGGCCAGGCGGACCAGGCAAGCCAGGCAGGCTGAGGCTGACCAAGCGGGTTGAGGCTGGCCAGGCGGACCAGGCGGGCTGAGGCTGGCCAGGCGGACCATGTTTGCTTTTGTTCTTGTTAATCACTCAATCTTGAATTATGGTTATATACTTGTTCTTTAAAATAATGGTTTGGGATAATCTTGAACTTATATTAATCTTTAAACATATATATATATATATATATATATATATATATATATATATATATATATTATATAATATCAAAATAATAATTAAAATAATTAAAAAAAAAAGGCAAAACGCCTAGGCGCCGCCTAGGCCCCGCCTAGGCCGCCTAGGCGCTAGGCGGCCCCCCACCGCCCGACTAGCGCCTCGCTCTTTTTAGAACCTTGGAAGTGCCTGAGGCGCATATGACTGAATAGCCTTAAGGCGCGCCTGAGGCGCACGCCTCACTGCGCCTTGACAACTATGTATATATATATATATATATATATATATATATATATATATATATATATATATATATATATATATATATATATATCTTAATATAAAACCTTATGTTTTTCTATTCTTCATAGTTCATACCTAGAAAAATCTAGTAAATTCTTATGTTTTCCTATTCTTCACCCCGAGGGAAGCCAAGGGGGGAAGGGGGCTAGCTACAGGTGGAGCCCGGGGCGAGGCTGCAGGTTCAACACGTCCCCCCCCCCCCCCCCCCCCCCCCCCGAGTGGTTCAAATCACCGGTGGATAGTCCGGGAGGTGCAAGCGGCACCTCCTCGGACACTCGACATCCGAAGGCCAGAAAGAGGGTTCCATCCCTTTCCCGGTGTCACGGACGTTGATGGCATGGAGGCCGAAAGGGGCTAGCCCCTTGGGTTGCGGATCGACGATGGCAGATAACCGGGAGGAGGGTTTGGACAAGGCACCTCCTTCCCGGCATGGTGGATCCAGCGGCACGATAAGGCTCCGGTAGGCAAGACCGGAGGAGGCTATGGGGGAGGCCGAGGTTCAGCGCCTTCTCCCCTGGGTTGGTTCGTGGTGATCAAAGAAGGATAGTCACGGGGAGAGCCACCCCGAACCCGAGGAGATCGGCACCGACGAGCAGAAGACTGCTCGGCAAGAGGCGGATTTGGTGGTCGGCTCAGACGACGAGCGGTAACACCAAGAGGATCGTGGCAGAGCGCTACGATGGTACGAACATGTGTAAATGCCTGTATCAAAGGGAAGCACCTCAATGGCATGGAAGTTACTGACATGCAATTATTCCAGACAATAATGGACGTGCTGACGGGGTTGCTGACAGGTGACTGGTGGAGGTGTCGACGAGCACCGATGTAAGGTGTCGACGGACGGCGGAGGCGACGGTCGCGGTGGCAACAAGCACAGCCGTGTGCATGTTGATCTCAAGATATTGTTGATTTTTTTAAGGATAATATATCGATAATATGCCATAAAGGTTTTACTGATTTTTTTAAAGAATGAGTATAATAAGTAATATTACATGGACTGACGAACCCATTATGATTATAATAATTTAAGTGGTTTTGTTAAGTGTTTCGATTAGCACTTCCAATGTCTTATCACCCATGCCTGTCGGTACTGCTGCGATTGTATTAGACAACAAAATACATTTTGCGTGGGCGGCAAAATTTGTCGGTGGTGCCACCAAATTCATTGGTGGCACCAACATTAGTGTTGGTGTTGTCAACGAATTTTGTCGCCGACCGACTATGTTTTACCTTTGAGGGCAAGCAAATGCGTTTTGCCGCTAAAGACAACCGCTACAGTGCCGACAGGATCGGCTCTCGATTTCGTACTTTCTTGAGTCATTAGAGTCAAGCATCAGATAAGCCATATACTTTCTTCGAGTTAATGGAGTCCGGACTTGGATATTCAGCATTTGACGAGTTCGGTGATCGACTGTGTGGGTGCCACTGTCGTAAATGACGATTGCGACCTAATGTGGGTGCCCCGAATGTTGGCTTCGCTGAACGGATTTTGCCGCCCCCACAGAATGTGGGCGCCCCGCCGGAAGTGTTTTGTTGCTGAAGGCATCTGCCGATGGCAACCGTTTGAGTGCCGATAGGCACGAATAATACTAATATATATATATATATATATATATATGGGAAAGGGTTTGGTAAACTTGAGTTCACAAATGAATAGTGAAACATGATTTATTTTGCGCCATGTGTCCACTGAAAAGACATAAAGTAAGTAAGAGGGGATAGGCATTTAAGAGGGATGAACATTGAAAAAACATAAAGCAAAAAGTAAAAGAGGGTTGAACACTTTCTCAGAACATGTGGCAGTTTCTCCATTCAAGTTCACCATTTGAATGGTGAACTCGAGTTCAGCTTCCCGAGCCCATATATATATATATATATATATATATATATATATATATATATATATATATATATATATATATATATATATATATATATATATATATATATATATATATAATTTACGCGCATGTGCGTACTATGGCGTATAGGTACATATATGGGCATAAGGGGCATAAAAGGAAAGGAGAATAAATCTATGGAGGTGCATATGGATGCTACATATGAGGAGCCACGGTATGGGGAGGTAGGGACACCAAAACAACTAGGGGAAACCCTAGTGTTCGACGGCTACGTGGTCCCCCCCCCCCCCCCTTTTCCCTTGTTTCGGTTGCTTATGGTGCAAGGCACCTTGGCCGAAACCCTAATAGGGTTTCCAATATTTTGTGGCCACCACATATAAACAAAGAGAGAAAAGAGAAGGGGGTGCACGGTTCCCATGTGAGTGTGACGGCTAGACCACTCTAGATTTTTGTGAAACAAAAATCTCTCTTCCTTTGGTTGCTCTCTCAGGTTCCCTCTGCATCGCATTGAAGGCTCTCAGTCGTGCATTTTCTCGAGCAACGCTTGGATCACGAGGTTGAAGATAGCGGGGAGGCCGATCGTCATTGTGCTGAATTTTTCGTAAAGAACTTGATCTACAAATGATTGATCACACAAGGTAAAGAATCTAATCTCGTAGAGAATGCATGCAACTGATAGGAAATTTAAAAATGATCCTGCGAGAAGGAGTCAGATATAGCTGATGAAGATGTAGCTATTGGTGTCAAGAATGATTGACACACAGTGATCATGTAAGAGTTATGGACATTTTGAAACTTATCATCTACTTGAGCAACACTTGAACTCTTGCAACCTAATCGATCATTGGTGGAATTCATTTCCATTTTTGTCACAACAAATTGAGCTTTCATTTCCATAATTAGACATAAAGGAATTCAAGGTAACCCAGTCTAGAAATAGGTCTATACTCATCTTTTCAAAAAAAGTGACCATTCTAGATTCCAAACCACTTTTATCACTATAACAATAATTCATATTCTCAACAAAACAATTAGATTAAATTCATGAAGCCTCCCAAACTATTATGGTGAGCAAAATATTTTGCACAACTTAAAGCATCATTTAATGTTGTTCATGAAATTAACACTCAACATTTCTCAATGGGCAATTTGCAAAACCAACGATTAGCTATGTGGAATGTGCTAGTATGTTTGAGAACCAACCCTTCTTCTTCGGACCAATGTTTAAAAAGGCGAAAGGCGTACCGAGGCATTTTTTCTTTAGAGATGCAAGGCGTAAGCCTCAAGGCGCACCGAGGCGTAAGCTTCAAATTTTTTTGAGGTGTTTTGGTAAAAAAAAAATTAAAGAAGAAAAACTTCATAATAAATATTATTATTGAATGTGTAATAATAATTGAACTAGATATGCATAATACATCACAATGTATTAGAAAATATCTTATATGACACGATTGAGCACTCCTCGAGCAATTTAACAACAAAATAAAAAGTCAAATTGCTCAAACACGCTTAATTCTTTAATATTCAAGATAATAATTAAAGTAGCAACTAACAAGTAATAACAAACAATAAAATACGAATATAGGACTAACATTGTCAAGATTCAAAAAAAAAACTATGATACAAATATATGAAATGGTAAAATACAAAGCAAAAATCATAGAAAAAACTAGTAGAAGAAACAAGATCATGATCTATACCTTTATACTTGAAACAAATCTAGATCTCTCACTTGTAGTTGGTAGACAATCCACAAAGAAGAAGAATATAACTTCGGAATTAAAATCGGAAAAGAAATGAGCTCAAAATCTTGATTTTGGGTTTTTGGAGGTAAAGGGGTTTCAAAACCTAAAAGGATCTAAAATGGTTTAAGAGGTTTCAATGGGTGAAAAAGGGCCCATGGGGGCTAGGGGTGAGCGTCGGTTTTGTCGATCGGTTTCGGTGTCGGTTTTGTCGGTTTTATTTTTTTCGGTTTTTTAAAAAATCAAACCGAAACCGAAATGGTCGGTTTTTTGTCGGTTCGGTGTGATCGGTTTTCGGTTCGATTTCGGTTGATATGAGGTATGCTATAACCCTTGGCTCTTGAATCTTAATCGTCAGTTCGTCACAAATAAGTAGATGATTGTGTTCTTACATAGTGCCAAAATGAAAGTTCAAAGCAAAATCAACCGATGTTCACTCTTTTGAAGCATTGTAGATGTAACATAATTACTTCATACTTGCACTTACTGGAAACAAAAGTATTATGGCCATTGGGTTTATGATTTAAAAAGTCGGGTCGGTTTTTTCGGTTTCGGTTCGGTGTTCCATACCCGGGAACCGAAACCGAAACCGATTTAATCGGTTTTGTCGGTTCGGTTTGTTTTCGGTTCGGTTTGATGTTTGGTTCGGTTATTTCGGTTAAATTTTGATCGGTTTCGGTTCGGTTAGGCTGTTCGGGTCGGTTTTTGCACAGCCCTAATGGGGGTGATTTACATATCAAACCCTTTGTGCCCCTTCCACACCAAACATTTGTTTTAACCCCTCCCCGCCCTATGTTTCACGCCTGGAGCACGAGACTTACGTCTCGAACGCCTTGAGGCGCTCCTCGGACAAAGGCATACACCACTTGATGCAGAAGTGTAGGTTTTTTATATGTGGCTGCTGAGGCGTGCGCCTCGAGGCAACACAGGACTGCCTCACTTCGAGGCGGGCCTCGAGGTGTAAGCCTCAAACGTCTTTTTAAACACTGCTTCGGACAATTGCTAACCAAAATAATCATTTTTAGATAGTGTCTCTCTTCTTCTAACCCTCATCCTCCATAGCTTTCCTCCCTAATTCCAATCTAATAGTATAATACTAAAATGGAAGCCTCTCTTCCACGTTGTGACACGTGGACTTTTTTTAAAAAGCCTGAATCATTCTTCTGTGTGTGAACACATTTCTCTCTCATAAATCCTATTAAAAACCTACTATAATGATGATAAATACCCATTTAATGACATTTAATGGTTGTTTGATGTTAATTACTCTCTCTCTCTCTCTCTAACAAGTGAATCACACTTTGACGAGTTCTCGCACTCACTCATTGCTGTACATTTCTTAAGATGATTGTGATGGTGCATCAAGCTCATCTGGGCATTGCCCGGGTTTCTTACTAGTTTACTATAAAACCCTATCATGTTTCTTGAACAAAGACTTGTATCATTTGCAAATAATGCACAACACGGTACATCTCGTGAATATATGTAGCACACTCATATATGACTAGAGCAAATTGTTATGAGCTTAGTATCAACCCTTAGTGAAGGCCTAATATGATTGGAGGTTCACTTGTCTAGCCGCTAGTACTTATGATACTTAGCATTGCTCCAACAATTACAACATGTCAACAATTACAATCTACCCGTCATGCACACCTTTTTATTTTAATACTCACCACATCACCTCTAGCAGTACACTTTCATAAGATTTCTCAAAATCAATAAAGAGCATGTGTGGAATGAGGATTACTCTCATTTCTCTAGATATTTCCATTATTCTCCTAAGTCCTAAGCATGAAAACAATCTCCATTATAAACCTTCAGGCATAACCCCCGAATTAGTTCTCTAATAATCTAGTTAATCATAAATAGGAAAAAGAAGATGGGTTGAAAGGCTAGATATCAGAGTGAGCTTTTACTAAGAAAATTGAAGAACTCATCAACTTTGCTAATAGTTTACTCCATAATTATTCCAACACAATTCAAGTGCTTCTCTCAGATCTTTGGCTTTTTGTCAAGGACATTAACTTATGGCACAAATACTGATATTTTGTTCCTCGTTGGGTGAGCATGAAATTATTCATAAGTTTACATAGATTGAGTTGGGGATTAAGATGAATTAGGGTTGCTGGACTGTGGGATGTGTTTATTTAGGAACAAACTTGTTCTGAAAATCAGAAAATTTAACATAATGGTTTTGGGCAATTGGGATCTCTAGTTATAAGCAAGTAAAAAAATCTCGAATTTATCTTGCATATCAGAATCCTAGAAAACATAGCAAATTCGGCAAAATTGCACGAAATATTGCCGGAATTTCGGGACAGCTATACATTGGGAGAAAATTTCAACGTATTTCAAGCTATTTCTCTATATAGTGTTTCATTTCAGTATCTCGAAAAAAATGAGATATTTTACAAAATTTCACAAAAATATATTGTTTTTTCATTCTTTGGTTACAAGTAAGGATGGTAAAAGATGTAAGTTATAAAGAGGAAATAGGGAAGATGTGAGTCTATTTCTTGTTTTATCTCTGCTTGCAATTGATATTTGGTCACGGATATTATGGAAAAAGAGATAAAATAAAGGAAAAGTTGAATCATGTCGATCAATCATTCTGAAACTCATATAAATAAACTGGTGCTGAAATTTTTTTTTGAGAGAAAAAACAGGAAATATGAAATCTGATGAACCAAATTATACTGGACGTGGAGATGAATATGTGATATTGCATTGAAGTTATCGATTTTGAGGGAATATCAGGAAATAAGATCTAGTGAACCACCCTCCATTTAATGTGGAGATCAATATCGCTATTATTTGTCAATGTTAACCTAAGAAATGGATGAAAATATCTCACTTAAGGGAAGCTTTATATTGTACCTAACTGTTAGCACAATTGGTGTTACAATGCACGCTTTGGGTGCAGGTCCTCAGTTCGAATCCTGCAAGCCACAAACGCTACCGTTGAACAGGCATGGCCACATCGTCACGAAAAAGATGCAATTGTGAAGGTATGTTTCGAACCCTGGCCGGGGGGCTGGTACCCGTGCAGATGTACCAGTAGGTTGTAACTTGACTACCGAAAAAAACCCTTTATATTCAAGCGCTGGGCCGAAAATAACCCATAACATAATAATGAACCACTATTAACAAAAATGAACAGGAATAAATGGTTAATAATATAGACTATAATATTTGATTGGTTCACAAAGGACAAAGAAAATAAGAAATTCATCAGATCCATAATGTTTATCTGACTACAGAACATCAACAAACTATATTTACCTAATCAATTGAGCCCTCCGACGGCATCCTCAAGCTCTTCTTTGGATAATAATTTGCCCGACCAAGATCCACAAGCTTCTTAGCCTCCTCCACTCTTGACACCTTAACCAACCCATCAACCACCCCCTGCAACACCGCCACATTTGTAAAAGACCGACGGCTCATGCTCTCGTTACACAGCTTAATAGCAAGATCAAGCTCCCCAGCCTTGCAGAGATGGGGAATCAGTGTCTCAAACGTCGGCCGATTGGGAGTACAATCGTTCTTGGTCAGATCCATGTACACCCTCTTGGCCTCCTCCAAGTTCCCATCTCCGCAATACCCTTTGATCAGCGCATTGAAGGTGAAAGTATCTGGCTTCAATCCAAAATTCTTCAGTTCACCAACAAGCTCCACCGCCTCCACGGTCTTCCCTCCGGAAACTAGCCCTCTCAACTTCGCGTTGAAGCTCTTTGTATCTGGTTCTATGTTTCTCTCCCGCATTCTCTCCCAAATCATCTCAGCATCGGAAAATCGGCTATTCCCATAAAACCCATTAAGGAGGATGTTGAAGGTGATAGGATCGGGGGCGATCCCACTCCTCTCCATTAGTTGTAAGGCGTCGAGGGCCGCATCAGGATCCCCCTTCTCGCAAAAAGCCTGAATCATGATGTTGTAGGATATGAGATTGGGGATGATGGAGGGGTCGGAGGAGGGGACCTCGTGAAAGACGGCAGCCATTCGATCGAAGTCCCGGGACTCGGCACAGGCGGTGAGGAGGGCGTTGAAGGACATGACGGTGCGAGGGCAGCGGAGCGAGGGGAGCTGGTGGAAGGTGGCGGCGGCGTTGGCGGCCATGCCGGCCCGGCCGTAGAGTCCGATGAGGCGGACCGCGAAGCCCTCGTGGGCGATATCCTCAGCATAGCGCTTCTGGTCCTCGAGGATCTCCTCGACGGCGTCGAGGCGGCCGGAGGCCACGAGGCGGCGGACGGCGATCTCGTAGATGCGGTGCTTGCAGCGGAAGCGGTAGGACTCGGAGGCCTTCTTGAAGCCGGCGACCAGCTTGTCGAGGTCCCGCTGCTTGAAAACCTTGTTCACCGTCTTACTCAGGCTTTCTCTCTGTGGAGTCGGATTAGGGTTAGGGTTAGGGCTAGGGTTCGGTGACGAGCAGAAGCGGCGGGAGAGACGTTGGGCTAGGCGGAGGAGGCGAGAAGCCATACTCTCACCGGGAATCATCGGATGCCGAACACACTACAGTAGTCGAATCGCTCGAACGGACAGAAAAACAAATCCTGATGTCAAAGATTCGCGGTGCGAACTTGACTTCTGTTCCAGTGTACCTCCGGAACTTTGATATCCATCCCCAGCACTGATATAAGACAATAGTATGGTGCCACGTGTCTCATTTTATTTTTTTGGGATTTTTGCAAATCAAACCCTATAGACTATTCTAATTTCGCATTAATTCTTGAAAACCTTAAATTTGCATATGACTCTCCAAACCATACAAAGTTGTGAATATTGACCCCTCCAATTAGTGATCGATTCATAATGGTGAATATACTCGAAATACTACCTTGATGATTGTTAGGTGTAAACGGAAATACTACCTTGCTGATTGTTAAGTGTAAACGAGGACGATTGTTGGAACTATTGAACAAACGTAGAGGGCTGTGGAAAGAACGTGAGGGATGGACAAGCATTGCGAGAAAGCTGAAGTGAAGTTAGGGTTATGGGACTTGCACAAAAAACAACTGAAATTAGCCGATATAGGTGGTAACCCACCCTGTGTCCCTGGGTAAAATGCTTTTTACCTCAGGTTAGAAGCTTATTGTGTTTAAGTCTCTTTTTGTAAATAGACAGTAACAAAGGGGTGAATATGTATAGTTTTATATGTTTTTGAGGGTTGACATTCAAATATAAACTTTTCAAAGGTTAACATAATTAGACTAGTTTCTAAGGGTCGATTTGTAAAAAACCCTTTCTTTTGGATCAGGATTATAAAAATGCTCGTTGGAGGGACACCAGAACCTGGCTCTAACAAACCAAACGGCTCCCCACTAAACTGCATCCCAAAAGCAGAGAGAGGGAATAAGTACGGCCATGCAAGCACAAAGCCATGAGATTCCTCGGCCTCCTCTAAAATGGCCTGAGAGTGAAGCTCCACCCACCCTCCCCATTGGTTTGCTCTGATGCCTCGCCACCTTCAAGGTCTGTCCATGGGGTTCCCGGCGATGGAGGGCGACCCGATGGACTTCGTGGAGTCGGTCCTCGACGGGTTCGATGGCAATGAGTTCGGCGAGCAAGCGGCGACGGGGATACCTGAGGCGAGGTACAAGTCTAAGAATCTCGAAGCAGAGAGGAGGAGGCGGAGCAAGCTCAACGGCAGGCTGTATGATCTGCGAGCTCTGGTTCCCAAGATCACAAAGGTAATGATTCCCCTTTCTGTTTTGCCTTCGATCGTGCTAAGTTAGTCCCACATCGGCTAGCTAGGGAGGCTGGGTGACAGACTACTTCATATACCCTCTTGTAGACTTTTCCTTACGACCCGGGCTTTGGAGCGTGAGGGTATCTACATTGAAGGAAGTTGGGTTAGTCCCAACTTTGCAATTTGGTCGGGTCGGTTGGGCCTCTTCCCATGTTTCGCACGAGAGGGGGGCACTTGGTGCCTTTTCAGCCCTAGCCTTGTGTGAGGGAGAGATTGTTGGGTTAGTCCCATATTGGCTAGGGAGCTGAATGAGGAGACCTTTACTTATGACATCTACAAATCGATCGATTGAAATTTCTCGTTTTTATGTATATAAATCCACTGGTGTTATAGATGAGCAAGGAATCAACCCTCACGGACGCGATCGATTACGTCCGACAGCTGCAGAAGCAAGCGCTGGACCTGCAGTCTGAGCTTTCGAAGGTAGTCGAGGAGGAGGAGGAGGGATTGAAGCAAGGGAGCGGGTCGAGCACCGAAACCATGGCCGCCCCGCCAGCGCCCGTCCATCGCCAGGTGCATTGATCTCTTTCTTACTTGGCCTCATTCGGGGAAATCACCTGAACTCTCTTTGCCTGTTTGGATTCGGGGAAAGGTCGAGCTGAGCCCGGTGGGGCCGAACAAGTTCCACCTGAAGATAACCTGCGAGAACAAGCGAGGAGGGTTCACGAAGCTGGTGGAGGCCATAAGCAGCCTTGGCCTGGAAGTGACCGAAGTCAGCTCTATGGCCTTTTCTGGTGTCTCTCAGAGTGTGTTGTGCATTGAGGTGAGAAGCATTATAGGCTTGCTATGATCTTGTCCATTGAGTGTGGCAGAATCAACGGCTGCGATCTCATGGATTTCTTCTTTCTTTTCCTTTTCCTTTTCCTTTTTCTTTTTCTTTTTTTTTTTTTTTTTTTTTTTGAATCTGATGGATTTCTTCATTTTATGTGATTTAGGTGAAAGATGATCAGGAGGGTCCTGTGGCTGAGTTGAGGAAGCTTCTGTCAGGAATTGTTTGGGGCTTGGAAAACTGAGCAGCAGGATCGTCGATTTGATTGTTCGATGATTGCATGCTTTGATCGATACAACTCGATCTATATTCCAAATATTTTTATCAAAAAATTTTATTTCGGAAATATCTTCTGAGTTTTTATTTCTTAAATTGAACCTCTCGGTTCTTGTCTCAGACATGCGCACACACACAGACACACACAACCTACACTCAGAAAATTCCCCGGGCGAAGAGTCTCATTGTGTGGTGCGCACCTTATGCGGCTTGGCGTGCACCATGTGAGTGGTGCACACCATATTAATTGGTGGTGGTGCGCACATGCCTTATTTGTACGTACCATTGTAACTTATGGGAGCTTGTGGGATTCCTTGTGTGAGCTTTCATAGTTTTGGTTCTTGTTCTATTTTTCTTTCTTGCTAAATCCCTCTTTTGGTGTGCTCTCTTGGATTGGAGAGTGCAAACCCATGTTTGGGTGTTTTTATAAATTCAAGAGCAATTTAAATTACTTATATAGGTTAATTGCCTCATGGAATTGAGTGTGAATACCTTTGGAGTCCGCTTATGAATTCAAGTGAGATAAGTGCCTCGTACGTAGAGGGTATCTGGGATTAGCATCTAAGGCTATTCATGGATTTGAGTGTGGTTGGAAGGAGAAATGCTATTTAGCCCCAAGGTTTTTTCGATTTTGCCGGCTCGATTGACATGTCAGTGTGCAACTAGTGGCTGAAACCCACTAGCGACATTTAAGTCTTTTACACCACCAGTTGCATGCTGCCACATCAATCGGGCTGAGCAGAATCGGGAAAGCCTTCGGGCTGAGTAGCATTGCTTGGTTCGAAGCGGTAGAGGTTAAGAAAGAGATAGGGGTGGCAATGGGTCGGGTCTGGGTCGGGTTCAGGCATAGGTATAAGGGCAAAACATCCAACCCGAACCCGACCCGTTTAATAAACGGGTCAAAAACTTAAACCCAAACCCGACCAGCCAAATAAACGGGTTGACCCGACCCGATCCATTTAACCCGTTTACTAAACGAGTCGGGTCAGGTTGGCTTGGGTTGGGTCAACATAACCCATGTAAACCTGCCGGGTTGAGTCAAGACAAGCCGGATTGGGCCAGGGTGGCTCGGGTCGGGTTGACAGGGCCCATTTGGTAAACGGGTCAAGTCCGGTCAATCAGGTTATAAGTACAAATCCGAACCCGACCCATTAAATAAACGGGTCAATCGTGTCGACCCATTTATGACCTGAACCCGTTTAGGCCAAACCCAAACCCGCTAACTTCGGGTCGGGTTGGCGGGTCGGGTCAAGGATTGCCACCCCTAGAAAGAGATAAGTGTTCTTTCAATCAAAAGGGGTTAAATGTCTGTGGTCGCGGAAAAAGATACAGGTCGTCTTTATTGCGAATCACACGAGATTATAGAGTGGCCGGGACCCGGGGGGCTCGGGTGTGGCGAGCCCGGGTGCGGCGTGTGTTTGATCAGGAGATTGTGGGAGAAATCCTCTAGAGGGTCCCTTTGATTCGCGTCTCCACGTGGTATTCGTGCGAGAGCTCTGAAGGGGTTGCCCAGGACAGAGGTCTTTACAGGGTGAGGGTTTCTTGAGAGGCTAAGGAATATCGGCCGTTGATTTTATCCCATCTGTGCTTCGCGCTTTCTCGGCAAGGGAGGTTTTGGGCTTCGTTCCTCGGCCTTCGTGTCTTCCTCGATCCTTGCTCGACCTCGGCGTCCTTGATCGTCGGTTCGCGGCGTCGATCGTGCTTTTGGCGTCGGCTTTGGCTTTAGCTTTCGGCTTAGCGTTGCTTTGGCGTGGCTCTGGCGTTTTGCTTTGCTTTAGCGCTTGCGCTTGAACATAGGCGGGTAGAGGCTTGCGATGCTTTAGTTCTTCCGGACTTCGCGGCGTATCGGCTAGAACGTGCGGTGCTTTGCTCGTGACCGTCGTAGTTGCTTGGCTTTGGCACATGCGTTGCTTTAGCGCGGGCTTTACCGGTGCGTTTGCTTTGGCTTCTTGCGTTGGCTTTGGCTTTAGCTTTGACTCGATCTTCTTCTTGAACGGCGATGGCTACTTCTTCAGGGCTTATTTATTCTTCTGGCTTCCTCGACGGTCGTGGCGTCTGCTGGCTTCTTCTCCAGGCGTATTTGGCTTGATCAGAGTTGAAAACTTCTTGTGAAGATGGTGGGTGTAGCACCGATCTCTATGCGACGGTTGTAGCGTCGGCTTTTTGTTGACGAAGACGGCGGGGGTAGCACCGATCTCCGCACGACGGTTGTAGCGTCGGCTTTTTGTTGACGAAGACGGCAGGGGTAGCACCGGTCTCCGTGCGATGGTTGTAGCATCGGCTTTTGTTGATGAAGACGGCGGGGGTAGCACTGATCTCTACACGACGGTTGTAGCGACGGCTTTTTGTTGACGAAGATGGCAGGGGTAGCACCGGCTTCAGGCCTTCTTCTCCCAGCTTTCTTCTTCGTGCGATGAGTCGATGCCTTTGTTGAAGACGACGGGTGTTGTCAGCTTCGATCTTCTTCTCTGGCCTTTTCTTATGGCGTCTTCGGAGCTGATGAAGATCGTTGGAGCAGTCGGGGTGTCGACGACTCCGGGTCTTCTTCTCCAAGCTTTCTTCTTCGTGCGAGAAGTCGAAGCTTTGATCTTCGAGTGCAAGGTCTTCACGTTGATGAGGACTTGAAGGGCCAAGGATTCCCGTAGGACGTGCTTGTTGTGCCTCGTGAAGCCTTCGGTCATCGAGAGCGAGGCTCTTTCTTTGCAGAGCCTTCACGTCTCTAGTTTTTGACTTGGCGACGGTTGTGACGTCGGCTTCTTCTCCGGGCGTGTTTGGCTTGATCGGAGTTGAAGGCTTCTTTTGGAGATGGCGGGTGTAGCACCGATCTCTATGCGACGGTTGTAGCGTCAGCTTTTGTTGATGAAGATGGCGGGGGTAGCATCGATCTCCGCACGACGGTTGTAGCGTCGGCTTTTATTGATGAAGATGGCGGGGGTAGCACCGATCTTCGCACGACGGTTGTAGCGTCGGCTTTTGTTGACGAAGACGGCAGGGATAGCACCGGCTTCAGGCCTTCTTCTCCGAGCTTTCTTCTTCGTGCAAGAAGTCGACGCCTTTGTTGAAGATGACAGGTGTTGTCGGCTTCGATCTTCTTCTCCGGCCTTTGCTTCTGGCATCTTCTGAGCTGATGAAGATCGTTGGAGCAGTCGGGGTGTTGACGACTCCGGGTCTTCTTCTCCAAGCTTTCTTCTTCATGTGAGGAGTCGAAGCTTTGATCTTCGAGTGCAAGGTCTTCACATTGATGAGGACTTGAAGGGCCAAGGATTCCCGTAAGACGTGCTTGTCGTGCCTCGTGAAGCCTTCGGTCTTCGAGAGCGAGGCTCTTTCTTTACAGAGCCTTCGCATCTCTAGTTTTCGACCTTTGATGCCTTCCCCCACCCCCTCTATTTATAGGCAAAGGGGGGAGGTTGGGAGAGATATGGCTGAAATCTTTTTTGTTTCATCCAATATTTCCTCCCATAACCATCAAGATATTGTTCCCTTATTTGGGGAAACAAACTCGATCCCCTCCTTTTTAGTTGGGGTGGTTACGGGCTAGATGTGACTTGATCTTTGAAGATATGTCGTTATCTTTGCAACTTCCGGATCGCATGGCGACACGACGTCATCTTGTCCGTCGGATCGAGGGATCGTCGTGGATCTACGGTTGTGTAGACGTCCACACCACCTCCCCCCGTATCGAGGCGGTTGAGATTTTCTTTCCTTTTCATTTTCTTTTCTTTTTCTTTCTTTTTTTTCTTTCTTTTTTTTTCTTATGGCCGGCCTCTTCTCCCCATGGGGAGGGGGGCACGGTTTTCAAGAAGAGTTGGGTTTGGGTAGCGGGTCCGGTGGGACCCGTTTGCTTTGAGTCGGGCCATGGCGTGCGAATTGAGTTCGCATGCGGGTCGAGTTCGCATGCGGGCCGTTGTGAGCGGGCCGAACTCACAGGTGGGCCGTTGTGTATGGGCCAAGCTTGCATGCAAGCCGTTGTGTGCGGGCCGAGTTTCGCATGCGGGCCGTTGTGTGCGGGCCAAATTCACAGGTGGGCCGTTGTGTATGGGCCAAGCTTGCATGCGGGCCGTTGTGTGCGAGCCAAGTTTCGCATGCGGGCCGTTGTGTGTGGGCCAGGTTTCGCATGCGGGTCGGGTCCAACCCGTGGGCTAATTTCGGTGCCCACAAATGCCCCCTCAAGTTCAAGTGCGCCTGCGGGAAACGCATAGCGCTTGGACTTGACTTGCGTGTTCGCTCGGAATTTAGGTCTTTACAATGACCCTCGCCATTTCGTTTCCCCCATCGTTTTGCTAGCGCGGGGGACGAAGGGCTTTGGCGGCTTGGAGACGAAGACCACTTCTAGGGTTTTGTTCATCTTCCTTGTTGTCGCGAACTTCCTTTGCTTCGAGGATGGCGCGAATGTTGACGACGGCTGCTGCGCGGAGTCCTAGGGCAGCAAGGCGATGGGAGCGCGAGGACGGTCGCGATGTGTCTCGGCGGAGGGTTGTTGCCCCTCTTCGGTGCGGGAGTGCAATGGTGGAAGTCGATTGTTGCGGCCGAATGACTATGCGTCTGGCACAGCGCAGGGAGGAGACAGATTCGACGAGGTGCGGCCCCACTTTCTTCGTGTTCTCTTTTTTTTTTTGATGGTTACATCGGATATGGATGCCCACCGGATATAGACCCCTAAATTAGAGGGATGGGAGATTTATCCCTTTTCTATCCCTATAACCGATTATGGCTATATATAGGGGGTCCAATGAATAATGGATTATAGTTTTAACCATCAGTTTTCCTTTTTTTTTTTTTTTAGCCGTTGGGTCTGCGGTGTCAGCAACAGCAGGCGCAGGTGCGGGTGGCGCGACAGCGATGGGCGGCGCAGGCAGGTCTAGCGCGCGGGTCGAGGCGACGCGGGCGGTGCGCGTAGGCGGGCGCGGGTGGCCGGCGCGGGTCAAGCGCAGGAAGCGGCGCGGAGGCGGCCGACGGTTTCGGGCGATCGGGCCGGCGGTGGCCGGGCACGAGCGGCGGGCCGGCGCGGGGCGCAGGGCGCGGAGCGGCGGGCCGGCGCGGGGCGCAGGGCGCGGAGCGCAGGGCGCGGAGCGGCGGGCCGGCGCGGGATCAGCAGCAACAGCAGCGGCGGTGTCGTGGTGGTGCGGCGCGTGGGTCGCAGGCCGGCGGGTGGCGGCTGCGGGGCGCACCGGCGAGGCCAGGACGACAAAGGCGAATGACGGCGTCGGCTGCGGGCGGCCGGGGCACCAATTAAAACTATCTGTTTTCCCAAGCTTTGAAGGTTGATCATGATGTTGAAGATCTGAAAAAAAATTATTCCAAACTAAATGGTGTTATGAATGAGTCCTTTTGGTTTAGGTGAGATCAAATACATGCATCATATCAATAGGAAAATATGTAGGTCCTTGCCCAAAAGATTTAATCCCAAGGTGATTGCAATTAGCTAGTCTTGAGGCATGGATGATATGCTGATATAGGAGCTTGTAGGGAATCTGAGAATCAACGAGGATACTTTATCACTTAGCAGAAAAGAAAAAGGGGATGCTGTTAGAGCAAGGGAACAAAAGTCCAACGATCTAGATCTGATGCATTGAGTTTTTTCGGAAGCATCGTGCTACGAATCAAGGATCAGAGCCCTGCGGAGATCACGCCCAACAATAGAAACAAAGAATTCGATACACTCACATAATAGTAAGAATAACAAAATATCACTGCCAGTCAAGGATATGGATTATCAGTATCAAAGGATTACTCATGCAGTGGTTCACCATTTATCGGAACCACACAATCCTTCTCTTTGATCATATCAGAACAACCGCACACATAGAGTAGAGATTAACCCGTCCAAGAGATACAGAGATATACCAGAGGATCACCAAGAGATGAAAACATCCTCTGAAGTAGAAGTTGAGATAGACAAACCAAGGAACCCGTAGAAGAACTAGAGAATGACTAAAGCGAGATCCAGAGATAGACCTCTCCTATCGCTTATTTTATTCATTCTTTTTCCTTCCTCTTCTTTCTTCCATCTTCTTCCTTCCTCTTCTTTATTCCATCTTCTTTCTTCTCTTTCTCTCTCCCTTCCTTCTCTTCTCTTTTACAGACACAAGAAACTCTAGATCTAAGTTCTTCTCTCTCTATCACGTTTTCTTCTTTTGTAGACGACTTCAACGCTCTAGGGCTTGCCTTTGCCATACTTCCCCTTATATATTGTGATCCAATGATTACCAATAAATAAAACTTTGTATATTGGTTGGCTATTGACTTGGATTGCATTCAGTATAAAAGAGATAATCTTGGTCTTTTCAAACTCGCCTTAAGGCTCAATCACCTAGGCCCTAGACTGTTGCCCCAGTCCAGATTTGCCCAGGCTTTCCTCCTTTTCTTAAACTCCGTCGATTTCCTGCCTTGGTCTCATAAGCATCACTAGCTTCTTTGCTTAGCTCACAAATACTGTGCATCACGAGGCACCACCACTCAATTCTTACTTATGAGCAGACCAAAGAGATCTACCCCAACATGCCAGTGGGAGGACCCTTTAAGGATTTGTTTATCTTAATTCTCTATGGGAAGACCGTTAAAGAGGGATTTTCTAGTCGCACTAAGGGCTACCCTCAAAGAGGGGTTTTCTACTCGCATTTGGAAAAATCCAAGAATAAAATGAGAAATGTATTTTCCTACTCAACAAAAATGGCCAGCTCTGGCTTCTAGGTAGGGGTGACTATCCTTGACCCGACCCGCCAACCCGACCCGAACCTAACCTAACCCGAAGTTAGCGGGTTTGGGTTTGGCCTAACGGGGTTCGGGTCATAAACGGGTCGATCCGATTGACTCGTTTATTTAATGGGTCGGGTTCGGGTTTGTACTTATAACCCGATTGACCCGACTTGACCCGTTTACCAAATGGGTCGTGTCAACCCGATCCGACCCGACCCAACCTGAACCAACCAGACCCAACCCGGCCCAATCCGACCCATCTTGACCCAACCCGATAGGTTTACATGGGCTCTGTTGACCCAACACGACCCGACTTGTTTAGTAAACGGGTTAAACGGGTCGGGTTTGGGTTTAAGTTTTTGACCCGTTTATTAAATGGGTCGGGTTCGGGTTGGGTGTTTTGGCCTTAAACCTATGTCTCGACCCGACCCGACCCGACCCGTTGCCACCCCTACTTCTAGGGATGATTCCCACATGCACTAATGGATGGATTGTATTAAATCTAGAAGAACAAGATTGGCTTGTAAGAATCGAGCCACAAAGATCTAAGGAGAGCAACAACTAATCGATGGGTTTCATCTTGTTTGCATGCTCTTAATCGAAAAACCATAGGAGCCCTAAAAAGAGCTATTCAAATTAGGTGATAGGGAATCAAGGAGCATGGGTTAAACTTTCTTCTGGACTCCAGGCTCATCTGACAGGATCCCTACATTTCAAGTGTTAGCCTTTCATTCAGATGAACCTCATCAGCCATAACACCATTGTTGACCAGAGGTCAACCAGGATGTTCTAGGCGGACAGGGGTTTATCGTGGGATATGGCTGCGACTATAGTGCGCTGCATGGGTGTACTTATGCAAGAACATGCACAATTAAGAGTGTAATGCCGGTCTTCATACTCAAAAGTAGCCCTCCTCTTCACGGCAAATGTCAAGGCTACCTGCTCAACTCTTCCCCTTGGGTTAGGGTTTTGCGTTCTCCTCCCTCTGGCCTTCTCGATCACCGATGGCGGCACCGGGGAGACCGGGACTTCGGTGAGACGAGGCGCTCGGGATTGGATGTGCTACCCTCTTCCATCCCCATGTAGACAGGGGCTCTCCAGTGATGTGTAGATTCTCCTCCTCCCCCTCAATTTTGTTGTTTTGGGGTTTTGGGATTTTGGAATCTGCCCTCCCGGCTCCGGCTCCGGCTCCGGCTCCTCTCGGGTCAGGTGGATCCATATCCTACATGGAGTGGTGGTTCGATCCGATCGTTGTAGCGGCCTTTGTATAAGTCTATCGGACCTTGCCTCTGCACGTCTTCAGTGGCTCCCGACCTCGGAGGTAAGTGTTGCGATTCGAGACACTCGCTCAATGGAAGGAGCAAGGAAAGTGTCACTGAAGATCAAAAAACTTGCACAGAGAAGACGATGTATCACCACCGCCGAGAAGACAACCAAATAAAAAATAAAGCACAAAGCAAACACACGAGATATGTGGCTATGACGATCAATTGATTCACTATTGAGGAGATAACTCGAGTACAAGATCATGCCTCTCACCAATCCCTCTCAATACCCACGAAGAGAACCCCCCACAAGAGATAGATCCCGCAACCTTCAAACCCGGAGAAAGAAGAAATTCGTACCGAAACCCGCAAACTTCCTTGTACGGCCCTCTTTATCCCTTGATGATGATTGCCCTCTCGTATGGCTTCTTTTCATCCCTAGGTTCATCCTAGATCTGTCTTTATATAGGCATACATTCGTGCAAGACTTGTAGAAAGAAACTCATGAGAAAACGCAGGACAAACCGTGTCAACCGCGTCCTGCCGTAACTAGTCGTGCGCACGACCTGGAGGGGTCGTGCATAGACCTGACTCGTGCGCACGACCCGACCTTATTTTCTCGCCGAAAAATTTGCCAATGCCAGTTGTGCGCACGACTGTGCCTAGCCAACCTTTCTTCCTCTAAATTCTTTATCTTCCACCGTTTCTTCGTGCATGAACCTTGGAGTTGTATACGGCTTGTTTGGAGCCACATCTTCAATAATCTCCACCTTGGCTTCATAACAAGACGTGAGCAACACCTTGAACACGAACCCTTTCTCTTTGCACCGTGAATCAATCACCTGATCACCGTCACCGCCTTTGCCCCTAAGCTGAGAGCCCAATCATCAAGATTGGTGATTGCCCAAGTCTTTCAACTTGGTCACTGGAAACCACCTCCTGATCATCTTCTTCCCTGAGTGCGCTCCACCTGCACCTTTGTCTTCATCGAACACCATGCGTGTACTGCCGCTTTCTTGGCTAATCTGTATAGGCCTCTATACAAGGCTTCATTCATGATCATGGAGGCTCCGTCCCAAACCTCCAAACTCTACCTTGATCGATGAAGATGTATCCGAGGGAATCTGGCCTAGAAAGAGAGATTAGATTCCCCCTCCATCCCGGAACATGATGGACATTCTTAAGTGTGCGTACTTGACTGTCAGACATCTCAAGTCGAATATCCCTAACTCCCATTATCGACACCTTGGAGCCATCGTCAGCCATCAACTCGCCACCATCACACTCCGCATACTTGTCGAACCATGTTCTGTGTGAACAAATATGATATGTGGCCTCACTATCGATTATCCAGTCCTGATCTGATATAACATCAGTGATAGCCATCAGAACATCCCCCTCATCACAATCCCTTGACGAGGTATAACCGGCAGATGCGTCATCCTTGACTTTGGATGACCTTGAGCAATCATGTTTTGCTTCACCTTTCCACTTGCACTCCGATTTGAAGTACTCAGGTCTTCCACACTTCCAACAAGTGCCTTGATTCTTCTTCTTCTTCTTCTTCACCCCTACCATCACCGTAAGCGCCTTTGATTTGTTCTCACCTTCCGCCTTGCCTGACTCCTTCAACCGGCCGGAGCTTATTTGCAAGGAGTATACCCGTGACATCCTCAAATTTGATGGTGTCTTTCTCGTAGAGCATCGTGACCTTCCGATGCTCATAGGTTTTGGGTAAAGATCCCAGAAGAAGAAGCGTCTTATCCGTCTCCTTCTTGCCTTTACTTACAATAAGGAGATCTTCTGTCAATTGATTGAAGACCGAAATATGCTCCAAAATCTTTGTACCTTCCGTCATCTGAAAAGCATATATTTTATACTTCAGGTACAACCGGTTCATAAGAGACTGTGCCATGTACAAACTCTTCAATTTATCTCATAATTTTGCCGAGGAGTCTTCCCTGAAGATGTTTGCCAATACAACCTTCGATAGACACAATCAAATTGTGCTCGCCGCCTTCAAATAGTACTCAATCCAATCGTCGTCCGACATCTTTTCCGGCTTGACGCCCTTTAGAATCTTGTGTAAACCGCCTTGAATCAACATATCCTTGACTTGTATTTATCACAAGCCAAAGTTGATTTGGCCATCGAACTTCTCGATCTCGAACCATAAGTGTGATCCTTGAGTTGTCATCTCCAAATTCTTCAACATCAATCTAGCGCCTCCGAATCACGAACAAAAGCTCTGATACCAATTTCTTGCGATCCATGGTCCTCGTGCAGCGAAAGGAGCGAGGAAAGTGTCACCGAAGATTGAACAATGTGCACAGAGAAGACGATGTCTCACCAACACCGAGAAGACGAACAATAAAAAATAAAACATGATGCAAACACACGAAATATGAGGCAACGACGATCAATTGATTCATTATTGAGAAGACAACTTGAGTACAAGATATTACGGCGACAACTCCTTTCCGACGGCATGCCCGACTCCTACCGTTATAGGTTTTTTCTTTTACTTTTTTGTTGTCTGCATGGTCACTGGTGTGTCGTGTAGTGGTTGAGCCTATGTTGCTCCTTTGGGGTTTTGTTTATCTCTCCTTGTTAGGATCCGATGACTGGTGCAATCACCGGTGTGGCGTCTCGGTCTATGTGGATGTGTGGTGTTGAGGCTTGTGCCTCCTTTGTAATTCCCGCCGGTGTGGCGGTTGTCTGTGGCGCCTCCTGGAGGTCTGATTGTGACCTCCCCTTACAATGAACCAAAAAAAAAAAGTGCAACGCCATCTAACCAATCTGGGAACATGCAACTTACACCACGGAATCCAAAACGAAAGCATCAAGTCGAAAGTGTTGAGGATGTTGGCTTAAAACAAGCCCTCAACATGTCCAAGGTTCGTGCACGAAGGATGGCGAAAGACGAAGCGAAGACGGGGCGAAAAAGGGGTGGCGACCTGGGAGCTAGAACTGGTGCCCTGGGTGCCAACCTGAGGCTGCTCGGGCCCAATCGCAGGAAATTGGCGCCCAGGGTGCCAGTTCTAGCACCCAGGGCGCCAAGCACTGGATAGGCATGCGGGGACGCGATTTCGGTTGCGGTTTTTCATGGATTTTCGAGAAAATTTTTAGGAGTTTGTTTCTATCTTCTATCCTAGGTCTTACACGAACTTGGGGCTATAAAAGGACCCCTAAGGATGAAGAAAGGAGGATCATGGTGGCATATGAGTATCCCGGGTTAGGGTTTAGAAGGTAGCCATCATCAAGGGAAAGGGAGAGAAAACCATTGGAGACCAGAGGGTTTTCGGGAAGGGTTTCTTCTTGTCTTCGGGGCGTAAGGCTGCAGGATCTATTCTCCTTGGGAGGATCTCTTTGTGGGTGTATGAGGGATTGATTAGAACAATTGTTCTTGTACTCGGGTTTTCCCCATACTAGTAAATCCATTGATCGGTCGTTGCCAGAAATTTCTTTGGGTATTCTGATTATTTATTCTATTGCTCGGTCTTGTAGGTGGTTGTCTCCATCGTGGTGGTACTACGTGAATCGTGTTCCGCTGCACAAGGGCCTCTGATCGTCATAACAGAAATTCAATTAAAATTTTGTAAAAACATGTACTCGAGTGAAACACTTCAAAATCAGGCTCCGGAACATGTAATTGAGAAAATATTTAAATTACGAAATCATCCATAAAAATGTAACATCAGGAAAACTGTGGACGACTCCTATAAGCAGAAAAACAAAAGGTCAAGCTACTCGAGAGTTATACGAAGATATCTAATGTGAGTGTGATTCCGCACTTCTGATATTCAATTGTTTCTATGTCGCTCTAAAAGATTATCATGGGTTGTGGGGTTGCGAATCGCTGACGGTATCAGACACATCGGACTCGTAATTACAATTCATTTTCTCCGGGAGTGTTTTGAACACAAATTATGCCAACAAAGGTGATACGCTCTTCTGTTAATGATCATGCGGTGGAGATGCGCTTGTCGATTTTGTTAAGAGGGCTGCCGGAGCTTTAAAGGTTGCCGATTTTGGGAACCTTCATCCTATGGAGATAAGCTACCAGTTTGCAAGGTGAGGTCTTTAGAAGGGCACTTTTGTGTGCAAGTGATTAATTGGCTGATTTCTATTGTTTGATCGATGTCTATATCATAGTAATAATATTCTCCAAATTTTGGACGTAGCATTTTTTGTCTGGGGGAGGTTCTTTCGCTTGGTTTCAGTGAAGCCCCACCTCTCTACTGTACTCTGTTTTGGCTGGCTCTCTCTCATATCGAGAAGGGAGATGGGGCACACTTCTTGATGTCTTCTATCTTAGAAGACTATATTTTTACTTTTATTTTCATAGTTTTCCTAATTAATATACTGGTTGGGGTCTGCCAAACCCACTCCCACTATGGGATGCAAACTTCTACTAAAAAAAAAAAACTCCAATTTATTAAAAAAATTATGAATAATTCACAAACTCAATGACAAATGAATTAATCATCGAATTATTCAGCAACATAGTTCACACCCGAGTAACTCCCGAATTATCCACGAATTTTACTAATAAATCATGATTGTCCCTTTTTTGTGTGTGCTACCTATTTTACTTTAGTTATAAATATTTTTTTTTATATCTATTGTTATAGAATTACTAATATAATATAATATATTTTATGTTTTATGTTTCCGAACGTCCCCCGAATTTATTCCAAACTTTCATGATATTTTTCAAACACCGACTTTTACCCCCTTGCTGAATTATTAATTCCGGAACGCCGAATTTGTTACTATGGTCTATAGTGATCATTGGCCGAGCCATGTAAATTGCTTGTGTCTTGTACTTTTTATTCTCTATATTTTTCTTATAATGTTTTGTAGTTTTGATGCCAAGATGCTACAAAAAAAAAAAATATATTTGAGTCAAATAACAAGTCATCAATATGTTAGATACAGCAATATATTTTTCTATGATGCTCCTCTATTCAAGGGCAGTAGCACCAATGTTTCTCCACTGATGGACAGTCAGGTTCTCTCTGGCCAACCTTCTATAGAAAATAGTTACTTGGTGTCCTGTCCCTGCAAAGAGAGAACACAGCCCATGTTGAGGTGCATGTATTCTATTCTTCTGCATCAGACTCCAGTGCAGAGATTAAGAGATCAACAGAGCCTCTCAGTCAATCAAATTTGAATCAACCAATCACAATTGTTTCGACTCGAAGAACCATGGCACCGGAGGTTAGGTGAGGCAGCAGGGATCTAGCCACCGAGGTCCATGGAAGCTCCTGTCGCCAATCCGATAGACATCGGAGGACATGTTCAAAAGAAATGGATGGACACCTCACTCTGATCAGATCGGAGGAAGTCAGAGATCCAACTTCATAGATTATATGGTTGCACGAGGGTCCGGTTGTCGCCACGAGCACGAGGGAAGCAGACCATGCGCACATTCGTAGAAACCCCGATGATGGAGTATGATTGATCAGTGAACATGGCTGCGATTTAAATATCGATTACGTACTCGCAATCTAAGCTATTGAAGCCCATTGCTCCCTCTCCAAAGAACATGGAAGAGCTGTCTCCCCTTGCTGATTACATATTAGGCTGAGCCGATCAGCTCCAATGATGAAAGAGAGAGATTGAGTAGCCTGTTGTCAACCTCCTCGAGGGTGCCCATAGTCCGATGGTCGTAGGCGTCCTCGAGGAGGCCGACATCAGGTTCTTCGCCGATCAGGGCAATCGAATCTCCACATGTTTAAAATTCAATGGGTCGGGTCGGATCGGATCGGGTCTACCCACAATCCGATACTGTAATATATAGAATAGTACCAGCGGGTCTTATCAGGTCAGGTCGGGTCAAGTCGGATCGGGTCGGGTCAACTGAATAGACCCATGTGATAAACGGGTCTTAACGGGTCTACCTGTTTATAAGCGGGTCAGGTACGGATTTAGAGTTAGACACGATTAGCTATACAGGTCGAGTCTGGATCAGGGGTTTTGGACACGACCCGAAAGTAGACACGAACACGACAGAAATGACCCATTGCCACCCCTAATTTTAATATATGTGGTGCTGAGCTAACTAAATGTTCAGTCTTAAATTATTGCAAATCCCCACTGCTCCCCATCCGAATGACATCAACCAGATGTCTCCTCTTGTTAATTAGATGAGCTGATCCTGCTTTCAAGCATCATGTCTCTTGATCTCTTCAGCCATCAGAAAACAAAGGGGTGGTTACAGTCTACATAAGTATCTACATGTTGTCTGTTGGCCCCTGATAACATGCAAGGTTACTGCTATATTTAAAAAAAAACTAAGTGACTTTCCTAGAAACATGACAACCCATGAGACCAATGATGAGAACCCGAGTGGGTCGGGGTTTTGGGTTTGAGCCTGGTCCACCCAATCAGGTTCTAGTCGGATCAAGGTGTGACTAGGTTGTGCCCAAGATGTGCATGCACGGTTGCACCTTCCGTGCATGAGAGGGAGGCTAGCTGGTGTTTAGCGCTAGTCTCGTGTGAGGGGGGATTGTTGGGTTTAGTCCACATCGACTAAGGCGTGGGTGATGGTGCTTCATATATCCTCAGTGGACCTCCCCTTACGACCTGGGTTTTTGATCATTTCACCCGGGCAGATCTCCCATGTTATATCAAGCACCATCGCCCAGCTTCGTAGCTGACGTGGAACTAAACGCAACAGGTAGTGGGTTCAATTGGAGTGTACGTGCAAGGTTATCCGAGTGGGTCAGGTTCCCTCGTAGAGGGGATTAGTCTCAGTCCGAAGTTAGTTCATTGCGAGAAGAGTCTTGGGGCACCCGCCGACACCAAAAAAATGAAAAAAAAATTGAGATAGAAAGACAAAAAAAGATAGATGAGAAAGATAGGACAGCTAAGAAATTATATCAAAATTAAGGCTACTTATATTGTTACCTACCTTAGATCTGATGATGTGGACCTTTCATTGCACCTTAGCTGTTCTTATTTGAATCTGGCCACAACTTAGCTAACTCAAAGGCTCAAGGCTACTGTATCAGCCATAATTTGCTGATCCCTCACTTTCTCACTACTTTGTCATGCATTCTGGACTTGCCATACTGTCCCTTTCTTAGTATTTTCCACTTGCAAAGTTGTGTTGATCAAATATTCGGCGCCAATTATTTAGGGTTGACGGCCCAATCGTAAAATTCTTATTGATCTTTTTTTTTTTTTTGGAGAAATCCTTTTTTTCTGGAGGGAGGGTTTGGCATGGACCCCTATCCATTTATTGAATAATTAGATGTTTTACATAAGAGCAAATATTATTGATCTTCTCCATATGTAACTTGGGCTTGATGACCGATGATCATGCTCAGTAACAAATTAAATGACCCTTCACGAAGGATTTGGGATCATTTTGAAAACAAATGTGAGATCACATCCCACCTGAGGAATCTGTGCTTTAGTCCACGTGACGGAGGAGGAGGGTGAAGAAGAAGTTCTGTGCTCCTTGGGACATTTTAGCAATGGAAATATATACTCTGGGTGCTATTGCTCGAGAGGAACAACAATACATATTTTCAATGGCATAGCTTTGGCGAAAGATCGAAGAGCTTCAGAGATCGGTCGTTTCAATCTTCAAGTTGTTGATCACTCCTTGGGTTGACTCATTTGGGGAGAAAGCTCGTAATCTTTATAATCGTATTGTAATTTGATTTTCCTTCATTAATGTAGCTGATTGGGGGGCTGCCTAAATCGTATTATAATTTGATTTTCCTTCATTAATGTAACTGATTGGGGGGCATTCTAACCCTCCCTCCTTATTGAGGGGTTCTAAAAAAAAAAAGGCTGGTAGCACTCTGGGCCGTGTGATACGGAAGCAACAGCCACAATGCACACGGGCACTTCCATCAATAGAGCTTATGCATCATGGCCATTGATTGAAATCGAACGGTCCTCGGTGTTTTCGAGCATAGTGGAGCCCTAACAGAACTAGTTTCCCCAGGAGTGACCTCCCTTCCCCAGGTTAACAAAACAAAATGAATGAAGCACCATTTGCCAACGCATCAAATCCGATTTGGAAGCTGGCACTATCCATCACTCCAAAGTTTTGATTAATGATGATAGACTAAAGAAAGGGATGCCTTTGATCCAACCAGTAAAATAAAAAAACCCATGATGACCCAGCCTTATAAAAGCCCACAGTGCCCTTCCATTCTCTCACACCAAGCACTCCCTCTTCTACCCAAGATTTCCATCCCCCACCCCTCCAATCCACAGCCCCAACCCTGACCCTTTTCTTGTCTGAAAATTTGAGAATCCATACATATCCATCCATGGCTCGCTTGATCCTCTTCTGCTTGGTGGCCGCCGGCCTACTCTCGACCCTCGCGACCGCTCGGTCGTTTCCAGCAGCAGTCGGGACCGCAATCGCCGGTCCCCCCACCTCCGGTGTGTCGCCGATAGGCTCGGCGTCTAGTACCGGGAGCGCACCGGAGAATGCACCACCGGTGAAGCGCCGGCCGGCCGACAGGTCGATCACCTGCGGAGAGGTGATACTCGGCGGCCTCGCCACCGCCATCCTCGCGGCGATCTTTTGCTACATTCGGGTCACCAGGGAAAGAATGGGAGAGACTAAATCTTGAATTCATTTGCTGGTTTGCTTAAACAAATTACACCACCTTGATGTACAAATAATAAAGAGTGATATATAATGAAATTCCCCCTTGTTTAGTACAAGCTTTTCATAGTAACTTTATGCTACTACTCAGTACAACTACCAATCTATAAGGGCAATGCTTTTTGAAATAGGGCACCCCATTGAGATCTACTGCGAAAGCCGCCGCCACTGCATGCCGATCACTGGTGTCATCGCCGGAGGTCGAGTTTAGAAGTGTCGGCGATCTTCGGCGGCGGATTCAGGCCACAAACACAGCATTTGACTGCTGACAAGATGCGAAATGTAACCAGACCTCACATGGCGTAGGGCACCCTCATTATTAGAGGGTTGGTGGTGATTGATTCTGATGAAGATGAAGAAAGGCTGGCAAGGAAGGGCAGGGACCCTACGGGGGAGTAGAATCATGCAGGTGTCGGCACTGGGTTTCTGGCTGGCGATAGCTCAATCCCAACTATAATGAACGATCAAATTTTATACTTAATGAGCTACTGAATAAAAGAAAAGTATAAAAAAACTAAATACAATATAATTTTTTGAAAATCAAAATACTTTTTTACCCCGAAGCTCTTACCGATTCATTCACATAGAATGATGTGTGGTGATTTTAGCTATCCGTTTCATCCAGTCCTGATCAGTGAATCATGCTCAGCCTGGAGTGGCGGGCAAAGGAATGCTATGATTGGATGCCACGTCATTCGGTGTAAACGATTCGGTAAAAGCTATCGGTATGAATAGCATTTCCCAGTAAAGAAAAGTAGAAGACGGATGAAAAGAATTTTTTTTTGGTACATTGATGAAAAGAACTTTATTACAATCCATACCCTTACCCATAACCATACCTACAACCTTATAAAACCCTTGTACAACCTATA
Source organism: Chamaelirium japonicum (assembly GCA_947650365.1). NCBI lineage: Eukaryota > Viridiplantae > Streptophyta > Magnoliopsida > Liliales > Melanthiaceae > Chamaelirium > Chamaelirium japonicum. The sequence continues at coordinate 11,306,134 of OX393552.1, forward strand.
CTCATACCCATATCATACCCATAACCATACTTGAAAGTATATTTGTACCCGTAACCCATACCCATACCAGATGTTTTAGGTCGGGGTCAGGTCACAAGTTAGAGGGGCAATTGGGTTTCGGGTATAGGTTATTGGGGTATTCATATCCTACCCAAACATTTCCTAAAACATAGAGGATCAAGCAGAAGAGGATCAAGCAAAATGGAAAACAAAAAATAAGATGGAAGGAAGAATGGGTTAGTGGGTTAGTCGGATTTATTCTCATAATAGCCCTTGGTTTTTTAAATGGATAAATATGACGCAATTGATTAGTGGCAAAAGGATAATATTCTTGGATGATATTTGTGATTTGTGTAGGGATAGAATGGAAAGGGCAAAAATGGTATATTATGGTCCTAGCCCTTTTGTTTGTTTTCATGACATATGATTCAAAATACTGGGTATGGATTAATATATATGGTGAAAGGTAAAATGGGAACATATGTAAAAGGATGGAAGGAAGAATGGGTCAGTGGGATTTATTTCCATAATAGCCAGTACTTGTGATTTGTGTAGGGATAGAATGGGAAGGGCAAAAAAAATACCCATATTTGAAAGTACATTTGTACCCGTAATCCATACACGTACTAGATATTTTAAACCCCTTGTACAACCCATACCCATACCCATACTTGCAAGTACATTTGTACCCGTAACCCATACCCGTACCAGATGTTTTAGGTCGGAGTCAGGTCACAAGTTAGAGCGGCAATTGGGTTTTGAGTATGGATATTGGGGTATTTATACTCATACCGAAAGCTAATCGGGTAGAGTTCCAATGCCAATACGCTACCCAAACATTTTCCTTGATGTTGTTTTAAAACATAGGATTGAGAAGGGTAAAATAGGAAACAAAATGTAGGATGAAAGGAGGAATGGGTTAGTGGATTAGTGGGATTGTCGTTCCCATTATAGCCCTTTTTTTTTAATGGATAAGAGAACAGAAGAGAAGGGATGAAAAGGTAAAATGAAAAACAAAAAGTAGGATGGAAAGAAGAATGGGTTATTGGGATTTATTCCCATAATTACCCTTGGTTTTTTAATAAGACTCAATTGATTAGTGGCAAAAGGGTAATATTTTTGGATGGTATTTGTGATTTGTGTAGGGGTAGAACAAGAAGGGCAAAATGACATATTACAGTCCTAACCCTTTTGTTTGTTTTCATTACATAGGATTCAAAATACTGGGTATGGATTAATATATATGGTGAAGGGTAAAATAAGAACATATGTAAAAGGATAGAAGGAAATAAGGACCCAAAACTGCAGAATTATATCGCGCGCGCGCTCGTGCGGGGGGGGGGGGGGAGGGGGGGTTATGGATATGGTATTACTCTTAAAGGGAGTATGAGCCAAAGGCCTAAACCACTTATCTAGGCTTGTAAATGGGCCGGTTCGGGTCATCCCAATCCGAAGGCCAGGTCCGGTCCAAGCTTGTGAGTCTGTGCTCAAACCCGATCCAAGCCCAAATTAAATATTTGGGATTTGGGCCAAAACTAGCCCAAAAGTGTTTTATGCAATCCAAATCCGGCCCAAATTAAGCTTGTATGCCTAATATGGTATATGATTAAATCTTTTTTGAACGCTTAACCCAGTCCGGCCCAAAGTGCTATTTAGCTTTGTCTAAATTGGACCCAAATTGGGCCCAGCCCAACGGACCTCAGGATGGCCAAGGCCAACTTTGAGCATTTCCAACGGGCTCCGACTCCGAGCAAGGAGCACCTCCTAAGACCGTGAGGCCCATTTTTTGCTGCCACCTCATTGAAAACATCCTACATGAGAGGTTCAGCTCCAACGGCCTCCGAACTGGATATCCGAGCCATTTTGCACCAAACACCCTATGTATTTACAAGTTATCCAAACCCTCCAAATTTACACCAATTTGCACCAAACACCCTATATATGAAAGTACATACAATGTTGATATATATAAAATAATTTATCAAAGATTTAGAGGGTTTTTTATAAAAATATTGAATATTTTATTTCTTCGGAGTATCAGAAGGACCTCTGTTGTGTGTGGAGGTCTTCGAAGGTCCCGACCGCACATGGCCTACGTGGCATACCACGTAGGACTTCAGAGTTCCATTCGGAGCCAGTTGGAGCGGAGGAATTTCTTCCGCGTACCACATCCGCCTTCAGAGCTCCGCTCGGAGCCCGTTAGAGATGCTCTTACAGCCTACACTTACGGAATGGAAGAACCAAGATAGGAAAAACCCAAACAAACGTGAGACCCAAACATAAGAACCAAGAAAGTGATAAACCTACTCCCATAAGTTGAAATGAACTCCAGGGATCAAGAACCACAAGTTCAGGTGGAAGACTTGAGGCTAGAGATCGAAGAAAAATCTACCCAGCAAATCCGCTTGGGTGGTCCACATCACCGCCCAGCTTGTGGACTCTGTGCACAAACTACAAACGGGTGTGGATTGCAGTCTCACCACACACACACACTTGAGTTTGTCAAAAAAAAAAAAATATTTGTTATTTGCACCCATCAAATTATTAGCACCCACACCTTAATAATAGAGCGTTACGAAAGAAAATGGAGAGAAAACGGTTGGTTTTTTATGGCCCTTTACGGAAGAGTTACTGAACTAGGTGGACCGGGTTGGTTGTCGCGGTCCTGGTCAGACCGAGCGACTCAACCAAGAGGCTTGACAGGGTTGGTGGTGAACCTAGCCTCATTCTCATGTGCACCCAATAACCGGTGGATGCCCTGATGGGTTGCGTCTACCGGTTGGACACATCTATTATAAATAGATATGCAGGGGTGAAGTCCCCATACGCACGTCTTCAGAGCCGCCGTTGTGAATCCAGAGGGATTCAGGAGGACCCATCGAATCCGCGGGAGACAGCAGCGTGAGGAAGATCTTCACCCGGTATTACGAACGATCTCTCTCGTCACACGAAGGTATGTTCTTCATCCAAGACGACGATCTCGGTCTGTCGATCGGGGTTGTTCTCGTGTAGAAAACCCAACAATTGGTATCAGAGCAAGGTTTAGATCTTGTTCGTCGTTCTCGGATGACGATTCCTTGAGTGTTCTATCGTTTCCGTCGAGATCTAATCTCGTCAGGAACTTTGTTCCCGGTTTTTTGGATCGATTCCGGTCAGCCATGGCCATGGGATCTTGATCCATCTAAGACCCGATGAGAACCCCGCTCACCGACCACGAACGCGAGCGTGCGAGCGGCAGCGGGCCAGCAAGCGCATGCGAGCAGCGGCTGGTTCCGGCGCGCAGCGAAACCGGCAGCCGGCGGCGGGCCTGCGCGGGTCAGCGGCGGCTGCGTGCGCACCAGCACGCAGCACCGGCGGTCGCGAGCGCGTGAGAGCAACGGCTGCCTGTGCTTCTGAGCGAGAGGCTGCGCTCGGCAGGGGTTCCGGCGACGGATCCGGCGGCGTCCTGCGTGCGCGAGCACTGGCGGCGGGCTCCGGCGCGCCGCAGCTGCAGGCGACTCCAGGCGGCGCGCGCAAGAGGCTGCGGGCGGCTCCGGCGGCGGGCGCAAGCGGCTGCGGGCGGCTCTGGCGGCGCGCGTGGGCGGCTGCGTGTGTGCGTGGGGGTGACGTGGCGGTTGTTTAGGGTTTTCGATCAGGAAGAAGCACAATGCTTCTATTTTTTTTTTTTAGTTCATTTGGGTTTAAACCCGATTACCACATCAAACCCGACCCACCATGTATTGGTAAAATCCTGAGCTTAGGCAGACCCGGTTTTAACAACCAGACCCGACCCAGTTTCATTCTGGGCCTAAATCCGAGCCACAGGCTAAGCCCAAGACAGGCCCAGACCTGAGCCCAACCCAGAACCGCTCTAGACCTGAGCCCAGATTCTGGTTCAGGCAGGCCCAGGCCCAACCTGAGCCCAGATCCTGGCTCAGTCAGTCCTGATGCTATTCATTATATTTCTGTTTATTTGGGCCGTTGGTTTTAGTCCTGTGAATATAGGTTCTATCGGGGTCCGATCTGATCGATCCATATATGAATCTTGACTAATTGAGCTGTTCCGGACACATCGGTACGGTCCGATTTCTCAAATTCGAGTTGTTTTACAACTTGATGCATATATGATACAAATAGTAAATATTTTAATGTTCGAATATGTCATCTTATGCCAATTTTAAATTATTGATTTTATTACATGTGTAAGGTAGTCATGCTGCAATTGTAAATGTGCCCTGATAATATTAAAGGTTTCATGCTTCTCTGCTAGTAGGCACACACATAATATGCAATTGATAGCTGATGGCTGCCATTGAACCCTATTGGGTATATATTGGTATTATACTATATATTAGGTCTTCCATGGGGTTTAGAGAAGACCAAGTGACCGTCTGAGGCTCATTTTCGAAATGAGTCGGATTTGCCCAAAGGTAGGCGACTCATGGAGATTGTGGGTAGTTGGATTGGAGGGCTTCCACTAGGGTCACTAAGCATCCTATTGTACTTGGGTTTGATTCTGCCCAAAGGTGTTTCAGACTACTGAGTGCAGTAGAATGAGCAGAATAGTAGCTTGTGATTGGGGAAGATAGGATAACCCTTCTACCCAAAGGTGTTGGATAGTGTCCGACTCAACCCTATTACAGCTGACTAGGTCTGTGCACGTTTCTATACGTGACTTAGGAAACTGAAGCACATAACGGGATTTGGCCAAAGCTGAGTCTTGATGGTGTGAGGGAGTTGTCCTAGAAGAGAACTTAGCACATGAAGTTCTCTTCGGTTGTATTGAATTATAACCCCTAATTCATGTCAACATATATATTGTGATTAGTGTTGAAACTATCACTGATTTGTAATCCTCTCTTCAGAGAAGGATGTGATAGCTATTTCGGAGAATCTAGCTGTTATTGAGCCCCAGAATGGCTCTGATGATTCATCTTGGAAGATGAACGTTGAGATCTTGCTAGGATGTATGAATTGTGACTTTGTGCTTATAGAGCCAAAGTTGGCAGAGCTTATAGATGCTTCTACTGAGGCCCGATAGACCCACTTTGCTAAGTGGGAGAAAATGAACCGTCTCTCTTTAATGATGATCAAGGCCACCATTAGCGAGGAGCTTCGAGGTGGCATTGCCAGGACTAAGACTGCAGCAAAGTTGATGGTATTGTTGAAGAGACAATTCGTAGGGACCAAGAAGTCTCTGCTGTATGACAATATGCTTTAGATCATGAATCTGAAGTATGACGGTAATGGCAGCGTTTGTAAGCATATTCTTAAGCTCTCGAAGCTGGCCATAGGAATCAGAGAGCAGGGTCTTCAGTTTGAGGAGGAGCTTCTAGTCTATATTGTAGTGATCTCCCTCCTACAGTTTTTTGATATTTTGAGGTTAATTATAATGCCTAGGAGATCTAATGGGACCTCAATCGGTTTTTTCACCCTATGCGTCGTTGAGGAAATAACGACTGAATGGAGGGAAGAAGGGATATGTGAATCTTGGCTTTGGTGGTTCTAGAATGAAGCCATTCAAACTGAGATTTCTGTAGCAAACATTAGTCTATTGTGAGTCCAATACCGTAGATATACCGTCTAATTGTTAGTAGATTGACTCAGGACCTTTTGTTCATGTGTCTCACGCTTTGCATGGGCTCAAGAGCAGTAGAAGACCCAGATCGAAGGATAGATTTTTCCTCGGTAATGATAACTCGTTGAGTATGGTGGCGATTTGCAACTACTTGGTGGTGTTGGACTAGGGTCTCATTCTGGTGTAAGAGGATGTTTTCTACCTTTCGATCCAATCGAAGCGTTTATTTCTAGTAGAGGATTCTACTGTGCTTTAGCACAAGCGACTAGGCCACATCTCTAGGAAGAAAGTAGAGGTCTTAGTGTAAGATGAGATTCTACCTAGTCTGGACTTTTCAGACTTTGGTACTTATGTGGACTGCCTCAGAGGGAAGATGACTAAGCAGAGAAAGCTTACAGCTACCAGAGCTTGAGAGCTCTTAGAGTTGATCCACATGAAAATTTATGGTCCATTCCCAGTCAAAGCTCGTGGTGGTCAGTTTATTTCATCACATTCATCGACGACTTCTCTAGATGTACCTATGTGTATCTTCTCCACTACAAGTTAGAGGCTTTGAAGGTCTTCCAGACATACTAGTTGGAGGTGGAGAAACAACTTGATAAGAAGATCAAGGTAGTTCGCTCAGATCGTGGAGGATAATATTTTGGAAGGATGAACCAGGATGGTGTGAATCATGACCCTTTCTCTGAGTATCTGAGGCAGCAGGGGATTGTTCCCCAGTATACCACACCTGGCACTCCTGAGCAGAACGGTGTGACAGAGAGGAAGAATAGGACTTATCAGGAGGTTGTTTGTAGCATGATGAGTCACTTTTCTCTTCCAGAGAAGTTTTGGGGAGAAGCTTTGAAGACAACGGTTTATATTATGAATCATGTGCCTTGCAAAGCTGCCCCAGAAACCCTTACAAGAGATGGAAAGGTTCGGCTCCTAGCCCGGTAGAGGCTAAGCTCTATAATCCAGAAATAAAGAAACTAGATTTCCGCACAGTTCGATGTTTCTTTATTGGCTATCCTGAGAGATCGAAGGGTTTTCGGTTCTATTGTCCTTCCAGACCATTGGAGATAGTGGAGACCAATGGGGCTGTATTTCTGGAGGATGCAGAATTCAGTGGGAGCCAACGACCATTTGATACTCTTTTCAGAGAGAACTCTTCGGAAGGTGTTGTGCCAGCGCTATTTTTTCCAATTGTTCAACCAGACATTATAGCAGATATGACTCCAGCACCTGCTGAGACTGTGGCTGAGGTTGACCCACTACCAGTTCCGGCTGTACCGGTTCTAGATACTCCAGTGGAGCCAGTCCAACCGAGGAGGTCAGATCGACAGCGTAGGTCAGCTATCACAGACTATTATGAGGTCTATTTTTAAGAGATTCAGAGTAAGGGATCTGATATTACTGACCCTACTTCCTTCCGTGAAGCCATGGGTTGCAATGAATCTCGATAGTGGCTGGAGGCTATGAGAGAGGAGTTGCAATCTATGGAGAAGAATCATGTTTGGGATCTTGTTGTGATACCAGAAAACCGGAAGGCGGTGGAATACAAGTGGATCTTTAAGACCAAGAGAGATGCTGATGGCAAGATCGAGAGATTCAAGGCCAGACTGGTGGCTAAAGGTTTCAGGCAAAATGAGGGTATTGACTTTGGCGAGACTTATTCTCCGGTTTCCACTAAGGACTCCTTGAGAGTGATTGTGGCCATTATAGCCCATCACAACCTGGAATTGCACCAGATGGATGTTAAAATAGCATTTCTGAATGGTGATATGACAGAGGACATTTATATGTCGTAGCCAGAGGGCTTTGCAGTCAGTGGGAGCGAACAGCTGGTTTGCCAATTGAGGAAGTCCATTTATGGGCTACTCGTCCTCTATGTTGATGATATTCTCTTAGCGAGTAATGACATCCACATGCTCCATGATGCTAAGCACTTCTTATCGAAGAAATTCGATATGAAGGACATGGGTCAAGCAGACTATGTGCTTGGGATCAAGATTCACAGAGATATAGCAGCAGGAATTCTGGGACTCTCGCAAGCAGCTTATGTTGAGAAGGTCCTGAAGAGGTTCGGGATGGATAGGTGTGCTCTGGGTGAGGCACCAGTACTTAAGGGAGATGTTTTTTCCCAGAATCAGTGTCCCAAGAATCAAGCTGAGAGGAGTCAAGCGGATACAGATGAGTACGCTTCCATTGTGGGGAGCGTCATGTATGTTATGACTTGTATTCGACCAGACATCAATTTTGCTGTTGGGATGTTGGGTCGTTATGTACAGAATCAGGGTGTAGCTTATATGCGTGCAGCTAAGAAAGTTCTGAGGTATCTTCAGCGTACCAAAGAGTTCATGCTTACCTACAGGCAGGGCAATGAACTTCAGGTGATTGGCTACACCAACTCAGACTTTGCTGGCTGTAAAGGCACCCTGAAATCCACTTCGGGATATGTTTTCCTGATGACGGGAGGAGCTATTTCGTGGAAAAGCTCCAAACAGTCAATTGTGACTGACTCCACTATGCATGTAGAGTATGTTGCTTGCTATGAGGCTACAAAGCATGATCTTTGGTTGAAGAACTTCGTTGGAGGCTTAGGCATTGTGGATTCGATCCAAAAGCCTTTGCCAATTTTTCTGTGACAATAAGGCTGTTTGTCAGCATGTCAAGAATAAGAATATTACCAGACGCAACAAGCACTTGGATATCAAGTATATGCTTGTCTGCGAGAAAGTCAAAGGGGAAGTGGTGGAGATCCCGCATGTTTGCACAGAGTTGATGGTTGCAAACCCTCGCACCAAGGGACTTGTACCAAAGGTTTTCCAGAGCCTTGTGACCCTATGGACTTGATGGAGTCCTTGTATCAGTAGTTGAGTCCCTTTGCCTTGTGTTTAGTTACTACTGTTTCGTCTTTAGATGAATAAAGCTCGATGCCATTTTCTTATTGGAGTTATGTCAAATGTAAGCAAGATCAAAGCCTGGGGTAATATGATTTACTCAAGATACTGAGACTAGACATGCTTTGGCAACATGTCGGAACGTCCAGTAAGCCTGGAGTACAAGATACTCAAAAGTGACATTGAGACTAGGCATGCTTAGGCAACATGCTAGATAGTCCAATATGCCTGGAGTAAGGTAACTTACTCAAGATACTGAGACTAGACATGCTTTGGCAACATGTCGGAACGTCCAGTAAGACTGGAGTATACGGTACTCAAGAGAGACCTGGGCTAGGCGTGGGTGGGCACCACGTCGAAACGCCTTCATTCTGTTTGTAGTTGATTGGGTATCAACATAAGCATTAAAATGACATGCTTGGACAAGCATGAGGTTGGACATTATGGGGCTGGGCACAAGACCAAGTGATAATGTGCTCAGATAACCCATAGACACATGAGAAAACCACCAGAGTTGTTTGTTGGAGTTCTTTGTGGGTCTAATAGGTTGACCATGGATATGAACCAGCATAGGATATGATGGAACAATCATGACCTCCTATCAGGGTCATTTTGAACAAAGACATGAATGGTCCCTTAGTATTTTTTTTTAAATCGATCCGGATCGTGTTTTTCAAAACTGAGTGACTCTCCAAATGTTTCAAAAAAAAATTTTATTTTTATTACAAAATTATATATGCATATTTTGAAACAAGTTTCCACACTTGTATTGTGTAAAGGGCCAAGTGGGAGATTATTGGTTTTTGATGGCCCTTTATGGGAGAGTTACTGAACTAGGTGGACCGGGTTGGTTGTCGCGGTCCTGGTCAGACCGGGCGACTCAACCAAGAGGCTTGACAGGGTTGGTGGTGAACCTAGCCTCATTCATATGTGCACCCAATAACCGGTGGATGCCCTGATGGGTTGCGTCTACCGGTTGGACACATCTATTATAAATAGATGTGCAGGGGTGAAGTTCCCATACGCACGTCTTCAGAGCCACCGTTGTGAATCCAGAGGGATTCAGGAGGACCCATCGAATCCGCGGGAGACAGCAGCGTGTGGACGATCTTCACCCGGTATTACGAACGATCTCTCTCGTCACACGAAGGTATGTTCTTCATCCAAGACGACGATCTCGGTCTGTCGATCGGGGTTGTTCTCGTGTAGAAAACCCAACAAAAACGACTAAGGTTTCAGAGAGAATACTCTACTGTGTTGAATTATTATGTTACCACTATCTCTTCTTATATAGAGAGGGAGCACACGCCATTACAATACCACAAAGCATGTGGGACTAAACTATGGCTACATCTGACACCCCCCCTTAATCTGATGTAGGGTATAAATCAACATGAGTTTGCCTAACGAAAATAAAAATGCATCCAACATCCCTTTTTTTTGTAAAGTAAAGATACTGTCAGGCTAACCTGCAAGCTAACAAGTCGTCCTGGGAACCCAATTGACCTGTAAGCAGGACAACTGGGGGACTGGACCAACCTACAAGTATACCAACCGAAAAACATGCAAGAGTTGCTGAAGCACGATGGTAAATTGGTGGAGCAACGACATGTAAAGCCATAAGGAATAGAGTGTGGACACACCATATCCCATAGGAGACAAGAACTCGACCAAAAAAAGTACTCGACACCACCTAGAAGATCTCGATCGTCACAACTAAAGAAGAGATATGGATCGGGGAGAGAAAGGAGAGACAACGGATGATCTCCCAGTGTGCTAAGACACGTGATATGGCCGGGCTCCTAGAGTGCTAAACGGATGCTGGGAATACGTTGTACAAGAGGGTCAGGCTCTTGGCATATTGAGCGCACCTAGAGAATACGATGAAAAAGTGGGCGGGACTTCCGACATGCTATACGAACCCAAGGAATATTGCGGAGAACAGGTCAGACTCCCAGCATGTTGAACGCATCTAAGGAATACGGTGAAAGAGAGAGGGTCGGCTCCTGACATACTGAAGACACCTAGAGAATATCGCGAAGAGAGGGTCAGACTCCCAGCATGTTGAACGCACTTGTGGAATACAATGAAAAAGAGAGGGTCGGGCTACCGACATGCTGAACACATCGAATATGGAGAAAGAGAAAGAGTCGGGCTCCCAGCATACTGAACGCACCCGAGGAATACGGCAAAAAAAGGGTCGGGCTTCCGGCATGCCGAATGCACCTAGGGAATTTGACGAACATCTTTCGGTGGAGTGCTCCCGGGGAAGACGACAAATGGTGGAGGAAAGGTCACACCACCGGCAAAACTCTCGCCCATTCGAGGAGGGCAAAGTGGGCGGCAACGTGGTGCAGTTGCAGCAAAGTGGGGAGGTCACAAGGATGCCAAACCTCTTATGCAATTCAGGGCAAAGAAGTGTCAAAGATCTTGGAGTCACACATGGAGAAGGGCTCATGAGCGGAGAAAGATTTCCATGCCTTGCCTAAAGAGATCAAAAGGCTCCATAGTTCATTAGGAGAGGGACACCGGTCGAAGCTCAGGACAGAGGTCAACCTTGAAGAGGAGGAGGAGGTTGCAGGGGAGGCTGAGATCGTGTGATGATTGACCTCGGTGGTCACACGAAGAGATGCGTGTTACAGCTGGTGTAAGGGCGATCATTGCCGAAGGACCCTTACTGGATCGAGTTATGGCGGACTCTGCCTCTGATCGCCTCGCCAGAACTCATCATCCTCGTGACGATGCTTCTGTTGAGATATGTCATGGTGTTGAAGGAGATTGGGGCTGCCATGGGTTGGCCGGAGAAGATGGAGTAGCTCGGGGCACCTCGGCACAACGCGAAGGGGGAGACGATCGAGCAGATCGACTCAAGTCGGGAGGGAGGCTGGAGGAGACGACCTCAAGTGGGGAAGGAGACCCAAAAAAGAAAGAAAATAATTTTACTATTTCCGGTCTCCTCGAGGTTACCGGCGACCGAGGAGGCCGAGAGAGCGGCCAGTGTTTCGGATAGAATACTCTCTTGTGTTGATTTATTATATGGAGAGAATGCACACCATTAAAATACCCCAGACTATGTGGGACTAAACTATGACTACATCTAATATAAAGGAATGTCGGATGTGTATCCCCAAAGCATCCCACCAATCTTATTGGTATGCACAACGCCACCTCCTCCCCCTTCCGGCCATTGTCGTGTCCAACACCTCTCCCTCTCCTCCTCCTCCTGCTCCTCCTCCTCCCCACTCCAATCGATCCACCGGAGCTGCCGGTCCAATGCATCGCACTGCCACCTCCTCCTCCCCCGCCCCTCTTCCTCTTCCTCCTCCCCCTTCCTTCTCCTCTTCGTCTTCATTCATGCAGACGTGCCAAATCGTTCGGGATCGACATGGTTGGCGGCTGCTCCTGACCGCCACGGTGTGGTCCAGGCTGCTTTTAAAGTGGTCCACACCTCCATCTTCAATGTACCTCCATGCTTAAGGGTGAGGATTCATCAAGATTGAGGTGCTCCCTTTCAGGACCACAAGGTGATCGAGCCAAACGAGTTTTTTCGAGCTTGAAGATCAAACCCCATGGTACAAGGACCTCAAATATTTTGTTGTGTGGTACGAGAGCAAGCATCGCAATTTCGGACCCGACACGGCAGACCCGACACGAAGTTAACGGGTCTGGGTCAGGGCTAAACGGGTTCGGGTCGTAAACGGTTCGACACGATAGACCCATTTAATAAACGGGTCGGGTCCGGGTTTAGGATATGGACACGGTAGACCCGGGAAGACCCGTTTAAAATTCAACGGGTCGGGTCGGGTCGGGTCGGGTCTACCCGCAATCCGATATTGTAATATATAGTATCAGCGGGTCTATGGGGTTAGGTCGGGTCGAGTCGGATCGGGTCAACTGAATAAATCCGTATAGTAAACGGGTCTTATCGGGTCTACCCGTTTATAAACGGGTCGGGTATGGATTTAGTATCTAGACACGATTAGTTAAACGGGTCGGGTCCGGGTCTAGGGGTTTTGGACACAATCCGAAACTAGACCCGACACAACGTTGCCACCCCTAGCTGCTGACCTATGCCCTCATCAACCTCACCCACCGGGCCCTTACATCTATCATCTACTTGATGAAACAGAAGTTTTAAATGTGATTTGGGGGCTCAAAAACTTTTGAGGCTCCCTTTTGGGGGATCAATAGCTTATACAACAATGTTGATGGAATGAAGAATGATTTCATGAGCAATGCTATCCAACTAAACAAAAGGTCTAGACTTTTCACATACCCTACCAAAGTTGTATGTTGCCTGCCCGTCGGGGCTGAGTGTGATTCACCGATCAGTCCTGGGTGCAACGAATGGTTGTGATCAGATCTTTAAATAGCCTGTAAAGTTTTTTTGCCTGGTTAAATAGTATTTTCTTAATTCCACCTAGTAGCCATGCGTTGGGAATGGCAATCCAGAGAGCAATGCTACGAACCTCCACCAATAAGGAAAATCCTATTCAGCCAGACAAAAAACTTTACAGACCTGATCACAACAATCAATTGCATCCAGACCGGATCAGTGAATCGCACTCAGCCCCAACTGGCAGGAAACAAACAACTGTGATGGTTGAATAGCATTGCTCCGCCAATAATATCCCACGCTATAAAATTTTTTACTAATTTAAGTTACAAGGTTTTTTTTTGCTAGACCGACCAAGGGGTCAGAAGACAGGGCGCTAGAGCAATGGCTCAAAGAGGTCCAGAGATCGAAACAGTGAAGATAGCATAGTTGCTATTTTATTAATTCCATAATCCCACAGGCATGACATCAACGGCCTGTATTCGCACACGCAAGCAAGGCACAACCACCTTGTGGGAAGGTTCGCTCCACAGTGTCCATACCGAGAGTCGAACAGGGAACCTCTCCAACATGGGAGAGATCGAGGAAGTACCACAAGGACAAGAGACCGTTGCTAATTTAGGTTAGAAGTTAATTAATACCTCCATAAAAAAGTAGGTATAGTAGGCCCTCTTAGTTATAGATCAAATTAATTCTTTGAGAAACAACTTCAAACAATAGTTAATAGTTAATAATTCTCATGTTTTTCTAAAAGCTTAGGGGCTCATACCCTCGACGCCTTCGTCCCGACATCGTCTCCACTGTCAACACTTACTCTGGAAACCCCTCCACCATCTCCTCCCAACTTGTCGGCATCCACTCCACTGTTACCCCTCTCATTCCTCTCCCTCACCTCCTCCCCCATTGTCATAGCCACCACCTCCTCCACTTTCCCTTCTACCCCATTGTCAGAGCCTCCATCGCCTAATTTTTGGTATTACACGACCGAACATAGAAAACACCTTTTGGTTGGATCTTATTGTTCAACATTCATCCACCTGAACCAGGTCAAATATATTTGGTAGGATCTTGCCAAATATACTCAAGAATATTAAGCAGGATCCTATGGACGTTCTTACGATGTGTCAACCCTAGCCTGTAACACCAAGCAGTGAGGCGATGACGGGGGTATAGGAGTGGAAAATGGGACCATGTGAGCGGCTTCAACTATGAGGAAGAAGAAGGGAAAGGAGATGTGGTGGAAGCTCCAACGAAGGTGAAGGAGGATGGTAAGGGGAGGCGGCGGTGGCGGCTCTGATAATGGGGAACGAAGGGAAGGGGAGACGATGACAGAGTCTGCATCGAAATTAGCAGAGGCACTGACATTGAGAAAAGAGGACGACGAACGGGGAGAGGATATGCACCAGTGGGATAGAGGGATGGGTACGAGGAGACACCGATAGGGTATGAAAGAGTGGAGGAGGGATATGCAACAGTGGGATAGAGGGGTGGGTATGAAGGGACACCGATAGGGTATGACGTTTGACCTAATGCCAGCTTTTTTTCTCTATAACATATACGATTCACGTTTATTTGAAGAAATATGTTTGACTTGTTCGATGATCTATTTGCAATAATATTTTATATTAATTTATCTTTTGAAATCTGTTCGTAAGTTCAAAATAATTGCAAATGTAAGTTTAGTTTTCAGTAATGTTGATTTTATCACCTCTACCAAGTTGGTGTTGTACAATTGGCTGATGTGATGCCAATTGCTGCGCACATAGTTTGGTGATCCGCGGAGTCTAACCAAATGTATTGTCATGCTTAGGATCAAGGATTGGAGGCTTGCGATGATCATGCCTAAACACAGACACAAAGAATTCAATACGCTCACATACAATAGTACCAACAACAAAAATAACCAACAATTGATTATTTGGATTGTCACTTATCAAGAGATTACACCAAGCAATGGTTCACCATTTGTCGGAAGCCCACAACCTTTTCTCGATAGTCTCTTCTCAGAACAATCAGAGAAACACAGAGTAGAGATTAACGCCACAAGAGATCCAGAGTAATACCAGGGGATACCAAGAGATGAAAGCTCTGAAGCATAAGCCGAGTTAGACGAGCTGAGGAACCCGGAGATGAACCAAAGAAAGCCTGAAGTGAGACCCGAATATAAACCTCTCCTCTCTTCTTATCTTCTTCCTTAGATATCTTTCTTTCTTCCTTCCCCTTCTCTCTCTCTCTCTCTCTCTCTCTCTCTCTCTCTCTCTCTCAAACGACCTCAACTTCTCTATCCTTCCACAACCCCACGTCCTCTCTATATATTGTGGCACGTCCTGGCCACTGATATATTGTGATGCCACGGTCACCAATATATTGTGATACCACGGTCCTAATGTGGCAGGGTCATAACTTGGTCTTCATTCAGGTACACACGAGAGAAAAAACCAAGAGTTCCTGCACCTACCGGGACTTAGCATGCCAACTTGATTACACACCCAGCCCCCAAGGCGCCGGGGTGAAATTGTCTCCCCCCAGATGAAGTCCCTACATGTTCTAGCCACTGACTTAATACCCGAGGTAGCCAAAAGAACCTGCAGGGCACCTGGGCTAATGTGGTTGGACATAGGAGACTCATGCAATACGAGTCGTGCCCGGGAAAATCTCCTAGAGGTTCTTCCCTCAGGCTTTTACAAACCAATTCCCAATAGTTGGAGCCGGTAAACCTGACCTCGGGTTGGGCTTGGGCTAGTGAAGTTCAACCCAATTAACCTTTGAGTTGGGCTTGAGCAAAGGGTTCAACCCCTACGGTTGGGTCTGGATTGACCTCTCAACTCGCCCGATTCATTCGAGTTGCAGCCCTATGCAAAACTACTGTTGATTTAAGCCATTGATTGGCAAGTGTCTGAAACTACTTCTTGTATCAGCGGCTTTATAGAGTCATCATTCACTACAACAGATTTATAGGATGATTCCAACATTAAAACTGTTATTCGTATCAGTGGCTTAAGAAAACTGCTAATCCAAAAAGTGATTTTATCGTGTTGATGCTACTATCATTTTTTTTTGTAACTCTGATTACGCTACAATTACAAACATAGCAATAAGATTAGCCTAGACCCCGACAGTGAAGACATGAACTATTGTCAATCCGAATGAGGTCACAAAATTTTGCTAAAAAGTCTTGCAGCCATAGCTTAGTGGTCCTCGAACAAGCACCATATCGGGCCATCCAATCAGCCGGCGAGTTACCTTCATATATGATAAATATGAGAAGAGCGAGATCCTGGAGCAGCTCCGAGAAGCCATAGACAATCTGAAAGCACTGGGTGTAAAGAGTGAGCGGACTGTAGTTGAAAGATGATAGATTGATAGTCCCTCTCAATCCATATCCGGGTGAATGACTAGTGGCGCCTGAGGATCATAATCCCCTCCCAAGGAGCATGGACCTCGGCGAGATATGCTAACGAGGAGAAGAAAGCCACAACACCGGTTGCTAAGACCACCCCCGTTGGAGAGCAAATAACATAACCGGCACCGACCAGTTGCAATGAAGAGACATAGTATCCATCGAAATTGAGTTTCAGCTCACCGGGATCTGGCGGGTACCATTTGATACCAACCAAAGATAGCTCTGTAGTACGAGGGGTCACCTCTTGAGGAGCATCAAGGCACGTGAAGGCAGAACTGCAAAGATGAAAGGCCAGCCGAACCATCTTAATTGTCCAATCTGGGAGGTCAATATAATGGTCAAAAACTATTTTGTTTCTGCTTTTCCAAATGTGCCATGTAGTCAAGGTAATAACTGTGAGACTAATATTGCTATCCCCATTGCGGGAGTTCGGAGGATGTCGTAGGATAGCGCTAACTCCAAGATCGTGTGAACGGTGGACAAGAGGTGGAAGCAATGGCTAGCCGCTGACCAAGGTTGTGCAGCAGGGGGGCACTCGAAGATGGCATGGTCGACCGATTCAAGATGGTCCAAACAGTAAGGGTAGGAAGGAGAGTGAAGCAAATCGATACGGTGGAGGCAACTACAGTAGGGAGCCAACCGTGTAATAATTTCCAAACAAAAGCCCGTGATCGAGTCCCGGAGGGAATCCGCCAAAGGCGCACCCATAACGAGTGATCCAAGGAATGGGATGAAGACGCGTCTAAGGTAAGCAGATTGTAAGCTTGTTTGGTAGAGTAGGTCGAAGAATGAGTGGGTCCCCACATAGCCATCTACAAGGCCGATGACGGAAAATCAGGGTAGAAGCTATCCAGGATACAATGTCCAAGGAAAAAAGAGAATATAGAAGGAGAAGGTTCCATTCATCGTTTGGCGAGAAGAGATCAGCAATGGAAGAAAAGTGACAAGAACCATGCATATCGACCAGGACTACCGCCCTGTCTATTGGGATGGATCCTAGCCAGGGGGTAGACCAAGGATTGAAAGACGTACTAGTCCAAACAACCGATTGCAAAAAGAACCAGACACCGGAACCCCCTCTAGTATGGCAAGCCAAGACCAAGACCTTTGTCGTGGGGTAGACCACTCCCAAGGGTTATCACCAACACCATTTTTAGCACAACAGAAGGAAATCCATGGGGCATCAGGCTTGGAAATCAGATCTGAAACTCGATGACCCATGAGCACTTGCTTGAGGGACGAAGCTGTCGAAGGCCAAGTCCTCTTGGCCACTCGCTTAGGACGGCAAATATCAGCCCATTGAATCAAGTGGAGTCCCTTAGAAAAGCCGGCCTTGGCCCATAGGAAGCGACACAATTCCTTTTCAATAGCATCCAGCAGATCGACTTGATGGGACCCAAATATGAGATAAAAGATACAGAGGAATAGACTGGAGCAGAGTGATCCTGCCCGGGAAGGATAGAATGTGAGATTTCCACCCCATAATGCGAGAGAGGATAGACGAAGTGAAGGAGGAAAATTTAGATAAATACAACCATTTACCAGAAAGAGGAATCCCAAGGTAATGAATGGGCCCGGTCGATTCAGAAATTTGAAGGTAATGTGTAATCTCTTGGCGTTGAAAATTGCTAATGTGGTTCCCAAACACCACAACAGATTTTTGGCGGTTAATTTTCTGACCTGAGGCCAAGCAATATCACTGCAATATAGTTGTAATGACCTGAGGTTTGGCCACCATAGCCCGAGTGAAAATCATACAATCATCCACATAAGCCAACACCCCAATAGAACTTCCTGAGGGGGCTGGCAGTCGGACACCAGTGAGCTCACCGGAGGAGAGGTGTAGCTTGAGGGAGCATTGGAGGACTTCCGTCCCGAGGATAAACATGTCCAGCGCCAAAGGGTCTCCTTGACGGAGCCCACGAGTAGAGCTGAACCAAACCATCTGGGACCCATTGAGGAGAATAAAGAATGAGGGATACTCAATACATCCCCGAACCCATCCTATCCATTTGCGTTAAATCAGAATCGCGTCATCACCTTCCCCAGGAATTCCCACGTCATCCGATCATAATCACTAGCCATATCTAGTTTGAGGGCCATAAGGTGGCGGTTACTAGAGGCATACTCCATCGAGTGAAGGGCCTCCTGAGCAAGGATGATATTGTCTGAGATGCTGCAACCTTTCACAAACACTGCTTATTCAGGTGAAATCAAGTGGGGAAGGATGGGCTGTAGGAAGTTGACGAGGATTTTAGCGACGATCTTGGAAAGGACATTACAGAGGCTTATGGGGCGAAAATGATCAGGTCACAGAGGGTTAGAGGTTTTAGGAATGTGGGTAATGAATATTGTCTTCCACTCAGGAGTCATCCAACCAAGAGAGAAGGAGGAAATGGCTCGACAGACAGCATCCCGGATGACATCCCAATTAGTGATAAAGAATTCGACCAAATATCCGTTCGGGCCTGGCGATTTACCACGGGAAAAGGAAAAAACATAACATAGATTTCGGCCCAAGATACCTCATGAGTGAGGAGCAAGTTCTCCCTTTCAAAAATCAATAAGGGCATGGAGCTCAGAATATCGTCATCACTATTGAGAGGAGGAAGGTTCCACTTGGCCTTAAATTTCCAGAGTAGGATGCCTTCCAAGTTTTTATGGTTTGTCATGGATACCCCAAACTCATCCTCGAGAGTGAGAATGCGGTTACGCTTTCGACGGATAGAAGTAGTGAGGTGGAAGAATCTAGTATTAAGGTCCCCTTGTTGCAGCCAAAGGATGTTGGACTTCTAGCGCCACTTGGTTTCTTGTAGCTGAAAAAGTCGAAAGTAGTCAGACAACAATCCCTGGAGGATCTCTACTTAAAACGAAGGAGCCAACGAGAGCCCTCAATATTCTGCCAGATATGGATGCAGTCCCAAACCACCTATACTTGGCGATCAATGTCCCCAGCGGTAGCGCGATTCCAATGGGAGATGGCATGCTGCGTAAAAAGAATATTCCGATTAAGGTGCCGAAATGGGTAAGTCCGGGGATGAAATATCGGACCAAACAGGGTGAAGGAATTGGGGCCAATCAGGATGGTCTAGCTAGAAGTTTTCGAATTGAAAAGGTCTCTTCCCAGTCTGAATAAGTGGATGGAGAGAAAGTAGGAGCGGACAATGATCGGATCCAATGCGGGGGAGGTGAGTAACTGTAGCATCCGGGAAGAGAGTTTGACAAGAGGTATAGCAAAAAGCATAGTCTAACCATTCCAGCACCCGGGTTTCCAACTCCTGATTATTACACCAAGCAAATGAAAGATCAAGGAATTCCAAGTCGACGAGACCAGAAGAGGAGACAAATTGCCCGAACTCGTGGATCTCCAAGTTGACTTGAAATGTGGCATCATCGAGTTTGTCCTCGAGGTTGAGGAGGACATTGAAATCCCCACAAATCAACACCGGGATAGGAAGACAAAGGAGGCAAGTAAGACCGGACCAAAGGGATCGGCGGGTTCGATTGTCTGTGCTAGCATAAATCGCAGCGAAGCATCAAGAGAATAGGTTATTAGAGAGGGCTCCCGCTATAAATTGACGGTCTTGGGATATGAAGGAAATATCACATTTCTCAGAGCGCCAAAACACCAAGATGCCTCCCGAACGGCCCTAGGAACCGACGCAAAACACATCCCACACCGGCCCCATACGGGGTGCCACAGTATTCACAGAGCTTTCTTGGATATGGGTTTCCAAGAGCACCATGACGTCGATATCATATTGATTGATATATCGGCGGTAATGCGAGAATTAAGAGGAGCGGTTTGCACCCCGACATTTCCATACGAGAACAGACATGATCAATGATATGCGGGAGTTTGGCTTTCCCTACGAGCGATGGAGTTTGAGGCTTCCCCTGATCAATGAACATAGGCTCTCTAAAAATGCTGACTCGAACAATGGGTTTAACCCAATATCCAACCACTTCCAAAGGACACTATAGATTGCCTTACTTTTGGCTCCTGGCTCATGTCATAAGACTCCAAAAACATAAACATACCGACTCTAGACAATCCGATTGCGATAACCACCGACAGTGATTCTCTTATGCTCTTCCACTCAAGTCTATAACAGTAATAGTGGATCCTACATCTGAGGTGTAACTTTATTAAATGCTACATCTCTTTTTTTTATTTATCATTCTAAAAAATTTATAATTCGATAATTTTTTCTAGAATAAGGTCATCAATTTTATCCAAAGTCAATAAATTCTAAAACTTCTAAGATCGTCAAATATTGAAAGTTTTATCGACAGTTCATTATAATTGTTAATTTATCTTAAAAGATTTGAGAACCATAAAAAATTAAATTTATAATTTTTTTTAATGAGAAAGAGGTCATGGATGGATATCACTAGCTACATGAGCAACATGACAAAGAACCCATCATGTCATTGGCTGTGTGGCAGTCATGACAACCCAGCAGCACTAGATTCTCCATCACCCCAAAGGACAAACATAATCCTGTTACTTTTTTGTTTTTTTTTTCTAAGAATCCCATAATCCTGTCACTTGTAAAAAAGAAAAAAATATATATAATATGGATTGTGTACTAGTAGTCTCCTCTCTTACTCAACCACCAGGCCAGTCAATAAGGATCCAAAGCACCCATTCAATCAAACTATTGCACTCGGCACGTGCGTTGCACGTGCAACAGTAGACCCTTTCATACATAAAAAAAAATAATTTAAAACTAGACATTTTAGTATAGATTATGGATACAAAAATAATGATAGAGGCATAGGGGCATATTGATAATTCTTAAAGAGAATGGAAAGTATAAGAATACACGCTTCTCTCTATTATCTATATAAGTTAGAGAGATAATTGGGTTTTGGGTTTCAGATATACATATTAAGATACACATACCTAAAAGTTAATCGGATTCCTATATCCATACCTTACCCAAATCTTGTAAAAAATATTAAGGTATCCATACTGATATCTCAAAGTTAAAATGATAGAGTTTCTATATCCATACCCTATCAGGTAGAGTTCCTGTACCCATACTCTATCCAAATATTGTACAACCCATACCCATATCATATATAAGCCTTATAAAAATATTGTACAAACCAAACTCATACATAAAGCATATTTAGACCTATACTCGTATCCGATGTTTCGGGTCGGGTCGGGTCACAAGTTAGTA
Source organism: Chamaelirium japonicum (assembly GCA_947650365.1). NCBI lineage: Eukaryota > Viridiplantae > Streptophyta > Magnoliopsida > Liliales > Melanthiaceae > Chamaelirium > Chamaelirium japonicum. The sequence continues at coordinate 11,327,504 of OX393552.1, forward strand.
GGGCAATTGGGTTTCAAGTATGGGTATTGGGGTATCCATACTCATTCTCAAGAGTTAAAAGGGTAGAGTTCCTATGCCTGTATCATACCTAAACATTTTCTTTGATGTTGTTTTAAAACATAGGATTTAAAAGGATAAAATAAAAAATAAAAAATAAAATATAGGATGGAAGAAAGAATGGGTTAGTGGTATTGTCCTTTCTATTATAGACCTTGTTGTTTTAATAAATACATAAGATTCAATTGATTAGTGGCATAGAAGGGTAAAATAGAAAATAAAAGATAGGATGAAAGGAAGAATGTGTTAGTGGGTTAACAGGATTGCTATTTCCATAATATTTCTTGGTTTTTTAAATGGATAAATAAGACTCAATTGATTAGTAGTAAAATGATAATATTTTTAGATGCTATGTATGATTGATTTGTGAAAGATAAAACAGAAAGGACAAAAATAATATATTACGGTCCTAATCATTGTGTTTGTTTTCATAACATATGATTAAAAATATTAGATATGGATTAATATATAAAGTAAAAGATAATATAGATACACAAACGAAAGAAAAAAAAAATCAAAACTGCCGATTTATTAGGGGGTATGGACAGGGATGAGAAATTATATTTTTTAAAAAAATTAATAAAGAAAAAAGAGAGTTGTAACTGCTGAATGGATGTTTTGATTCCAAAATTTCCATTTACAATCCCTCAAGGTAGGAGAGAGAGAGAGAGAGAGAGAGAGAGAGAGAGAGAGAGAGAGAGAGAGAGAGAGAGAGAGAGAGAGAGAGAGAGAGAGAGAGAGAGAGATGAGTCCTGGCACATCATTTCCAAGATTTCCAATTCTCACCTGTGTTCTGGGTTCCTACTTTTCTGACCTGCAGACCTGCGAAACACTCACCTTGCCAAGTTAGTTAAAATTGACAGACAAAAAGTTGCACTCACCATTGCACAACAAGGGCGCTCTCTCTCTCTCTCTCTCTCTCTCTAACAAAGGCAAAGGAATACTCTGGGCCTCTCTCTCTCTCTCTTAGGCTCACATATTGCCCAACATCAAACATGGAAAAAAAAAACCAAACAATGGCAAAAAAAAAAAACTCTGGGACTCTCAGAACCAAACAATGGCAAAAAAAAAAAAAAAATGGGACTCTCTCTCTCTCTCTCACCAAACAAAGGGAAAAAAAACTCTGGACTCTCTCTCTCTCTCTCTGTCAGTTGATACTTCAGGCCAGCAATACATGAGAAAACTAATAAGAGGGAGCACAATTTCATTGGAAATGACTCAAACATCGAATAGCTCAGAAAACCCACTACAAAATTTATCTTCAAGAAAGAATCCTTTTAGTCTCCTCACCTTCGCCGACCTGCCGGAGAGCATCCTTTTCCGGCTGGCAGTCCGGTGGGATCTCGAACAGCGAGAGCGAGAGCTGCTTATGGGCGAGCCCGATGTCGAAGAGTATGACGCCGGAGGAGGGATCGTCGACGAGGATGCCCTTGACGGGGAGCCATAGGAAGAGCTCCTCCTGGGACAGGCCCACCACCCCCCGGAGCTGGCCGTAGCTCAGGTTGCCGCGCACCACCCGATCGAAGAACGCCATGCCGTCGTACTTTGCGTAGCAGGGCCGGTCCAGCCGGACCTCCAGCAGGCCAGTGGCCTCGTCTAGCGCGAAGGACTCCACGGCATTGGGGAGTATCCCGGCCGGGAGGCCGTGGGACAAGAGGAGCTCGTGGATCGAGCCACCGGCGCCGGCGATCATGACGAGGCAGAGGAACCCCAGCACTCCTAAATGGGTTGTCAACATCGATAAGGGTCTCGCCATGAGAGAGAGAGAGAGAGAGAGAGAGTGAGGTTTAACAAGGGTTTTGAAAGGAGGAAGGAGGAAGAGAACTCTGAAGGGCTGTGTGAGGTGGCGTGAGCCCTTTATTGAAGAGAGAGAGAAAGAGAGAGAGAGAGGCCTTATTGGGTAATATTAATTAAATCTGATCAGGTGGGAGACTTCTGATCAGGTTTGGAGTCTTTCGACTGTGTATCCTCCAACTGATTGCTCAGTTGGAAAGACATATGTAACCTGTGGCCTTCGTCAAGGGTTTAAATAAATTCTACGACATATTTTCTCCGACTTTGTAGTATCAGAGATCTCTCTAATCTTATTGTCTATTTGATTCCGTACAGTTGGCACTATACAATGCAGTCTGGATGTAATGTGTGCAGTTGGAATACACAGCTTTTTGCTATGAGTTCCAGCTACATATTTTTATACAGGATTTTGTGCAATCGGGAGCTAAAACCGTTGCGGTTTTCGAAAACTACAGCAAACCAAACAGCAAGCTGTATGTAGTGTTGACTCCCGCGTCCCAATTGCAGCAACCAAACAAGACATTAATGACGCGCTTTCCTGCCTATTGGGATATTAAAAATCAAAGCAATGCTATTCAACCCGAAGGTTTTTTCGATTCTGCTCAGCCCGATTGACGTGGCAGCGTGCAACTGGTGGTGTGAAAGACTTAAGTGTCGCTAGTGGGTTTCAGCCACCAGTTGCACGTTGCCATGGCAATCGGGCCGGCGAAATCGAGAAAACCTTCGGGCTGAATAGCATTTCTCTAAAAATCAGGCATTTCTCTCAATTGATACTTGTCTATCTTGTGCCGGCGCACTAACATGTGACGTAATGACACCTATGGTAATCCCTTCAAAAAAAAAAATACTTCATCCATTAGTCATAAGTGAATAATGCCTGAAATAACCTTTTTATACAGAAATATTAATCTATTTTTGGTGAAAATACATATAGCTTTTTGTGAAAGTCTTCATCTCCAACTCCTACTCTATCAATTGTAATTTGAGTCAGGACTCCATACAAAGACCAGAACCAATAACTCTGTGAGTGGAGGGGGTACCAACAGTCGAGTAATTTCCAATCAGTTACTAATAATTTCTTAGGAGGGGTTCTCAAAAAAAAAAAAAAAAAAAGCTACTAATAATTTCTTATAGTAATTAAGGTATTTTGGAAATTACATCCTATTAGGTATTTTGGAAATGTCCTAAATAATACAAAAATTACAGATGTTATACGTAATCCTTTAACCTCTAGGTCACACAATATGGACCAAAATGTTTTTTGGAGGCGTATGTATTTTAAGAAAATTATAGGATAATATTTATTATCTATGAATCTAGATACCTATATATAAAACAAGCACGTATGTCAGGTTTAGTCACACATTGGCTAGGGAATTGGGCGGTGGTGTCTTTATATACCCTCTATGGACCTCATCTTACGACCAGAGTTTTGGGGCAATAGGGCATCTACCAGCAGTATCAGAGCGAGGTTCTGTCGAGCCCCGTGCCGGTTCCGAAGGGCTAGGTTGTGCCTCATCCTGCATCCCGCACGAGGGGGGGGGGGGGGGGGGGGGGGGGGCATCGAAGTCTATCCATCCCTAGCCTTGGGGAGTTCCACACGAGAGGGGGGCTATCGGAGTTTGTCCATCCCTAACCTCGTGTGAGGGGGAGATCGATTGTTTGGTTTAGTCCAACATTGACTAGGGAGTTGGGCAGTGGTGTCTTCATATATCCTCTTTGGCCCTCCCCTTATGACCTGAGTTTTGGGGCGAGAGGTTATCTAACAGGAGATTGTTGGACGGGTCTAGATTATGAGATCAGCCCAACTGTCTTGTGCACAACAGATCATACTTGGCTGATCGGTCGGAATCAAGCTTTCAACCGGTTGGGGCGCATAGAAACTGATAGAGACGGGAGACCTAACTCTTTTCCCTTTGCATAGCCTATTGCTTGGGGTGCAAGAAAATCAACAGGTAGCCCCGCTATATAAAGATGGGGCATACCCAAGAGGAAGTAATTCTGAATTCTGAAGCCAGATCCCGATCAAGGAACCCTAGAGGGACGCTCATGAGGAAAGAGTTGAAGGGAGATGATCGAAGACCTCTGGAGGGAGGCACAGACACAGTGCCTCTGCGGGGGGCCTTGAAAAGTATTAAGGGTGGCAGACCACAAGAGGTTGGGGGACACACCTTAGGTCCTTGGTGGCTTTCACAAGGAGAAGATCACAGAGGTAGCACCGTGAGTGATGACTGACTGATCGGTCGAACATCGGTTCTGACCAATCGGCCAAACTAATCCTGACGGATCAGGCTAGGGTGCCGAATCACAGAGGAGTGCCACGATGAACAGGGTGTAGGAGGCGTAACGTGTTGAGTGGTCGGTCTTGGACCGGAGGTAGGATTGTTTCATCTCCCGTATAGATAGATTCGGGTATCAATCTAGGTTCAGATATCAACATAGATCGATGTGCCAGTAAAGGCGACGTCTAGACTACTAGAGGAGTGCCGATTGTAAGGGGAGTATTATGATGGAACAGAGGTGCCGAGCGGGGTAGCGAGGTGATGGTTTGCAGAGTGTCACACAAGAGATGAATGAACGTTTACAGATTCACCGACGAGCGACTATTCCAGCCACCAATGAGTGGAGTGGCAGGGTTGTTGATGGGGTGTGAGTCATTGGTGAGTGACGGAGGCACTGATGGGCGAGATAACAGTGAGCATAGTCGTAGGCATGTCTACAGTGAAGCAAGATGTAAGCTGTCGACGAACAGCGGAGGAGTCACCGACTAGTGCCGACATGGAGGTGCTGACAGGTGCACGATAGTGCAACAGACCTAGCCGTGGGCCCACCTGCGGGTCACCCTTTCTATCTGATACTCTTGTTCAAGCTCCTTTCTGTACTATCTCTATTTGTTCAGGCTGCAAACTCATGAAACATGTAGTTCTTCTAGTATTACTTGCAATAGTAGTCCCTTTGTCCTAGTGCACTCTGATATTTGGGGTATAGCTCATCTTTCTTTAATGTGTGGTTATCGCTACTATATTTATTTTGTTAATGGACTTCAAAGGGAATACCTAGGTTTACCTCCTCTAACACCGTTCCGAGGTCCTCCAGGTTTACCATATTTTTTTGTCAATGGTCCATACACAATTTTGTCAACACATCAAGAGATTCTAGTTTAATTGTGGCCTTGAGTACCTCTCCGCTGATATGCAACTCTTCTTCAATCTCATGAGACTCTCTTCCAATACTCGTGCCCTCACATTCATGTGCAAATGGTGAAGCTGGGCCAAAACACCGTCATATTCTTGAGATGACATGCTCTTTTCTTCTATCTGCTTTTGTTTCTTCCACCTTCAAGACGATGTCATTCTGACGTCAGTAAACCTCATTAACATCAACCCTTCATCAGTTCTTCCGAGTGGTGTGTCTTCTTATGAGTACATCTTTTGTTCTCCTCCTAACTCCAGTATGCTCAATACCTTCGGATGCACATGTTTTGACCTTATTTCACCTCACAAGTGTACAAAAGCTTTCCGAAAGGGCATATAAATGTGTTCTATTGGGTATAACTGTTGAGCATAAGTGGTATTGGTGTTATGACCTCTTGACTCATCATCTTCTCATCTGTCGATATGTCTCCTTTATCGAGGATGCACCTTAATACTCCTCTGTGGCTTAGGACCTAAACATTTTAAAAGTTCGATCTTCTTATTTTGTCTCTGACTCTTGAGCCTCTTCCCTCGCTTATGCTCGCCTCACCTGCACCAGTGTCCTCGCTCTAACCACCATTACCCACCTCCATCACTCCCCATGTTTTTGGGGACTCTTCCAGGAACTCATTTTCTCCTTTTGTGCCATCCTCTTCTTGTTGGATTGTTATCCCTTTTTCTCCAGTCTGTTCTTCTTTTTTTACTCTTCAGATTGAGATTGGCTCCTATGATACTCTTGGTACTCTGTCTTTTGCACACAATCAGTCTCTATCATTCAAGGATCTATGCCTGCTGCCTTGATACGCTAAGCACCAGAGCTACCCACCTAACCAGTTTAGCTTTGCCTTTAGGCTGCCTAACTACTTTAGCTTTTCTACTATCACTTTATACTTACCCTAGTTCACTGCCTTTCTTGTTCCCTTTATTCTGACCAAAAGTCTCGATGCTACCATGAGGTTGTTCAGTCTCATTAGGAGTGGTTGGCCATGGTAGAGGAGTTTTTTAGTCCATCGAGCAGACTCATACTTGGAAAATTGTGTCACTCCCTACTAGTGTTGATCTTATTAGTTACAAATAAGTCTACAAGGTCAAGCAGCGACCTGAGGATCCTTTGTTCAATACAAGGCTCGGTTGATAGCTTGTGGCTTTATTCAGGAGTACACGATAGACTGTGAGGTGACATGTGCGCTAGTGGCTTAGATGACCATGGTCTATACCCTCATGGTGTTGTAATTGTTTTCCATTGGCCTCTTCATTTGATGGACACGAAGAATGTTGTTCTTCATGGTGACCTTTTAGAGGTTTTCTATATACAGTCTCCTCCGAAACTATGTAGTCCTCCTCAGCACGTCTGTTATCTTCATCGAGTCATCTACGGGCTCAATCAAGCCTCTCGTGCCTAGTTTGAGTGCTTCAGGTGGGTAGTCACTGAGGCCGATTTTGTTGGGAGCTCGCAGGATGACTCTTTGTTTGTGTGGTCCTCACCTCATGGCTAGGTGATTCTCTAATTGTACGTTGATGACATGATCATCATGCTGAAATGAGACTATGTTAAAACCCAATACCCAAAGCAGTGTGCGCCAGAAATTTGCTAAGGCAAAATCTAGCTCGCTCAGGCGAATCTAGCGTAGGCAACAAGACAGAAGTCTAAAAAAAATTTCCCGAAATAAATTATGTATAGGAAGGATTCACTCGGGTGAAATAAAACTAGACAGAGTGAGTTAGGTCACGAGTCGGGACAATTTCAAGTCTATTTTAAAATATAAAGGGCATACTTTTTCTCCTTTATAAAAGGGGAGGGAAGAAATGGCTCTAGGGTTTGAATATGTAAAAAAAGAGAAGAGAGATTAGACAAAGAGAGAAGGAAACCTGGTCTAGGGTTTTCCGCAATGAGAGAAGAGAGAGGAAGGAAGAGATAAAGAAAAGGAAGATCATGAAAAAGAGAGGAAGAAGGAAGAACGAAAGAGAGAAGAGAGAGAGAGAGAGAGAGAGAGAGAGAGAGAGAGAGAGAGAGAGAGAGAGTAAATGATTCTCTGGGTTCTCCTTCAAGTTTATCCAAGACTTCATCCGGATTCTTTAGCGCATCTTCCTTGCGGCTTTTACTTCGGCAAGTGCTTTCATCCCTTGGTGCATCCTCCGGTATATCTTTGGATCTCTCGGGTGGGGGTGTTCTCTTCTTTGTGGGTGTCTTTCGGTAAGAGGAGTAAGAAGCGGGTTTGCGGAGTTCGACAAACGGTGAGCATTGCATGGTGTATTTTTAGTGCTAGTGATAATCAAGTCCTTTATTGTCTGTGAATATGTACATTGTTCATATCTTTGTGATTGGCATATTGAATTCTCTGTTTGGTGTGCGATCTTTGTAGGGCTCTTATCCTCAAACCTTCAAGCACTGTCCTGATGGCTTGAAGGGCTCCGCGGCATAGGGGATTGGTTTTACAAGCTAATTCCCCAACAAATTGGTATCATATCCAAATATTTGGTGTGAAGTTAAGAAGAAGTCAAAGTAATGGTAGAATACAAGTTGAGGATCCTAAAATTCAATGGTATATAAACTTAAAATTCTAGAAGATGCAAATTAAAGATTATCTCTATCAAAAGGATCTTTATTTACCTCTGGGCGGAAAGCTAAACAATCCATAGGGGATGTCCGATAAGGATTAAGAGATTCTCGATATGAAGGCATTGGGGTTGATTTGACTCTCTCTAACTTCAACGGTGGCCTTCACTATCTCTAAGGAGAAGACCGTTGTGGGTTTGATGGAAGCACTAACCAACATGTATGAGAAGCCCTCTATCACCAATAAGGTCTTCATGATGAAGGCGTTGTTCAACATGAAGATGAATGATGGAGAAAGCGTAGTAGAGAGAGTCAACAGCTTCAACGGGATTGCAGGCCAATTGTAATCCGTCGGAATTAGTTTCGACAATGAGATCATGGCTTGTCAGTTTTACCTGACAGTTGGGATGACCTTGTAATGGCGGTTAGCAACTCGATCTTCCTGGTTCGAAGAAGTTGAAGGTTGATGATGTTGTAGTTACTCTGTTAGGCAAGGAAGCACACAGAAAAACTCTAGAACTTTTGTGGAGGGATCTAGCCATGGACTTCATGTGGAGTGTTGGAAGTGTGGCAAACTCGGGCACTTGAAAAGTGAGTGCAGATAGAAAGGTTGAGCATGTTCAGAAAAGGCTTCAGATCGGCCGAAAACAATGGAGACGTTGAGGTTGAAGGAAATGCTAATTAGGTGTCATCATTGGGGTTTAAAATGATGGGTTTGTCATAGTGGCTACTGAAGGAAGAAATAAGGTCAGGATTGGGTTCATGATAGCAGGGTCACACATCACATGCTTCAACAGCTATGCAGGGTGTGAGGATGGCATATTGTCTAGGGGAACCGAAAAAAATTCACTTGAGTATTCGGATGGTAAAATTTGGACATTCACGTTCATCATGTTCCGAGGATGAGAGGTAATATAATCTCTCTTTCCAGATCATATGCACTCGGGTACAGGTTCATTGGTCAAGGTAGAGTCCTGGGGTTTCAGATGAGGCTAATTCAGTCTTGAAGGGAGTTTCTAATGAAGGCTTGTACAAGGTCGTGGCAAGAGTAGTTCTGTAGAGTGTTCGGTGAGGACATGTCTGTAGGTGATGCAAGCCAGGGCACGAGAACGGCAGGAAAGAAATGGCTTCTGGTCAAGTCCAAAACCAAATTGGAGTTGATCGATCATTGATCTAGATGATCAGATATCCGGTTAGGATGCATGTACTCGATGTAGGGTGGCCAAGGAGGCGACAAGGAAAATAATATATTATCACGTGTTCTCTCATGTAGCGGTGGTAAGTGATTACGGAAGCTTTGGAATTATGAGTTTTAAAAAACCAAGATGGGAGATTGTTGAAATCTGGTTCTATTAAAACCCAACACCCAAAGTAGTGCATAGAGAAATTCACCCTGAAAATTCGGGCCCACCTGGGCTAATCTAGCATAGGCAGAATACATAACTCTTGAGAAATTTACCCAAACGAAATTCTGTACCAGGGCGATTCGCTCGGGAGAAAATAAGGCTGGACAACCCAGGCTAGGTCGCAGCTCTTATCGTGGATTTCAGTTTTAAACCGCACTGCTGCCAATTCCCCCGGACAAAACCCTGTTTGGCGCCCAAGCAAAAACTTCCTGGCAATAGCTACCTCTGCTCCGCTTCCACCCAAATGCTCCATGCTGTATCGTTTCTTCATACACAAACCTTGAAAATATCATGTGGATTGTTTAGAGACACATCTTCAACCGTAGCTACTCACTGGTACCAACCCACTCATGCCGACCCCTCTGAAACATTCATACCTTTTTATGCTCACTTGGTTTGGAGCTCCAAGCAACAAAGCACATGAGATTCTTTGTTTATGGTTCCAAGAGTTCATGTAGTTTGGGGGGGGGGGGGGGGGGGGGGGGGGGGGGGAGCTCTCTCTAGATTCCTTTTGTTTATGGTTTAACACCACAATCAAGTAGGAACAGAAACCTCTCTCTCTCTCTCTCTCTCTCTCTCTCTCTCTCTCTCTCTCTCTCTCTCTCTCTCCACTAATGATATGCCTCAGACATCAATGATTGAATCCATAGATTGTTTTGTCCCTCCCCTTCACGTTGTCTACCAGATTGTTTTGTCCCTCCCCTTCACGTTGTCTACCAGATTTGTTAGGGTAAGGCATCTAACGAGCCGAGACGAGCCGAGGTCTGTTTGAGCTTGGTTTGGTTGAAAGCTTGGTTATTCAAGTTTTGGCTTGGCTTGATTAGTATGATTAGTAATCAAGCCAAGTCAAGCTTTGATCTATTTGAGCTTGACTCCTTTGATAGACGAGCCTTCTCAAACGATCTCTTACCGAACTTGTTTATAAACTCTACCTAAAGTCAAGTCTAAGACTATATATATTTGGTATATTTATGCCTTTATAAACTTATTCACAAGCCTATTCACGAGCTTTACTCCATCAAGATCCCTAAACGAACAAGTTCACGAGCCCAACCGAGCCGAGCTTTAGTATGTTTGAGCTTGGCTTGTTTATGAAACGATCCTAAACTTTAGGCTTGGGCTTGGGCTTGGCTCAAATAGTAATCGAACAAGCTCGAACGAGCCTTTACCGAGCTTGTTCGCGAGCTACTCATGAACTACTTGGTTTATTTGCATCCCTAGTTAGGGGTATGAAAGAGATGCCTTTGGTTTCTAAATAATATATAAACCCATATTTCCTCTCTCTCTCTCTCTCTCTCTCTCTCTCTCTCTCTCTCTCTCTCACACACACACACACACACACATCAAGATTGGTAGTTGGCCACGACGAGGACCACCAAACTCAGGGAATCCCAATGGTTAACCCACTATTTTCGTCTCGGGTGGCTGCAGGTTTGTATCCCAGATTTATCTTATGTCATGTGAAATATAAATAAAGTGGTTCATCAGTGGGCAAAATATTTGATTAGAAAAAAAGGGGATAATGTGGTTAAGGTCCCTGATAACAGATCGGTTTAGTTAGAAGGACGGGCAAAAGATGGTGTTAGTTTAGGGTCTCTGGTAAGGATCGGAGAGGTATAAATTAAGGGCTGCAGTTTTCACCGAATCCCCAAAACCCCCCCACCTAGTCTCTCTCTCTCTCTCTCTCTCTCTCTCTCTCTCTCTCTCTCTCTCTCTCTCTCTCTCTCTCTCTCTCTCTCTCTCTCATACTGGTGGCAAAGGCGAGTGCGAGCAGCGATAGTGAGCTGGGTACGATCAGCGAAGGGGGGGAGGGGGTACGGCGAGCAGCGAAGAAGAGAGGCGGGTGGCAGATGGAGGGGTTCGGTTCGGATTAGGTTTAGGCTTAGGATTAGGTCTATGGTTCATTCCATGATCTATAGATCTTAGGGTTTAGGATTTGATGGAATGGCATGAAATAAAAATTCGAAAAACAATAAGGGGTATTTTTGTCCTGATAATTGACTGTCCTTTGGGCTAGTTGATCATTTGATCATGGACAGACGCTAGCTCCCCCCAAAAAAACTTTACGCTCCTATAATTGGCACGTTTCAAACTATGGTCTCTCTTATTTAGTGGCACTTACAGACGCCGCTCTAACTAGAACAATAATGTCCTCTTCAAAAAAAAAAATTCATCAAGATTGTGGTGGTCACATTGAGGACCACAAGGGGGACCTAACCAATCGAGTTTTCTTGAAGATCAAACCATATAGCACATCATGTGCACCGTGGACCCAAATTGTTTATTAGGGTATGGATGTAGGAGGCCCAAGCCTGCATGCCAATTTGAGAGGGTGGGCACGCCCGCAATGGGTCGAGAAGCTCCAAGAACATTAGCCGGGACCCATGCCTTCGTCACCTCGCCGACCAGGGCTGTACAATGACAATAGGAAGGCCACAAAGGCTGTATAGTGCTTTATGTGTGATTTTGAGGGCTCAAAATCTTTTGGAGCTCCAATTTGTGCATCAACTAGTAGAAAACAAGTTGTTTGGTCTGGTCAGAGAGAGAGAGAGAGAGAGAGAGAGAGAGAGAGAGAGAGAGAGAGAGAGAGAGAGAGAGAGAGAGAGAGAGAGAGAGAGAGAGAGAGAGACTACCTCTACTTATATACGAAAAGAATGCACACCCTTACAATACCATAGACCATGTGGGACTAAACTATGACTACATCTAACACCCCTCTCAAACTGATGTAGGGTATACACCAACATCGGCTTACCTAACAAAAGAAGAAAAAAAAATACATCCAACATCCCGATGCCCACCCCAACATATGTTTTCCGGCCCCAACTAGCATATATATTCCATCAATCGCCTGTCTCTACCTAGTGATCTGCATTGAGTGGCTTGTCGTGTAGACGATCCGAATCTAAGAGTGGTTCTGGCTCTTCGAGTGGATATCGTTGAGAAAATCAGTCATGGCTTGTGCTTTAATGGCCATTCGGGGGGCGTAGCGTGGGCAATGCTCTTGGAGCACCGTTGCCCATTTATACATGTGTCTTGCTCGTTGGGCACTGTGTAGTAGCTCCTTCAGTGGATGCTCAGTGATGATGTGTACCGGACGTGATAAGAAATAGGGCCGCAACTTTCAGGTAGCGTGAAAGAGAGCCTAGCTAGTTTCTCCATTTTGGTGTAGTTCTTCTCCGTCAGGGAAGAGTGTCTTGCTGACGAGTAATCCGGCCATTCGATGAGATCTCGCTCCACAATTAATACTACGCTGAGGGCTACCTCAGTGACTGCGAGGTAGACCCCAATTTCTTCACCTTCATTGGGGGTGGCAAGAATGAGAGGTTTCCCGATATAATCTCGATCTTATTGCTTGGAATGCGTCTTCGCACCGCTCATCCCACGGGAAAGTGGCGGCCTTCCGGAGTAGCTCGAACAGTAGTTGGCGTCGATCATACTATCGAAAAACGAATCAGTTGAGAGCAGTGGTGCGCCCGGTCAACTTCTAAACTTCTTTCTGGTTGCGAGGCGAAAGTATGGTGAAGAGGGTTTGTATTTGATTTGGGTTGGCCTTGATTCCTCTCTGGGTTACGACGTAGCCGAGGAAATTCCTAGAAGTGACTCCAAAGGCACATTTCACTGGATTTAGCTTCATGTCAAACCAGTTTAGAGTAGCAAAGGTTATAGTGAGGTCCTCGATATGCCAACATCGCTCTCTGCTCTTAACCAGGAGATCATCGATGTATACCTCCACATTCCTGCCTATCTAGTATTCAGACATATTAGTCACTAACCTTTGATAAGTCCCCGCGTTCTCCAGGCCGATGGGCATCACCGTGTCGCAGAATAGGCCTCGCCCATGCACGACGAAGGTACTTCTCTTGATCTTTGGGGAACATAAGTATCTGGTTATACCCCGAGTAGCTGGCCATGAACGAGAGAGTGGCATGTCCCGCTGTCAAGTCCATGAGCTGGCTAATGCGTAGAAGAGGGAAGTTGTCTTTCGAGGATGTTGAGTTAAGGTTAGAGAAATCTACGCAGACTCGCACCTTCCTATTTTTTTTGGGACTACCACAATATTAGCAATCCAGTCAAGGTAAGTAACTGGCCTTATGACGCCCAGTTTTAAGAGCTTGTCTAATTCTTCTTTTTGCCAATCCACCTTAAGGGGTGAAATGTGTCGGGCTTCTGTCATATAAGAGCAAACCCTTCTTTAAGGCTGGGCTAGTGGCAAGCTACGACAAGATCGATACCAGGAAGCTCATCCTGGCTACAAGCGATTACACTTTGCTACTCGTGCAGGAATCCAATCAACTCCAATATATCCTTTGTGAGATGGATTCCGATATAGGTAATCTTTGGATCCGAAGCATTGCCGAGTTTCACTTCGCGTAAGGGTTTCGGGGATTGAGGTTTGTAGGGGAGTTTCTCTTCATCCTCTTGCAGTATGGGTGGGATTTCGCCTTCCTAACTGAGAACGCTTGCCGCTGCAGATACGACCTCACAATCAAGGGTTCAACCCTTACGATTGATGTTCCCCAAAGGGTCCGGAACTTAATCATCTGGTGGTAGGAAGACACCACCGGCTTCATCTGCCGAAGTCATGACCTACCGATGAAAATTGTTGTAGCTCGTGTGTCCTTAGCATGGATTTTTTGTATTAAGATTAATAAAGATGCTTTGATTATTGCTTTAATTAGAATATTACTTTGGTATATGTTAATTCACATATAATAAAGGACCCTAGGGAACACAGTAGGACACTGAGGCGCATGGTTGATCCATGCTTGGGAGACCCAGTGGACCAGTTGTGTGTAGACCTAGAACTAGTTCACAGCTTAGGTGATGCCGGTCGTTTCACCGAGAATAAGCTGTTGGCAGGTAGAGGATGTGGTGAAGTCTCCACCACGGAAATGTGGGATTCCCATTCACCTGATCAAGCACGATGATCGTGTTGAACAGGAACCAAGACGGTGCACGGTTCAATGATTCAGACACTGGTGCATAAACCGTCTTACTACTATAGATAATCTGTCCTTAACCCTGAGGGACCATGTTCACTGGGCCAACCAGTTGTATGGTGCTTTGATGTGCCAACATGTGCGGATTCCATAGTCAATACCATGGAAGGTTGGGTTACCCGACTGGCGCTTGAGTGACATGTAATCCCTACACGTTATCCGATGTCCAGTATTGGATGGGTGCATTTTGATGAGTCAATCTGTCCACACAATTAACCAGGCCTGGTGGTTGTCAGTATGACTGACGACGTTCCGGATGCTAGGCATAGCACCGGAAGGTATGTGGTGTTATAGATAACAAGTCATCAAACCCTAGTCAGATGATCGATCGGGATCTGACGGTGCTCTCCACCGCCCGAGTCGTATCATGGCACCTGTAACAACCCAAAATTTTTTAAATGTCCTTATAAGAAAATTTTTATAGAAAAATCAAAATAAAAATCGGATGGCGCCATTACGTTCGTCTCGCCGAGACGATCGAAAAACCTATACAAACTTATTCGATTTGGACACATTTAGAGTATTTAAAAATTGTGAGAAAAAAAATATATATATGTATACATATTTAGCCGATAGAAGGATTTGAACCTATGACCTCTTCATTAGAACTCTTAAAAATTTTCCTCTAGCCAAAAGACCCGAAGTGCTTTTCTGTATTAGAAACAGCTAATATAACTAATATATATACCACTGGGGAGACCAACAGTCGTTGACCCTTCGTTTCCGATCGGACGGAAAGGGTCGCGCAGATGTAACCGAAGCCGGCGACCTTTCGTTTCCGATCGGACGGGTACAGCTGCAGTACGCACTCAATGGCCGAATTGCAATAAAGACCCTGTGTCTTTTAGAATTCTCAAAACCACTATATAAACCCCCCCCTCCACAAGAGTTTTTCACTCCAACCCGTCTCGAAACCCATGCCCTACCACTCCCCTCCTCCTCGTCAACCACCACTAACCACCGCCCGCCGTCGACCGCCGCCCGCCGCCGCCGGCCGACCACCGCCCGCCGCCGGCCGACCACCGCCGGCCGACTGCCGCCGGCCGACCGCCGCCCGCCGACGACCACCGCCCGCGACCGTCGCCGCCGGCCGACCGCCGCTCGCCGGCGACCGCCGCCACCCGCCGCCGGCCGACCGCCGCCTCCTGCCGCCGACCGCCGCCTCCTGCCGTCGGGCGCCGCCCCAAGACCCGGTTAGTTTTTTTTTATTATAAATATATATGGGCTGAAGCCCAGTAGACCTATATAAAAAGCCCACTATGAAATTTGGGCTGAAGCCCATTAAGGAATGGGCCAGGCCCATTTTTAAATTGATATAGTGACTCTCATTTTTAATAACTGAAACAGTATTACTAAAGACAACCGAACTATTTTACTAAGGGCAGACCGAATTTAAAATCCGTTAGTAGCCAACTGTTTTGGCCGTACCGGGAGCAAACGAACTCGGAATTGAGTTCCGTTTGCGGCCACGGGTCCGTAATAAAACGATCTACGCAACAGTATAGATTTAAGGTATTTTTGAAATTACAAAATACCCCTTAAAGAGAGAAAACCACTAATTCACATCGAACTATGTTCGGAAAAAAAATCCCAGAAAAATTTAGGAAAAACTAACAAAATATTAGTAACATATTTTCAGGTTTCGAGCGTGATAAAGCTTCCTCATCAAGAATAAGAGTTTGCAACGGTTCAGGTAGGGGAGTTTTAACCAAGTTTCTTCATGCTAAATATCTGCTATAGATCATCGGTAAATTGCTATGAGTAGTAAATTGTGAAGTACGTGATCACTTGTTGGGTGTGGGTCTAGCCCTGGCGGAATGCCAGAAAGTACCTGGGTGTGGGTCTAGCCCTGGCGGAATGCCAGAAAGTACCTGGGTGTGGGTCTAGCCCTGGCTACAGGCCTAAAAGTTACCTAGGTGTGGGGCTAGCCTAGTCTGAGGACTAAAAGTACCTAGGTGTGGGGCTAGCCTTGTTGCGGACTAAAAGTACCCGGGTAAGGATTGAGATTCCTACCCTGGCCGGAAGAGCCAAAAAGGGAATCGGGTGATGCATGTTTTCTATTATTTACATTTCGTAGTCACGTTTACTGTTTTTCCGTACAAATATTTAGCATGAAATAAACTATGTCATGAGGTGAGTCAGTGGGTTGGACTCACCCCCCTACAGATGTTGTGCACCCTTCAGAGTCAAATCCTGCAGAACTGGAAGAGAACGGAGAGCGAGTAGTGAACGACCCAGAAGGAGTGGAGGACCCACTGTACACCCCTTTCTACGAAGATGCCGAAGCTGAAGCATGAAGTGTCGTCGAAATAAAAGAATAAATTTATTTTCCTTAGACTTTTGTTCTCATAAAATGTATCAAACAATGGTTATTTTAATGGAATGGCTCAGTTAAGTTCCAAATTTTGATGGAGCTTAGTTATACCAAGCTTTTATTTTCTAACACCTCAGTATTATACGGATCAAATAAATCCGTAAAATATCGGGGCGTTACAGCACCAGTAATAGGAGGGACTAAGGATTATCAGAGTATAGTAGAGAACAGGGTTACGAGGGAGTAACATAAGTTTAGGATTACTAGAGTTCAACTCGTGTCGCACTCTGGGTGGCTATGCGGGTTAATCGGATTAGGGCTGATTAACGGAACTTTCGGTGTGTCACCGGAACAGTTAATCAGGGATCCGATTGGAGCTAGAGATCCCGAACCCTAAAGATTCCACTCTGTCATTGCATATAAGAATTGTTCCCTAACATGGTTAGATACGTTGGATGCGAAGTAGTACGATGGAGCGCAAGCCCGGAGCCTAAGAACCTAATTCACATGTGTTAGGGGCCATAGGGGTATTTTGGTAAATACTGAAATATAGCTCAGAACATATTGAAAATGGATCTTAGAATGAGCAAAATAATTCCAGGAGCTCATAGGCGCTGACAGAACTCGATTCCGAGTAGCGCACCTCACTCAATCTCTCTTTCAGTTTTTCACTTTTCGTGAAGGGCGTTTTCGTCCAGAGTTCACGATAGACACTTGGAAACCCTAAAATCAATCCCCCCTTATCCTAATCTTATTAGGGCCGGCCCTAGCTTGCACATGGCACTAGGTGACCGGCCCTATATGAAGAATGGAGGGGGAGGGGCCGGCCTTATGTGTCTCTCCTCTCTAGAAAATCCGAACCTCTCCCTCTCTCCCTCTCTTTGTGGTTTCGGCCAAGGAAGAAAGAGGAAGAAGAAGGAGGAAGGAAGGAGAAGGAAGAAGAGAAAAATAGAAGGAGGAGATCTCACGGTTAGCCATCGTCTTCACAACGAATTCCTCTGTCGGCTCGTAATCCTTGCACTCAGAGACAGGATTTCGAGGATTCCTTAATTCGCAAAGGACAAGGTGCTATTCGACAGCTTCCCTTGCGATTCACATGTGGTTCATCATCATTTTGTTCTCTCCGGATCATAGATCCATAAGATATGATGATTCTAAACACCTAACTAGATATATGCATGTCTTCCGTAGATCGTAGTATGCCTCTAGGGTTTCCACACATATGTTAAGATCATAAATTTGCATGTAGATTGTTTTGTAAAATTAATTGTAATCAAACATACACCGTATGATCTTCGGATATATCTTTTGCTTCCGCTGCGACTCTGATAAGCGGATCCAATTCCAACAATTGGTATCAGAGCACGCTTTGGTGTATGTTTCATGCATGAATTCGTGAAAACATCATGTGAATATATGATGACATATGTTTTCGTCGGGGTTCGGCGTAGATCATGCATATGGATTGTGCTATGTATCGTCTTTTTGCAGGTGCCGCGCTGAATAATAATTTATGATTGCATGCCTCCGGGGGTCGGACCCCAGATTTAATTTTGCATTGATTATTATTATGCTTGTTGTTTTTTAAGGCTCCAGATGGGCGAGGGTGGAGGTTGACCACCCTCGGTTCCCTGGCCATGTTTCTAGGATTGTTTCCTTTTCTTTCTAGCAAAATTATACACGAACGAGCACTTACTCGGAGCGTGTTAGTTTTTCGGTCACAGGAAGAAGGAGATGATGCTACATCCACGGTTTGGGCAAGCGGTACCATGGCGTGCAAAGACCCGACGAAAGCGTGCACGTTGGTGATGATTGGGATCATCGTTGGAGATCGTACAGAACAGAAGAGCAGGATATCTTGGCTGTGTAATTCAGGTTCAGGGGTCAGACCCTGGACTTGATTCAGTTTGGATGCTATTTCTGTTGATTCTCTTTTCTTAGTGTTTAGAGAACCCCGATGATAATGTGATTATCTATCTTGCTTGTAAGTGTGTCTCTAGATCAGGCTTAGGGTTAGTACTAAGCTTATGGATTCATCGGTGTCTCTATATGGTTCTAACACGTGCGAATCCGATGGCTAGCTAAAAGGAAAGGTGGTAACCGCCCTCGTGGTAGTTCAGGTAGCCAAGTACTGTGCACCGAGATGGACACAGTGTTAGATTTGTTAAGAGATAACTAATGTCCCCATAAGAAGTATGATAACCCCAGTGGGATGGCCTTTCCCCACTTGGTCCTAGCGACCAAGTTAGGTTAGGATTTCACTGTGTGATACCCATTTCTAAATGACGTTTGATGGTAGTATGAACTCATCACGATTTAGTTATACCACCATTAGGTTGAGGTCCGGTGGAGGTTGTCGGATGTCTCTATTTGGCCAGCATCGAAACCTATAATGAGATGAGGTCTACTATGACATCAAACATCAAATTGTGAATGAGACATCATTCTAGTGGAAGTCCTTTTCATGTTGACCTTAGGCTAGGCTCCAGATCTTAGGATTATGGGCAAACTAGTGAGGTATCGGGATCCTTGGAATCTATGTATTATGATCCTTGCAAGAAAGGCGAAAGCTGAGTATTCGATGTAGGGACAATGATATTTTCCAAGGATACTAATGCTTTACGAGAAGGTTTGTAATCCTAGTGGGAGCACGGTAGACCAGAGTCTAAGTCTAGGAGGCTGTGACCTTTCTAGATATGCATAAAACCTCATAAAGAAGGGATGTGTAAGAGGTTCTCTCCAAAGGGGAGCCCCTGGCCTCCACAATCAATCGGCTGAGGGTCTGGGTGGGAGGTACATAGTTTGATATTTCCACCGGGTGAGAGTTGTGTTTTCTTTCCATACTGGTTCGCCTAGTGGTTTCCTTCGGGACATGGAAGATGTCGGTGGCAGTGGGTGACGGTTTTTTCCTGCACCGCGGGAGCCTATGAACCCCCCTACCAACACTACCTAGATTTGTAGGAAGCATCCGAAAGCTTGTTCTGAAGCCGCCGTTGTTGCACATACGGGTTACATAAAGCTGGCCAAAAGGAGACTGGGAGGTCTTTCAGTTTGCCATATGTAATTCTGATGAAGACTGGGTCGTAAACACCCCGTTGGCGGAAGCGGTTGCATGCTCTCATCAAGATGTTGTCTCCAATTCAAGGCCGATAGTCTCAGTGCTCCAACCCAGGGAATTTAGATTTTTAGATGTCACCACTTGAGGTGGTGAAGACATTCTGGCTGGAGTAGACATTATCTATTTCTAAATTCCATGAAATAGATTGTAGTAGACCCTAACTTTAGCTTTAAACCATTGTTTACAAAAATCATGAGCAAGCTCGACCCCCTTGCCTTCATCCTTAATGATAATAAACTTACGGGACCAAACTACGAGGACTAGAAGCGTAACATGATGCTCGTCCTAAGGGTTGGCAAACACATAATTGCCCTAAGTACCCCTCAACCGGCCATGCCGGGACCAAGTGCTACTGAGGCTCAGTTGAAGGAATGAAAAGACTGGCTAGATGCTGATGAGATGTACAAGTACTACATAGTGGCATCCTTGCAGACCGTCCTTCAGAAGCAAGTTGAAGACATGGCCTTCGCTTCAGACATGATGCTCTATCTAAAGGAAATGTTTGAGGGTCGTAGTCGGGTAACTTGTTACCTGACCATCAAGAAATTAATGTCCACGAAGATGGCAGAGGGGACTTTAGTTCGAGATCATATGCTGAAATTGTTTGGCTATGTGAATGAACTTGGTTTCTTCGATGTCATCTTGGATGCAGAGATCCAGACCGATATTTTCCTCGCGTCTCTATCAGGAACGTTTGAGGGCTTCGTTACCAACTTCAACCTTAACCGGTTGGAGATATCTAACGTAGAGCTCCTGGCGGCACTCCAGGCGGCAGAGGACGGGATGAAGGCAGACACCCAATCCCTGAACGTAGAGCGGAAGTCTTCTCTGAAAGCCAAAGGCAAGTTTCAGAAAAGAAAGTCTAAGAAGCCCGTGAAGATAGGCCAGGTGCAGTCGCAGGTTCCTAAGTAGGATGGTCCAGCGAAGCCCAAAGGAAAATATTTTCGATGCGGCAAGAAGGGGCACTGGAAAGACGATTGCCGTGCAACTCCCAAGAAGGCTGAGACAGGTATATCTCAAATCCACATAGTGGAATCCCTAGTAGCATTCAGTTGTTCTCCGGTCTCATAGATTGTGGATTCTGGTTCCACTAACCATGCTTGAAATAATTTGCAGGGGTTCAAGGAGACAAGAAAACTGGGTGATGGGGACATAATCCTAAGCATGGGAACTGAGGCCGTGGTAGAGGCTGAAACAGTTGGAGATATCGTTTTGCAGTTTCTTGATGGAAGAAGTTTATTACTTAGAGACATACTTTATGTACCGTCCTTGAGACGAAACATAATTTCTGTTTCCTTATTGAATAATGAAGGTTTTTCAGTTTTATTTGATGCTTCTGGTGTGTCAATTAAATTGAATGCTTCCTTTGTTTGTAAGAGGAAGATACATAATGGTCTCTATGTAATTAACTCCAATCCTAAGCAGGATAACATAACTGAAGCATGTGTGGTTAATTCATCTAAAAGGAAAAATCTCTCAGATAATCCAACACTTCTTTGGCATCTAAGGCTTGGACATATAGCCTCAGATAGGATTCACAAGTTGGTTAAGGTAGGACTTTTAAGTCTAGATATTTCAGAAAGCCTACCAACGTGTGAGTCTTGCCTAGAAGGCAAGATGACTAAAAGATCTTTCCGAGTCAAATGTAGCATATCTCAGGAGGTATTGGAGTTGGTACACACTGATGTATGTGGGCTCATAAGTATCCATGTCATAGGAGGCTTCGAGTATTTCATCACCTTTACGAATGATCACTCGAGGTTTGGATACATAGACCTAATGCAGCGGAAGTCTGAATCCTTTGATAAGTTCAAGGAGTTCAAAGCTGAAGCAGAAAAGCAAACGAGTAAAAGTATCAAGTCCCTTCGATCGGATCGAGGATGCGAATACCTATCGGATGAATTTATTGAGTACCTGCATGAGCATGTGATCGTATCCCAATTGACTACACCAGGGACATCGCAATAAAACGATGTATCTGAGAGGAGAAACCGAACTTTGTTAGACATATTTCGGATTATGATGAGTTATACAATATTGCCACCTAGTTTTTGGGGATATGCCCTAGAGACGGCAGCATATACTTTGAACTTTGCTCCATCAAAATCAGTACCTCTAACTCCTTGGGAGTTATGGTTGAAGCGAAAGCCAAGCCTACTGCACTTTAGGATTTAGGATTGTCCAGCACATGTGCGGAAGGACAAGCAAGATAAGATGGAGTCAAAGACTAAGGTATGTATGTTCGTTGGATATCCAAAAGGGACAAAGGGTGGTTTATTTTATGATCCTGAGGATAGAAAGGTTGTCGTCTCGACGAACGTCGTATTCCTGGAGCAGGATTATTTATTAGACCATAAGCCCACCAGTAAAGTAGTTCTTGCAGAATTGCTTGGTACTGATGGGAGTACACAGACAGAAAACGTAGTGGGAGCCGATACCACTAAGATAAACGATACTATAGAATCGACTCCTATGGAACCACCGCAGGCTCGTCACGGTGGGAGGACCACAAGTGTTCCTGATAGATACATTGGAGAAGCCTTTATGGTGGATCCAGAGTTTCAGGAGGATGATCCTTTGAACTATGACGAAGCGATGGTATCCTCTGACCATGCAGTATGGCAGAAAGCCATAGAGGCAGAACTGACATCGATGTCCCAAAACTCGGTCTGGACACATGTAACACCATCTCACAACATTAAACCTGTTGGGTATATATGGGTGTACAAAACAAAAAGTGGTCCGGATGGTACCGTTGAGACTTACAACGCTAGACTAGTCGCTAAGGGTTATACCCAGTGAGAAGGGATCAACTATGGCGAAACCTTTTCGCCAGTGGCTATGCTTAAGTCGATCCGGATTCTCTTGTCTATTGCAGCCCATTACGATTGGAAGATCTGGCAAATGGACGTCAAGACTGTATTCCTCAACAGGGATTTGGAAGAAGACATCTATATGTCTCAGCTTCCAAGGCTTTGTCGCAAAAGATCAGGAAAGTCTGGTGTGCAAGTTGCAAAGGTCCATTTATGAACGGATGCAAGTATCCAGAAGTTGGAACATGCATTTTGATCAAGCTATCCAGTCTTATGGATTTGAGCAGAACATGGATGAACCATGTGTTATAAAAGGAGTGATAAGACTGCAGTAGTTTTTTTAGTGCTTTACGTAGACGATATCCTGCTCATTGAAAACGATATTGGAACGTTGTCTACAGTGAAGGTGTGGTTATCCTCTCAATTTGGCATGAAAGACCTGGGTGAAGTGAGTTATGTTATGGGGATCAAGGTAACTCGAGATCGCCAGAACAAGACTCTCTCGCTGTCACAGTCAGCCTACATAGATACTATCTTGGTCAGATTCAGTATGCACAACTCCAAGAAAAGACTGGTTCCATTCAGATATGGAATGAAATTGTCCAAGGATTAGGGTCCTAAGACTCCTGAGGAGAGGGCAGAGATGCAGAAGATACATTATGCTTCGGCTGTAGGGAGTCCGATATATGCTATGTAGTGCACGAGACCAGATATATACTATGCAGTAGGTATGATGGGCAGATATCAGTCAAATCCGGGTCCAGGGCACTGGACTGCTGTGAAAAGTATACTCAAGTATCTTCGTAGGACGAGAGATTATGAGTTAGTTTACTCTTCACAGTAACTGATGTCGATTGGATATACGGATTCTGACTTTGCGTCAGATCCTGAATCTAGGAGATCGATGTCAGGGTTTGTGTATTCATTAGGAGGAGGAGCTGTCAGTTGGAGGAGCGTGAAGCAGGGATGCATCGCGGATTCGACGACATAGGCTGAGTACGTTGCGGCATACGAAGCAGCTAAGGAGGCGGTGTGGCTCAAGAAGTTCCTCACGGACTTATGATGCGTATCGGGAGCTCAAGATCCTATTATCCTTTACTGTGACAATAGTGGAGCGGTAGCACAATCCAAGGAGCCAAGATATCACCAGAAGAGCAAGCATATTGAGCGAAAATACTACATTATCCGGGACTTGCAGAAGCGAGGGGAGGTTGCAGTGACTCAGGTGGCGTCTGCTGATAACATGACAGACCATTTCACAAAGGCGTTACCGACCAAGGCTTTTGAGAAGCACGTGGATGCCATGGGAGTTAAGACTGTTGTTCCCCGCTAGGCCAAGTGAGAGATTGTTGTAGCTCGTGTGTCCTGAGCATGGATTTTCTGTATTAACATTAATAAAGATGACTTTGGTTATTGCTTTAATTAGAATACTACTTTGGTATATGTTAATACACATATAATAAAGGACCCTAGGGAACACAGTAGGCCACTGAGGCGCATGGTGGATCCATACTTGGGAGACCCAGTGGACCAGTTGTGTGTAGACCTAGAACTAGTTCATAGCTTAGGTGATGCCGATCGCTTCACTGAAAACAAGCTGTTGGTAGGCAGAGGATGTGGTGAAGTCTCCACCACGGGTACGTTGGATTCCCATTCACCTGACCAAGCACGATGATCGTATTGAACAGGAACCAAGACGGTGCACAGTTCAGTGATTCAGACACTGGTGTATAAACCATCTTACTACTATAGATAATCTGTCCTTAACCCTGAGGGACCATGTTCACTAGGCCAACCAGTTGTGTGGTGCTTTGATGTGCCAACGTGTGCGGACCTTCCATAGTCCAATACCACGGTACGTTGGGTTACCCGGCTGGCGCTTGAGTGACATGTAATCCCTACAGGTTATCTGACGTCCAGTATTGGATGGGTGCGTTTTGATGGGTCAATCTGTCCACACAATTAACCCAGGTCTAGTGGTTGTCAGTATGACTGACGACGTTCCGGATGCTAGGCATAGCACGGAAGGTGTGTGGTGTTATAGATGACAAGTTATCAAACCCTAGTCAGATGATCGATCGGGATCTGACGGTGCTCCCCACCGCCCGAGTCGTATCATGGCACCAGTAACATGAGGGACTAAGGATTATCAGAGTATATTTGAGAACAGGGTTACGAGGGAGTAACATAAGTTTAGGATCACTAGAGTTCAACTTGCGCCGCACTCTGGGTGGCTATACGGATTAATCGGATTAGGGCTGATTAACAGAACTTTCGGTGTGTCATCGGAACAGTTAATCAGGGATCCGGTTGGAGCTAGAGATCCCGAACCCTGAAGGTTCTACCCTATCGTTGTGTATAGGAATTGTTTCCCGTCCTGGTTGGATACGTTGGATGCGAAGTAGCGCGATGGAGCGCAAGCCAGGAGCGTAAGAACCTAATTCACATGTGTTAGGGACCGTAGGGGTATTTTGATAAATATTGAAATATGGCTCAGAACATATTGAATATGGATCTTAGAATGAGCGGAATAATTCCAGGAGCTCATAGGCGCTGACGGAACTCGATTCTGAGTAGCGCACCTCACTCAATCTCTCTTTCAGTTTTTCACTTTTCGTGAAGGGCGTTTTCATCCAGAGTTCACGATAGACATTTGGAAACCCTAAAACCGACCCCCCCTCATCCTAATCTTATTAGGGCCGGCCCTAGCTTGCGCATGGCACTAGGAGACCAGCCCTATATGAAGAATGGAGGGGGAGGGGCCGGCCTCATGTGTCTCCCCTCTCCAGAAAATCCGAACCTCTCCCTCTCTCCCTCTCTTTGTGGTTTCGGCCAAGAAAGAAAGAGGAAGAAGAAGGAGGAAGGAAAGAGAAGGAAGAAGAGAGAAAGAGAAGGAGGAGATCTCGCGGCTAGCCATCGTCTTTGCAACGAATTCCTCCGTCGGCTCGTAATCCTTGCACTCAAAGACGAGATTTCGAGGATTCCTCAATTCGCGAAGGACAAGGTGCTATCCGACAGCTTCCCTTGCGATTCACGTGTGGTTCATCATCGTTCCGTTATCTCCGGATCATAGATCCATAAGATATAATGATTCTAAACACCTAACTAGATGCATGGATGTCTTCCGTAGATCGTAGTATGCCTCTAGAGTGTCCGCACATATGCTAAGATCATAGATTTGCATGTAGATTGTTTTGTAGAATTAATTATGATGAAACATACACCGTATGATCTTCGGATCTATCTTTTGCTTCCGCTGCGACTCTGATAAGCGGATCCAATTCCAACAAGTATTAATGTTAGATGACACGCCCACGATGATGAAAGAGTCACTCGAAGTGGCTAGTCCCATCGCAATGGGAAGTACAACTTTCCTATAATTGATGATATTCTCCCCTGCGACCCCGATCAAATAGATAACCGAGAGCAGAAAACCTTCTAGGCTTGGCCTCAAGATAGCAAAAACCGAAAGATATAAGTGGTTCACAACGCTCTCTTCATCTGCGAGGACTCACCATAAAGTGATCGTTCCCACTCGAGCCAAGATTTTGAGGGGAGCATCTCGTAGGGTTTCGGAGCAGACAAGGTCTTCGCCTCAAAAATTGATTTCATTATTCTCTTGATTGACTAAAGAGTTGCCACTCGCCTTCCCCATCACAGTTGGAAGACTTTCTCCCTTTAATGATGGGTAAGACCGCCTTTTTCGAGAGGGCCCCATGAACGCTAGATTGTGGGTACGATTTTTTGGAGCAAACCTTCTCCACAAGATTAGTATGATTTTCTAGAGATGGTTCTTCCTCTCTTCTTTTCTCCTTCTTGGTGTAGATGTGAGTTGATGATGTTCGGTGAAGATGTTGAGGCGGTCGAACTTGGATTGTTTGTAGCCTGTCTGGATCTCTGTAGTACCAATTTGAGTTAATAAGTAAAAATTGACTAAGGAAAAAATTAAGAAAATGAAGATCATCTGAGAATGACGGTCACCAATTTGAGTTTTAGAAAATATACATATGCTCGCACTAAGATGTGCAGAAGATCAATCCTTGAAAGATCAGAAAAATATTTGGACTCCAATCACTACGAAACCAATTTGAGTTATTAAGTAGAAGTTGAGTAAGAAAAAATTCAAGAGAATGAAGATCATCTGAGAATGAAGATCACTAATTTGAATTTTAGAAAACAATACCTCTGCTCGCACCAAGATGTGTAGAAGATTAAACCTTAAAAGATTAGAAGAATATTTGGACTCCAATCTCTACGATACCAATTTGAGTTAATAAGTAGAAGTTAAGTAAGGAAAAAATTGAAAGAAAATAAAGATCATCTGAGAATGAAGATCACCAATATGAGTTTTAGAAAACAATATCTCTGCTCGCACCAAGATGTGCATACGATTAAACCTTGAAAGATTAGAAGGATATTTGGACTCTAATCTCTACCATTCCAATTTGAGTTTATTAGTAGAAGTTGTGTAAGAAAAAATCGAGAGAATGAAGAATATCGGGAATTATTTTTTTATGTGCGATCAGTACGAATTTGAGATAAGTATAAACATAGAAGTTGAGTAAGGAAAAAAAAGAACGAAGGAAAAATCAAGAGAGTGAAGATTACCGAGGAAAAAAAAATTGAAGTGCAATCCGCGAGCGGAGGAGCTACCGAACAGAGGATGTATCAACTATCGATGGGAGGACGATCATGGTTGATGAAAAGGGTTGAGTAGTAGTTGAGGCCGGAACAACGAAGATCACGCGGGAGGGTTTATGCTTTCCAGGTTAGGGGTTTTGGGCCGGATCGCGACAGTGATACTTACCAATTGGGATTTCGATTGAATGCGAGAAGTGGAGATCGTGGCAAAGAAGTTTTCCAAATGGGGGGGACTCCCGATGGAAAACCCCAAGCCTCCCATCATAATCTGCGACTCCCGATGGAAATCCCGATGGCGATGCCCCAAGGCCTTTCCGAATTGAAGGTGAAATCCCGATCGGGATCATCATGCCAATTGACGAAATTGGGATCGATGTGATCTTGTAATTCATCGGTGGGGCTGGAGCGATGAAAGGAAAGAGAAAAATGGAGTGATCATGAGAGGTGATTGCGGTTTTTTTTTTTTGAGTTCTGTCGATGGAGGCATACGTGAATCGCTGCGATTCACCGATGGAGGCTACGTGTAATGGAAGGTTATAATTAATTCGATGGGGTTGGAGGATGAAAGGAAAGAGAAAAGTGGTGGGAGACGTAATCGAAGGATGCGATTAATTAGATATGGTTGGAGCGATAAAACGAAGGAGGAAAGTGGAGGGAGGCATATTGGAATGTTGTGATTGATTAGATGAGATTGGAGCGATAAAAGGAAAGACGAAAGTGGAGGGAGGCTAGGTGTAATGGAAGGTTGTGATTAAGTTGATGGGGTTGGAGTGATGAAAGGAACGTGGAGTGATCGCAATTCACCATTGGAGGCTGTGTGTAATGACAGGTTATGATTAAGTTCGATGAGGCTGGAGGGATGAAAGCAAAGTGGAAAGTGGAGGGAGGCTAGGTGTAATGGAAGGTTGTAATTAAGTTCGATGGGGATGGAGTGATGAAAGGAAAGTGGTGGCCTTAAATTTAGGAATGATGGATAGATGTTTATTAAGTAAGTTCGGCAAGATTAATCTATCTCAGATGTTTTTTGTCGTGCGTAATAGAAGGTTGTGATTAATTTGCAGCAGATGTTGAAACAAACGGGCAGATTTATTGGTTCCTTTTTGTCGATTTGTTCTAGTTAGCTTGTCCTAATCATCAAAGACCGCCATAGCATGTTATATAGACTAGTGCATGCCCGTGCCTGTCGGCATTGCAGCGGGCCGCCTTCAGCGGCATCACATCTGTCGGTACTGCAGCGGGCTGCCTTTGGCGGTAACACACCTGAGCTCCTTCGGCAACAAAACACTTTCGACGACAACACCGACATTCATAGGGATACCAATTTCCTCGCTTGTGCCGATTGACACGAAGCGGGAGCCTTCGGCTCGACCAACTCCCCCTCCCCCTCTAATCGATAAATCACAGCTGTCTCTATTCGAACGGATTCCTCGTGGTCAACCCGATGGTTTAGGGCGGCCGAAATTTCAGCAGGCGGGTTTTTATAGCTCTTAATGCAAACAACGATCACGGGATGAACAATCAGGTTTAGTCAAGATTTTAGGGGTTTGTGCAATTTAAATGGGTCAGGATTTGAAACCAAGGGGAGGGAGTTGGTTGCCGGGGAAATAGAAATCGTGTATTGATTTTTGAACGAATGGTTGGATCTATTTGATTCATTTTTATCCAGTCAGCTTGCCTAGTTAGCTTCCGTTTTGTCTAGTCATTACAAAACTGACGTCCCTTGTTATATAGATATTGATTGTCACAAAACCCGACGTCCCTTGCTATTGCCTCCACCCTCGTCCTCCCTGTTCCGATTAGCCGTCATCCCCATCTTCCAATCTCGACGTCTTTGATGACCCTCAATGAGCTGAATGATCAAGTTGTCATGGCCGTTGGGACGAAGATCACATTGACGAGGAAAGGAATATGAGGACGAGGAGGAAAGGAAGAGAAGGGTAGAGACATGGATTGATTAGAGCATAGTGGAGGGTACTTAAGGTGGCGGGTCTGATCCATCAGAGCCATCCGATGATAGGGAACCCGACAAGTGAATTGCACTGACTTGATGGCCTTGATGGCTGTAGATGCATCCGTCACGCCACCTTACGGTACGGGACGCCGTATGGAATGTCTAGGGGGCTTACGATTGGGAGGCAATAAGGAGCCCAGAACGGCCGAGGCAGAGGGAACAGGCAAAACGGCTCCTCTGGGTAAAATGGACCGGTACATCGAGCGTTTCCTGAACCGGGTTTCCCTGGCCCTGGCCACCGTCGCCACCCTCTCCCTCCTCCACCTCTTCACCCACTCCTCCCTCTCCTGCGCCCCGCCCGCCCACCACCGCCACCACCACCAAACCCTAACCATCGCCCTCTCCCCCTTCCCCCGCTCCTCCTGCGACTCCGCCGCCCGCAACCACGTCACCCCCGAGAAGCGCTTCCAGAAGCTCCGCTCCTCCCGCGCCTGGCGCCGCCGCGTCGAATCCTTCTCCACCATCTTCCGCCACCTCCGCGACCTCGGCCTCCTCCGCAACGACTCCCACGCCCTCTGCGTCTCCGCCGGCGCCGGCCACGAGGTGGCCGCTCTGCAGGAATCCGGCGTCGCCGACGTCACGGGCGTCGACCTCGTGGACTTCCCGCCGCTGGTGAGTCGGTCCGACCCCCACAACCTCCCCTTCTTCGACAGCGTGTTCGACCTCGGGTTCAGCGCCGGGCTCGGCGGGGCGCTGTTCCCGGCACGGTTTGTCGCGGAGTTGGAGCGCACCGTCCGGAGGGGCGGCGCCTCCGTCCTCTTGGTGGATCGGTGCTCCGACGCCGAGGTGGAGGGTGTCAGGGTGCTGTTTCGGAGGTCAAGCCCATTGGGGGTGAGCAATGTCACGCTGGTCGGATCTGAAATGACACTGATTATAATGAGAAATAGCGGAAACCCGCCTTGATTCACATCCGGTTAGATCTTTGTATCTGTATAATTCTCATTGATTTATTTATTTTTTTATAGATTTACTCGAGATTCGAAAGCATAGAGGTTTGTGTGCAATATGAATTTTCCATTGGATTTTGATGTATGTAATTGAATTGGAATTTACATTTATCAAATTTCCCGAAAATTAGAGATAAAAACTTTTGCGCTATGATTTGAGCTGAACCATTTGCAATTCTGAGTGTTGGCTTCAAGAACAAGGGCACACATTTGGATTTTGTTAACAATTTGGCATGTATCAAAATGTAGCAACAATTACATGAGCGAATCCAATACCACTTCAAGAGCAAGAAGCAGATCCTTGGCCTCCCACGTGGGAAACAAGATAGCTCTTTATGCCGAAACCCATAGTCACTCCTTTTATTGATCATTCCTCCATAAGGGCTAACAATTTTGTTGATCATTGAAGACCCATCTTTAAATCTCTCTCATGTGTGAGCCGAACTCAATAGGCAATGGGTCCAAAGAAAAACTTAGGAAAATAAATTTTAAATGGAGGTAAACAATAAGAGATTCAAGAGTAAGGATAAAGAAAGGAAAGTGGAAAAACCTGACAAAATAAAGTGCAACTTTCAATTTTTCAAAATAACCGATTTAAAGAAAAATAATCTAGTTTTCTACACTTGCAACCTGGGATACATCGATACTTCGAAACATGTGTCGTACCCGTATCAGATACTTTCCGATACGACTCGATACGGCAGGATACGTATCTGATATGGCTAGGAAGTATCGAGATTTAAAAAAAAAAGATCCGATACTTTGGGGATATGGAATCGATACGTCGGGGATACGTGACCGATACGTCGGAATACATATGGATGGCTATGTAGTCCAAAATCCGTAAACCAGATTTGAACCCGATTGAAACTTCGGATATGGGTCTAAATTCCATACATAATCATTTGTTTAATGATATCATTTATATGTTTTGTTTTTTGGATGATGTATGTGATACTAACTTTGTATATTGTAATGGATGATGAATGCTATTGTTTTTTGCTAGAGTTTTGTAATGGACGATGAATGTGACACTTGCATAATGGTGTTAGCATTATTTTTTTGTAACGGATGAATGTGATTCTAGCTTTGTATTTTTTGGTTTTATTAGATGTAAATCATGTAATGAATGATGAACATGGTCATATTTAATTTTCAAATTATTCACTATTCATATTCTAACACAAAAATATATTATATTTAATTATATAATAATAATAATAATAATAATAATAATAATAATAATAATAATAATAATAATAATAAATTATATATGTATCATTGCCGTACTGCGTATCATAGTTTTTAAAAAATTCACGTATAGCTGTATCCGTATCCTCGTATCTGTATTGGTGCTTCCTAGCCTAAAACTTAAGCTCACTAAATCCTAAGAAGCACTGACACTGGTACGGGGACACGGGTATGACACGACATGGGTTCGCCGACACGACAAATCCTAAAAACGAAAGACACGAGTACAGCGGGGACACACGACAAAATAAATTAATATTTTTTTATTTATATTTTTGTGTGTTTACAATTCATAGATATTTCAATAATTGAAAAAATCTCATAGAAAACAACTAAATGAAAATTTAATGCATACTGAATCTCAATCGTTAGTTACATCAAGCCCGATCGGTGAATCGCACACAGCCCTAAATGGTACGGAAAAGAACGACTATGTTTCATTTTTGACTTCAACCTATCTGAAACCTTAGAGAATCAGATAAGTTAAAGCCAAAATTGAATCGTAACCGTCTATTACAACCAACCTGACAAGTGAATTACACTCAGACCCAAATGGCATGCAAAAGAACGACTGTGATTCAGTTTTGGCTTCAACCTATTTGATCCTCTGAGGTATAACCTCTGAGGATCAGATAGGTTGAAGCCAAAACTGAATCACAACAGTTTGTGACCCGACCCTATATTGAACAACCCATTAACCTGTCGTGTCCGGTGCGTGTCTGGCGAGTGTTCAACGAGTGTCTGGTCGTGTCCGGCTCCCGGAAGCACGTATGGGACAATTCACATGCGTGTCCGGCGAGTGTCGGTTTCCAACACATGTCCGACACGGGTACAGGGGGCCTAGGGAAGTGTCTGTGCTTCCTAGACCCAATCATATTATTATATTGAATATAAATTAAATCTGAGTTTTTGAGTTCATGATCCCCTAAGCAAATTTAAAATAACTACGGACTTGTTGCATCCAGAGATTCGAAAAGTAATGGTTTCGTTAGCATGTTTTTTTGTTATTTTGTGCACCTCTTTAGAGATTTGGCCCGATTCCTTTATTTACGTGTTTGTCAACCCTCGTTTCAGTTTCAACTTTTGATTTTTGTTTGACCCACCAGGGATCAGCTTTAGTGGTTTCACCGTTTCGGTATAGAGTTTGAGCGATTTGGTTTTGGACTTTTTATAAAGCCATTTCGGTATAGAGTTTGAGCGATTTGGTTTTGGACCTTTTATAAAAAAAATTAAAATAAAAAACCTAAAAAATAGGAAACATAGGGAAAATTTTAGAAAATTAATATAAATTTATGAAAATATTTTAGGAAGTACTTTATTGTATATTTATAGTTTGATAAGAATTTTTTTAAAAATTTGTTTGCGTATCCTCTTTGGATTGCTAAACCTTTTGAGATCCACACCCCCCCTTAATAATATGCTTTTTCAAGTAAACTTTTATCTCATATTTTACCATTTTCGTAATGTTATCTCAGATCAGTTTCATAGGTGATCTTACTTTTCCAATTCCGAAAGATTGTCCCAAAAACATCCAAATCCTAAATCCACCAAATTCCTTCTCTCTTTCACCATCCTGGCATACATATGTGTATACTTGTATATGTTTCCATTTGTACCTGTGTATTTACATCTGTACAGTCTTATTGCATCCTGCCTTATTGGTCCTTTTTTCTGTGTGGCATAGCCTTCTGGCGGTGAGTCTTGTCATTGTACTCAAATCTGACTCCAAATACACTGATAAGATTTGGGCTCATATTTCTTGGTCTACTATGCAATCAGATCTAGATTCACTTCAGGTTTCATTACCTTTTTCCAACCAGCAACCTTTAGATTAGCCTCAGAAAAATCCAAGCAGTAACCATCTAGTTTGCTTTTAAAAGCATGGACATATATTTTGC
Organism: Chamaelirium japonicum; assembly: GCA_947650365.1. NCBI lineage: Eukaryota > Viridiplantae > Streptophyta > Magnoliopsida > Liliales > Melanthiaceae > Chamaelirium > Chamaelirium japonicum. The sequence continues at coordinate 11,360,508 of OX393552.1, forward strand.
TGATCATTAGTTTCTTACCCGCATACAACTCTCTAAAGTAATCTATTTTCAGCCCATTTTCAGATCTAGGTAAAAACATATTAGAGCAAGCTGATCACTCTGATTCCTGATTGGAAGATTTTATAACTAAGTGAACCCAAATATCTTATTAAACTACAGGATTGTGTATCGCTAACCAGATATATTTAGAATCCCCTCCTTGATTGTACCAGGTGACCTACCCATGCGATACTTGCTTGTTTTTATCTAACCATCCATGGACTGATGGAAGAAGTCTAGTGCTCATTGCTCATCAGAGTCCTATATCGTTCCAGAGTTCAGTTTTAAAGTTTTAGTGATAATGTATATAAGAGACAAGTCGGCCAAGGAAGCATCATACTCATCCATGTTCAGTTTTAGAGTTTTAGTGATAAGTTCAGTTTTAGTGATCACTTGTAGGAATGACATAATACTCATCCATGTTCCACACGGCGACCAAGGAAGCATCGTATTTTAATCTCATTAAACCCTGAAGAGATTCGTTCTCGAGGATTGGAAGGCACTACGAGAAAGATTGATGCAAATCTTTTTCCGCGAGTGCAATTTGTAATTCCTTGTGGAATCAACAGCTTTCTCTTGGGTGCAGCTCATCCCTGAATTGAGATTATTCATGGATTGAGATTGTTGATTTGTGAGTTGTTTGGGTATGAAATCAAACTGAATGGGCAATAAAGTTTTAAAGGCATAGTTCCAAATAGTAGTAAGACCAAACTAGTTCTAAAAAGTACAATTATGGTGAGATTTGATGAGATTTAGATCATAATAATTAGGAAATCCCTAAAATAAGTTTCTATTCCATGCGTAAGGTGCACAAGTTGGAAGGTGGCTGTAGACTTGGTAATTGCTCATGCCAACAGGGTTTGCTGATATATGTTGTGTAGTGGTAATCAATGTTTGTGGTATACATGTTATGCATGTATATGATCCTTGTACATAGCCCTATAATATATTGGCTTATACTCCTCTAAAGTGTGTAATGCAACCTCATTATGGCATGAGTTTTGTAATTGTGTATCTATATAGTTCACGCCTGATGAGATTGGAGATTCACATGTCTAACGTTCCTTCGTAGGGCTAACATAATATATGTACCATCCCTCCCCAAATCGTTTGGTCACCAACTAACAGTGATTTGGCTATCTTCAATACTTTCTTGTTGGTATGATATCCTGGAGGGCATTTTTGTCTTATTTATTATGATTTGAGGTGGTTTGAATTGGGGTTTTTGGTTCGAGTCTTACTCGTCGATTTGCTGTAAGGGTTGACGATGATCACCATTGCATCTTTTTTTAGGGTTCCAGAATCTGTATCTAGGCATACTTGCTGCTCCTTGGTTCTCATAAGAGTCTTAGCATCTGTCACCACCACAGACTATATTCACTTCGCTGCTGAGTGCTCTCAATTGCCTCTGCAATTGTCTTCATCTAATCATCCATCCATCTCCGCTGCAAACTATTGTCGCCCGCACCCAATACCCCCTTTTATGGGGAAGACAACATAATTTAATTAGGCGGTCATGTCAACGTACTTTGTGGTTTAATCTTTATCTCCATCTAGCGTGATAAACTTTGGGGTACTCTCGTTGGAACTTCCGAACTTGGATCTTCACCAAACTATTGTAGTTTCAACTTTATGTATTACTTGATTTATGTTGTCCATCTGTGTCTTTTGTGTGCTTTCGGCTGTCCAGTTATTGATTTGTGGCCATCTGTACCTTTAATTTTGCTCTGTTCATAGTAAAAAGTAACTATCTATAGTGTTGCTTTTGTGTGTGTGTCACTGTTCAAAAACTCAGAAAAACTCGGCCGAGTCGGACCGAGTCGACTCGACTTGGACAGATTTTGAGTCGAGTTATTTGGCAGAGTCGGAACGAGTTTGGAGAAAACTCGGCTGAGTCGGAGCGAGTTTACTCGACTTGGCTGAGTTTTGAGTCGCTGGACAATGTGGTGTGTGTGTGTGGTTGTGTGGATGTAAATAATGAGGTGGTGATATAACATCATCGAAATGTTATCTCTGATAAGAATTGTTTCATAAATAATGAGGTGGTGTATTAGAAGTGTTGACGCAAGTTTTTGGTTATTTAGGCTCATTAGTCAGCACTTCAGTATGGGTCCAATTGATGGTCCATTGGGTAAAGTAAGTGCCAACCCTGTATAAAATTGTATTTCATAATGACCTGTGTTTTTTTTTTCTTGGGAGTTGGAACTAGGGGTGGCAATGGGTTGGGTCGGGTTCGTGTCTAGTTTCGGGTCGTGTCCAAAACCCCTAGACCCGGACCCGGACCCGACCTGTTTAACTAATCGTGTCTAGACCCTACACCCGTACCCGACCCGGTTATAAAAGGGGAGACCCGACCGACCCGTTTACCACACGGGTCTATTCAGTTGACCAGATCCGACCCAACGGCCCAACCGACCCGATATGACCTGCTGGTACTACATACTACAGTATCGGATTGCGGGTAGACCCGACCCGACCTGACACGAACTGCTGAATTTTAAACGGGTCTTCCCCGGTCTACCGTGTCCAGACCCTAAACCCGGACCGTCCCGTTTATTAAACAGGTCTACCGTGTCGACCCGTTTACAAACCGAACCAGTTTAACCCAGATCCAGACCCGCTAACTTTGTGTCGGATCCGAAATTGCCAGCCCTAGTTGGAACTATTGGGAAATTGGTTCATTATCATGCTCTTCCCAGAAAATCGCCTATGCTTCCTCTATGGAAACATTGCTTTCACCATGAGGGTGGGGGAGGTATAATCGGATTTACAAGTCTTAGGGCCTGTTTGCTTTTCAGACGCACAAGGTAAAGGTTAATAAGTCGGATGAGGGCTAGTAAATCTACCAAAACCACTTGTACCTTGTTTCTATTCACAGGTAAAGTAAATCATTACTTCTGGACAACTAGTTGGATTGATTAGTAAAGTAAATTAGAAAGTAAAATTGTCGCTGCTGCCGCCATGCCGATCGTCGTCCACCATCCCCCATCGGTCACCGACAAACCCCCCCCCATTGCCCCACCGGCCATCGTCCATCACCCCTATTGGCCACCAACAACCCGCCGCCGTCCACCACTCCCGTCAAGCACTGGCCGCCCACTGCCGCTGCCCTGTTTGCCACCACCCACCACCACTCGCCTCTCCCCACATGCGGGTAGGTTCCAGTTGAATCATGCTCTGAGTGTGGGTAGGTGTTAAGTGGATAGTTGCCTTGAGGTTGGTTAAGATTTTATTTTTTTCTATAAAAGTTAGGAATGTTGAGAACTTCACTTTCTCAATTTGAGGAATATAGATCGAGAACAACTACTGGGATTTATGGTGAAGAGACAATACAGAGCTCCTATTCATCACAAACTTCGGTAGACTCTCAAACCGGCCACTTCTATTATAGAAGAATACTTACAATATTTATCTCTTTCACTGGAACACCCCACACTTCTTATTTCTTCATTTTTTTTTTTGGTTCATAGCAAGGGGGAGGTCACAATCGGATCTCCAAGAGGTGTCACAGGCAGGCGCAACCAAAGAAACCGCCACCCTGGCGGGGATGGAAACACCGCATATCGGTGGGGGACTCCAAAGAAAGAGGGGAGAGGAGATGGCACAATTGACAACGATCAAACACCGCTCACAAACGGGACATCCACAAACACCACCGCACACCGGCGGGTATACAAAGATAAAATCCCAGCAAAGGGATCAAAACAAGTCATTCAAATTACCAAAATTTGGACTACCGCCAGCTTCCGCAGCTCGGCCACCTCGAGGAGGAATCACAGCAGGTACTCCGGGCCTTCGTCGGATCCGTCGCCACCGCCACTAACCACCGGGAGCCGCTCGACGGAGGCGATCTGGACAAACCACCGGCGGAATCTCGACGACGGGGCCAGATCTGCACTTTGCCCCAAGAGCCTGCACCCCTGTCGCCAAGTTGGGCCATCGATCCAAGCTGTGGTAACCCTCACGATCTCATCTAAATGAACACAAAACTGTCGGCTGGAGAGATGCCCCCATATACAAAGGGAGAAGGAAGGGGCCAGATCCTGACCCCACCGTAGCCCTCGATGAGTTCTCGGCCTCCCCGGAGCCGCCGCCGGCATCCAAGGAGGCCAAGAGATGGGAGGCCAGGGGAGAAACCCTAACCCTAAGGAGAAAAGGAAAAAAAACAGAGACGGTGCGCAAAGCCTTAAGAGTCTTATTTCTTATTCTTCACTTGCTCACTTTACATGACCCAACTCACAAACACCATACATCGACTTGACAGTGACTCATAGAATCTCAACATGACTTACTGAATTTCACAACATGTAGACTTCCCACATAACTCATATACTTGTGCAAATGACTCTTTGACCCACATACATGTATTCACCTTTGAAATCATCATACTCTTATGTGACTCATCACGACGCACACTAAAGACATCACATACATTAGGAAATCAACATTTGCGAGAAATAGACGATCGTCAAGGACAGTAGCCTCATTCGCGGAGACACAACTCTTGTCCAGCTTTCAGGTCATCGCAGCTGACATCGGGATTCATGGTGCGGAAATCCTCGCTTGTCAAGTTGTTCTTCGTCTGGATTGCCATGCAGGTGTCACCATTGGCCTCCCACGTGGGAAACAAGATAGCTCTTTATGCCGAAACCCATAGTCACTCCTTTTATTGATCATTCCTCCATAAGGGCTAACAATTTTGTTGATCATTGAAGACCCATCTTTAAATCTCTCTCATGTGTGAGCCGAACTCAATAGGCAATGGGTCCAAAGAAAAACTTAGGAAAATAAATTTTAAATGGAGGTAAACAATAAGAGATTTAAGAGTAAGGATAAAGAAAGGAAAGTGGAAAAACCTGACAAAATAAAGTGCAACTTTCAATTTTTCAAAATAACCGATCTAAAGAAAAATAATCTAGTTTTCTACACTTGCAACGTGGGATACATCGATACTTCGAAACATGTGTCGTATCCGTATCAGATACTTTCCGATATGACTTGATACGGCAGGATACGTATCTGATATGGCTAGAAAGTATCGAGATTTAAAAAAGAAAGATCCGATACTTTGGGGATATGGAATCGATACGTCGGGGATACATGACCGATACGTCGGGATAAATATGGATGTCTATGTAGTCCAAAATCCGTAAACCAGATCTGAACCCGATCGAAACTTCGGATATGGGTCTAAATTCCATACATAATCATTTGTTTAATGATATCATTTATATGTTTTGTTTTTTGGATGATGTATGTGATACTAACTTTGTATTTTGTAATGGATGATGAATGCTATTGTTTTTTGCTAGAGTTTTGTAATGGACGATGAATGTGACACTTGCATAATGGTGTTAGCATTACTTTTTTGTAACGGATGAATGTGATTCTAGCTTTGTATTTTTTGGTTTTATTAGATGTAAATCATGTAATGAATGATGAACATGGTCATATTTAATTTTCAAATTATTCACTATTCATATTCTAACACAAAAATATATTATATTTAATTATATAATAATAATAATAATAATAATAAATTATATATGTATCATTGCCGTACTGCCTATCATAGTTTTTAAAAAATTCACGTATAGCTGTATCCGTATCCTCGTATCTGTATTGGTGCTTCCTAGCCTGAAACTTAAGCTCACTAAATCCTAAGAAGCACTGACACTGGTACGGGGACACGGGTATGACACGACATGGGTTCGCCGATACGACAAATCCTAAAAACGAAAGACACGAGTACAGCGGGGACACACGACAAAATAAATTAATATTTTTTTATTTATATTTTTGTGTGTTTACAATTCATAGATATTTCAATAATTGAAAAAATCTCATAGAAAACAACTAAATGAAAATTTAATGCATACTGAATCTCAATCGTTAGTGACATCAAGCCCGATCGGTGAATCGCACACAGCCCTAAATGGTATGGAAAAGAACGACTGTGTTTCAGTTTTGACTTCAACCTATTTGAAGCCTTAGAGAATCAGATAAGTTAAAGCCAAAATTGAATCGTAACCGTCTATTACAACCAACCTGACAAGTGAATTACACTCAGACCCAAATGGCATGCAAAAGAACGGCTGTGATTCAGTTTTGGCTTCAACCTATTTGATCCTCTGAGGTATAACCTCTGAGGATCAGATAGGTTGAAGCCAATACTGAATCATAACAGTTTGTGACCCGACCCTATATTGAACAACCCATTAACCTGTCGTGTCCGGTGCGTGTCTGGCGAGTGTTCAACGAGTGTCTGGTCGTGTCCGGCTCCCGGAAGCACGTATGGGACAATTCACATGCGTGTCCGGCGAGTGTCGGTTTCTAACACATGTCCGACACGGGTACAGGGGGCCTAGGGAAGTGTCTGTGCTTCCTAGACCCAATCATATTATTATATTGAATATAAATTAAATCTGAGTTTTTGAGTTCATGATCCCCTAAGCAAATTTAAAATAACTACGGACCTAAGAAGCACTGACACTGGTACGGGGACACGGGTACGACACGACACGGGTTCGTCGACACGGCAAATCCTAAAAAATGAGGACACGGGTACGACAGGGACACGACAAAATAAATTAATATTTTTAAATTAATATTTTATGTGTGTTTGAAATTCATATATATTTCAATAACCGAAAAAACCACATAGAAAATAACTAAAATAAAATTTTAATGCATACTGAATCGCTATCTTTAGTTACATCCCCGATCGGTGAATCGCAGACAACTCTAAATGGTATGGAAAATAGCGGTTGTGTTTCAGTTTTGACTTCAACTTATCTGAAACTTCAGAGGATAAGATAAGTTAAAGCCAAACCTGAATCATAACCGTTCATCATAACCATCCTGACAAGTGAATCACACTCAGGCCCAAATGGCATGCAAAAGAACAGTTGCGATTCAGTTTTGGCTTCAACCTATCTGATTCTCTGAATAACCTCAGAGAATCAGATAGGTTGAAGCCAAAACTGAATCACCACAGCTTGTAACCCGACCCTATATCGAACAGTTCGTCAACCCGTAGTGTCCCGAGTGTCCGAGGAGTGTCCGATGAGTGTCCGGCGAGTGTCTGAGGAGTGTCCGACCGTGTCCGGCTCCCGGAAGCACGTAGGACACGGCACATGTGTGTCCGGTGCGTGTCCGGCAAGTGTCCGACGAGTGTCGGTGTCCGACACGTGTCCGACACGGGTACGGGAGGCCTGGGGAAGTGTCCATGCTTCCTAGCTACGGGCTTGTTGCATCCAGAGATTCGGAAAGTAATGGTTTTGTTAGCATGTTTTTTTGTTATTTTGTGCACCTCTTTAGAGATTTAGCCCGATTCCTTTATTTACGTGTTTGTCAACCCTCGTTTCAGTTTCAACTTTTGATTTTTGTTTGACCCACCAGGGATCAGCTTTAGTGGTTTCACCGTTTCGGTATAGAGTTTGAGCGATTTGGTTTTGGACTTTTTATAAAGCCATTTCGGTATAGAGTTTGAGCGATTTGGTTTTGGACCTTTTATAAAAAAATTAAAATAAAAAACCTAAAAAATAGGAAACATAGGGAAAATTTTAGAAAATTAATATAAATTTATGAAAATATTTTAGGAAGTACTTTATTGTATATTTATAGTTTGATAAGAATTTTTTTAAAAATTTGTTTGCGTATCCTCTTTGGATTGCTAAACCTTTTGAGATCCACACCCCCCCTTAATAATATGCTTTTTCAAGTAAACTTTTATCTCATATTTTACAATTTTCGTAATGTTATCTCAGATCAGTTTCATAGGTGATCTTACTTTTCCAATTCCGAAAGATTGTCCCAAAAACATCCAAATCCTAAATCCACCAAATTCCTTCTCTCTTTCACCATCCTGGCATACATATGTGTATACTTGTATATGTTTCCATTTGTACCTGTGTATTTACATCTGTACAGTCTTATTGCATCCTGCCTTATTGGTCCTTTTTTCTGTGTGGCATAGCCTTCTGGCGGTGAGTCTTGTCATTGTACTCAAATCTGACTCCAAATACACTGATAAGATTTGGGCTCATATTTCTTGGTCTACTATGCAATCAGATCTAGATTCACTTCAGGTTTCATTACCTTTTTCCAACCAGCAACCTTTAGATTAGCCTCAGAAAAATCCAAGCAGTAACCATCTAGTTTGCTTTTAAAAGCATGGACATATATTTTGCTGATCATTAGTTTCTTACCCGCATACAACTCTCTAAAGTAATCTATTTTCAGCCCATTTTCAGATCTAGGTAAAAACATATTAGAGCAAGCTGATCACTCTGATTCCTGATTGGAAGATTTTATAACTAAGTGAACCCAAATATCTTATTAAACTACAGGATTGTGTATCGCTAACCAGATATATTTAGAATCCCCTCCTTGATTGTACCAGGTGACCTACCCATGCGATACTTGCTTGTTTTTATCTAACCATCCATGGACTGATGGAAGAAGTCTAGTGCTCATTGCTCATCAGAGTCCTATATCGTTCCAGAGTTCAGTTTTAAAGTTTTAGTGATAATGTATATAAGAGACAAGTCGGCCAAGGAAGCATCATACTCATCCATGTTCAGTTTTAGAGTTTTAGTGATAAGTTCAGTTTTAGTGATCACTTGTAGGAATGACATAATACTCATCCATGTTCCACACGGCGACCAAGGAAGCATCGTTTTTGAATCTCATTAAACCCTGAAGAGATTCTTTCTCGAGGAATGGAAGGCACTATGAGAAAGATTGATGTCAATCTTTTTCCACAAGTGCAATTGGTAATTCTTTGTGGAATCAACAACTTTCTCTAGGTTGCAGCTCATCCCAGAATTGAGATTATTCATGGATTGAGATTGTTGGTTTATGAGTTGTTTGGGTATGAAATCAAACTGAATGGGGAATAAAGTATTAAAGGCATAGTTCCAAATAATAGTAAGACCAAACTAGTTCTAAAAAGTGCAATTATGGTGAGATTTGATGAGATTTAGATCATAATAATTAGGAAATCCCTAAAATAAGTTTCTATTCCATGTGTAAGTACACAAGTTGGAAGGTGGCTGTAGACTTGGTAATTGCTCATGCCAGCAGGGTTTGGTGATATATGTTGTGTAGTGGTAATCAATGTTTGTGGTATACATGTTATGCATGTATATGATCCTTGTACATAGCCCTATAATATATTGGCTTATACTCCTCTAAAGTGTGTAGTGCAACCTCATTGTGGCATGAGTTTTGTAATTGTGTATCTATATAGTTCACGCCTGATGAGATTGGAGATTCACATGTCTAACGTTCCTTCGTAGGGCTAACATAATATATGTACCATCCCTCCCCAAATCGTTTGGTCACCAACTAACAGTGATTTGGCTATCTTCAATACTTTCTTGTTGGTATGATATCCTGGAGGGCATTTTTGTCTTATTTATTATGATTTGAGGTGGTTTGAATTGGGGTTTTTGGTTCGAGTCTTACTCGTCGATTTGCTGTAAGGGTTGACGATGATCATCATTGCATCTTTTTTTTAGGGTTCCAGAATCTCTATCTAGGCGTACTTGCTGCTCCTTGGTTCTCGTAAGAGTCTTAGCATCTGTCACCACCACAGACTATGTTCACTTCGCCGCTGAGTGCGCTCAATTGCCTCTGCAATTGTCTTCATCTAATCATCCATCCATCTCCGCTGCAAACTATTGTCGCCCGCACCCAATACCCCCTTTTATGGGGAAGACAACATAATTTAATTAGGCGGTCAAGTCAACGTACTTTGTGGTTTAATCTTCGCCTCCATCGAGCGTGATAAACTTTGGGGTACTCTCGTTGGAACTTCCGAACTTGGATCTTCACCAAACAATTGTAGTTTCAACTTTATGTATTGCTTGATTTATGTTGTCCATCTGTGTCATTTTTGTGCTCTCTTCTGACCAGTTATTGATTTGTGGCCATCTGTACCTTGTCTTCCTTCCTTGTAATTTTGCTCTGTTGATAGTAAAAAGTAACTATCTATAGTATTGATTTTGTGTGTGTGTGTGTGTGTTTCACTGTTTAAAAACTCAGAAAAACTCGGCCGAGTCGACTCAACTTGAACAGATTTTGAGTCGAGTTATTCGGCAGAGTCAGAAGGAGTTTGGAGAAAACTCGGCTGAGTCGGAGCGAGTTTACTCGACTTGCCTGAGTTTCGAGTCTTTGGACAATGGGGTGTGTGTGTGTGTGGTTGTGTGGATGTAAATAATGAGGTGGTGATATAACATCATCGAAATGTTATCTCTGATAAGAATTGTTTCATAAATAATGAGGTGGTGTATTAGAAGTGTTGATGCAAGTTTTTAGTTATTTAGGCTCATTAGTCAGCTCTTCAGTATGGGTCCAATTGATGGTCCATTGGGTAAAGTAAGTGCCAACCCTGTATAAAATTGTATTTCATAATGACCTGTGTTTTTTTTTTCTTGGGAGTTGGAACTAGGGGTGGCAATGGGTTGGGTCGGGTTCGTGTCTAGTTTCGGGTCGTGTCCAAAACCCCTAGACCCGGACCCGGACTGTCTAGACCCTACACCCGTACCCGACCCGGTTATAAAAGGGGAGACCCGACCGACCCGTTTACCACACGGGTCTATTCAGTTGACCAGATCCGACCCAACGGCCCAACCGACCCGATATGACCTGCTGGTACTGCATACTACAGTATCGGATTGCGGGTAGACCCGACCCGACCTGACACGAACTGCTGAATTTTAAACGGGTCTTCCCCGGTCTACCGTGTCCAGACCCTAAACCCGGACCGTCCCGTTTATTAAACAGGTCTACCGTGTCGACCCGTTTACAAACCGAACCAGTTTAACCCAGATCCAGACCCGCTAACTTTGTGTCGGATCCGAAATTGCCAGCCCTAGTTGGAACTATTGGGAAATTGGTTCATTATCATGCTCTTCCCAGAAAATCGCCTATGCTTCCTCTATGGAAACATTGCTTTCACCATGAGGGTGGGGGAGGTATAATCGGATTTACAAGTCTTAGGGCCTGTTTGCTTTTCAGACGCACAAGGTAAAGGTTAATAAGTCGGATGTGGGCTAGTAAATCTACCGAAACGACTTGTAATTCTGATTTCCTTTCTCCTTGTTTCTATTCACAGGTAAAGTAAATCGTTACTTCTGGACAACTAGTTGGATTGACTAGTAAAGTAAATTAGAAAGTAAAATTGTCGCTGCTGCCGCCATGCCGATCGTCGTCCACCATCCCCCATCGGTCACCGACAAACCCCCCCCCATTGCCCCACCGGCCATCGTCCATCACCCCTATTGGCCACCAACAACCCGCCGCCGTCCACCACTCCCGTCAAGCACTGGCCGCCCACTGCCGCTGCCCTGTTTGCCACCACCCACCACCACTCGCCTCTCCCCACATGCGGGTAGGTTCCAGTTGAATCATGCTCTGAGTGTGGGTAGGTGTTAAGTGGATAGTTGCCTTGAGGTTGGTTAAGATTTTATTTTTTTCTATAAAAGTTAGGAATGTTGAGAACTTCACTTTCTCAATTTGAGGAATGTAGATCGAGAACAACTACTGGGATTTATGGTGAAGAGACAATACAGAGCTCCTATTCATCACAAACTTCGGTAGACTCTCAAACCGGCCACGTCTATTATAGAAGAATACTTACAATATTTATCTCTTTCACTGGAACACCCCACACTTCTTATTTCTTCACCTTTTTTTTTTTTGTTCATAGCAAGGGGGAGGTCATAATCGGATCTCCAAGAGGTGTCACAGGCAGGCGCAACCAAAGAAACCGCCACCCCGGCGGGGATGAAAACACCGCATACCAGCGGGGGACTCCAAAGAAAGGGGGGAGAGGAGATTGCACAATTGACAACGAACAAACACCGCTCACAAACGGGACATCCACAAACACCACCGCACACCGGTGGGTATACAAAGATAAAACCCCAGCAAAGGGATCAAAACAAGTCATTCAAATTACCAAAATTTGGACTACCGCCAGCTTCCGCAGCTCGGCCACCTCGAGGAGGAATCACAGCAGGTACTCCGGGCCTTCGTCGGACCCGTCGCCACCGCCGGCCACTAACCACCGGGAGCCGCTCGACGGAGGCGATCTGGACAAACCACCGGCGGAATCTCGACGCCGGGGCCAGATCTGCACTTTGCCCCAAGAGCCTGCACCCCCGTCGCCAAGTTGGGCCATCGATCCAAACTGTGGTAACCCTCACGATCTCATCTAAATGAACACAAAACTGTCGGCTGGAGAGATGCCCCCATATACAAAGGGGGAAGGAAGGGGCCAGATCCTGACCCCGCCGTAGCCCTCGATGAGTTCTCAGCCTCCCCGGAGCCGCCGCCGGCATCCAAGGAGGCCAAGAGATGAGAGGCCAGGGGAGAAACCCTAACCCTAAGGAGAAAAGGAAAAAACAGAGACGGTGCGCAAAGCCTTAAGAGTCTTATTTCTTATTCTTCACTTGCTCACTTTACATGACCCAACTCACAAACACCATACATCGACTTGACAGTGACTCGTAGAATCTCTACATGACTTACTGAATTTCACAACATGTAGACTTCCCACATAACTCATATACTTATGCAAATGACTCTTTGACCCACATACATGTATTCACCTTTGAAATCATCATACTCTTATGTGACTCATCACGACGCACACTAAAGACATCACATACATTAGGAAATCAACATTTGCGAGAAATAGACGATCGTCAAGGACAGTAGCCTCATTCGCGGAGACACAACTCTTGTCCAGCTTTCAGGTCATCGCAGCTGACATCGGGATTCATGGTGCGGAAATCCTCGCTTGTCAAATTGTTCTTCGTCTGGATTGCCATGCAGGTGTCACCATTGGCCACCAAGTAGTGCTTCCCGCAGCCGGGAGTTGGCGGTGGTTGTGCAGGGGCCGCAGACCCGTCTCCTAATAAGTACTCACAAGGAAACAGAGCTGATTGCCATAACGGATAATGAGGAAAGGTAGTCGGGACTTCATCAGACCACAACTACTTCAATACCCACATAGTTCAGCTCCACTCTTCTATGAAAGAACAATACTTCGCTCTAACAGGTGTGGGAGTGCGCGGTTCCTCTGTACGATGTGAGCCTTTGGATGAATGTCACTAGTGATATTCAACCGTTCAGAGTTCTGACAGGATATCATCCAATGGTTCACATTGGACAGAGGAGCCGCACACTCTAACACATGTTGGAGCGAAGTATTAATCGTTCTTTATGAAAAATCCGCCGAAAACATCAAGTGCAAAGAATAGTCTAAAAACTTACAGGAACATCTCCTCTCGTTGGCCGCGGAGATGGTGAGGAGAGAGAGGAGGGCCAACTGAAGTGCAACCATGGCCATCTTCATCCTTCAACAGTAGTGATTCTAAAGCTGATATATGGGTGCATCACCAACCCCCATCTTTATATAGAGTATGGTCCTAGGAGGCTAGGATGGATGGGTCCAACAACAAAGAAACAGACTCAATGAACCTATTCTGGCTGTAAAATTAATAGAGCTTGAAATGGTCATTATGGAAACTATAATATAAGCCGGGGGCCCTAACGTGCCCCCCCCCCCCCCCTCGCTGGACAAAAACCCATCTCTCTCATCCCTCTCTAGATGACACGAGAAAACTCAAAAGAGAACCAGTCTCCCTCTCTAAGGAATCGCTCCCTAGCGTGGCTCGCTGGACAAAAAACCCATCTCTCTCATCCCTCTCTAGATGACACGAGGAAACTCAAGAGAGAACCTGTCTCCCTCTCTAAGGAATCGCTCGCTCGCTCTCTCTTTCTGGTTTGGTTTTTTTTTTTGAGCGAGGTGGGGGTGTGTCCGGTGAGTGGGTCCCGGGGATTGTCTGGTGGTCCATGATGTATGAGCCTTTTATATTTGCTTCTAATGCAGTGACACAAAGCTTTAAGTATTGTATGGCATAGGGAAGCTTTTACCATGGCAGGCTGAAACGTTCAAGCCGCTGAATTTTAATGAGATTTTGGTCGGCCGGAGATTATCACGAGCACTAGTTGGTCATCCAATACTCACCCATGTTTCCCTATCCTTTCTTATCAAAGTCAAGTCACTCTATTGGACACCCTAGTAGTAAATAAAAAAGAGGACTTAGTCATAAATCCATGACAAAAGTATCAACTTGCAATAATTTCTTATGCAAGTACAAAGTACCGTATTACATTAGGTACCTCTCAAAATCCCGCTGATCCAAAGTGAAAAAAAAAACCGATAACAATATTCAACCGAAGTTCATCAAATTTGCATTTCCTACCATATGCATCAAGTGAATCCGGATGCTTTCTTGCACGAAAAGCAATTGAAATCAATCTAGATCATCGATTTAAAACCTCAGAACAATCTCTTTCTTATTGCATATTTTTTCTTAGAAAAAAAATATATCAACCGAACAAATAATTACTCTTTTTTACCGGATTATTACTCTTTATGTGCGCGATAGAATCGGCTTCGCTTCGTATAGTTAAAGGCACTTTTTTGTCACAAAAATTCATATTGTGATCAGATGAGCAAAAAACTATTTTTTGTTACAAAAAAGATCATATTGTGATCGGTTGTATATAAATGTTATTTATAATAAGCTATAATCAATCTACAATTAAGACATTTTACCATAGCAAATCGTTATTATTTGCTACTAGATTATTACTCTTTATTAGTTGTTACTTTTTGCTATAGGTAATTAGATTGTTACACTTTATATGTAGAGGTAAAATCATCATTTAATTTTTTTTGTTATTACTTGTGTGTGACAGATGAAGTGCATGCTAACCAAAGTCCAACCATAGGGACTTAACGTTAAGTGCAAACTTTTCTTGTCCTTAATGTTCAATAAAAACTTTTTAAGGACCTAGCACCAATTTTCTCAAATAAAAATATCTAAAAAATCTACAAAATGCAGATAAGTTGTACCTTACTCCTGTTGTGTTGTTATCCTCCCCAACCCGGGTGCTGCGCCACCCAAGGCTCGTCCGCCACCCACATCATTCGGCACCTTCATCCACCTTTTCCTCCACCTCCACCACTACCACGGCGCCCCTCCACCCCACTAATTCCCCTCTCCACCTCCACCTCCGCCTCCACCTCCACCATTATCTCCTTCCTCATCCTCCATCGCCCACCTCTGCCCAACTGCTTCCTATCCAACTCCACCTTCGACCTCTAATGACTCTTGAACCCCATTAGAAAGAGTTTTTACTTTTTAGAGCATCTCCAATCCTACATCAAATGACCCATCATGTTTAAATTTGATGGCAGAAGAGTTAAACAGCGGCTCCAGCCCTACACCAAATTTTTATCAAATTTCTCTATCAGATTGGTAGGATTGGGAGCCCCCATCTATTTTCTACATCAAATCCCAGCGGCTATATTCTACCCCCAAGAGTCATATCCGAGCTCTTCCTCCGGTAGGCACTTGCAACTCCATTGATCAAGCGAGCACATGCATCTCCACTCCGGCGACTGCGAGCCCCTTTGACGATTTGGTGTAGGATTGAGTGCTCCACATCAAATTAGTTTTTATCAGATTTGATGTAGGGTTAGAACACTCCACATCAAACTGAGCATTTAACCCAATCCTACATCAAATCTGATGAAAATTTTGATGGAGTATTGGAGATGCTCTTAGGTTTGGTTTGAGTAGTTTTAAATGGATTGGGCTGTTGGCGGGCTGACACCACCCCCTAAATATATGGCTTTAAGCCTATTGAGAGATTGGAATCATAGCCATCCTATTAGAGGTACAATTAAGTCATTAATCCTAGAGTTTTTACTTTTTTTTTGTTAGGTTTAAACGGGTTTAAACTGATTGGGTTGTTTTTGGGCTCAGTGCCTCGTTGCTTTCGGACCATGCTTTTGGAATTAATCATGACAAAGTACCCTAACCTTTAGCATGCTTATCAAACCTTCTAAGTGCATCTCCAGTCCTTACTCAAACCCTTACATTTGAATCAGAGTATATATATATATATATATATATATATATATATATATATATATATATATATATATATATATATATATATATATATATATATATATATATATATATATAGTTGAGAATTTTCTCTCAGTGAAGAGAGAGAGAGAAAGAGGTTTGTCATATACCCCAACTAGTATATTAAAAATAAAAGGAAATTACACAAAATCACTAATATGCTCCTTCGTCTTGCCCTTAAGCGTCTTGCCCCAAGCTTATTGGGTGTGCCATCGAGGTATGTTGGAAGACCCTCCCATTCCACTTGAGCCAAAATATTCCAGCACTTAGCCCTAACAACTAGATCCCAAAAGGATGTCAAATCCTTTGGTACTCTCCTCTTCCTCCATAAGGACCAAAGCGAAGTGAGAGGCCGAGTGCCCTCTCAGATGAATTTTGCGTCTGAAATAGTCCCAAAGGGGTTTGGCATAGGCGCAAGATAAGAAGAGGTGAGAGCAATTTTTCAAACATATGTCACAGTTGGGGCAACAAGTATCCTAGACGTTGGGGTACTTCCTCTTCATCAAGTTTTATTTCATCAAAGTCTTGTTCTGTATAGCTAGTGCCATGAACACTTAATTTCATCTTATTTGGGGCCCTTGCTTTCCACAATGACTTTGAAGCAGGGCTAGGTGTGCCAATCCCATTGAGGTGCCTATAAAGAGAGTTAATGGAGACTTAAATCTCATACGAAATTCTCAAAGATCATCCCTGAGGCCTTCCTATTCACAACATTGTCATCCAACAGTTGAGTTTTTACTCAAATATGTGAAAGCTCCAAAATAAACTCCACCCTTACTCAAACTCATACCAAGTTGAGTTTTTACATAAATTTGAGCAAGGACTGGAGTGCTTTGTATCGTATTGATTTTCACTCAAATCTTTGCTTAAATTTGAGTAGAAATTGAGTAAGGGCAGGAGGTGCTCTAGCCAAATGATCTTTGATAAAAAAAATGTATCACAATTATTTAAAATGTGTTCCCCCTAGAAAACAAACGTCATATACTCTCTCGTATATATACGTAGATAAAAAGACTTAAAAAAATCTTACAAGTTTTTTCTTTGCTAAAGGTGTATTTTAAACATGATGATTAGTAAGAGAGTCCGCTGGAGGGCTTTAGCAGCAGTTCGTTGCCAGATCTGTTGTATCAATGGCCTAACACGTACCCCCAATATCATGCACACACCCCATTCCGTTTTTATTTTCATTTTTTTTTCTCACATATTGGTTTGCCTCTCCCTCCTTCTCTTCCCTACTCTGTTGATTGTTGCTGTTGCCATTGCATCCTCTTCCTCTTCTCCTTCCTAGTTTGATCATCTTGTCAAAGCTGCCGATCTCATGCAACTCAGCGTTGGAGGAGGAGAAAGGAAAGGATAAGGAGGAGGATGAGGAAGAATGGGGCAGAAGAGAGGAAGAGGAGGATGAACGTGGTGGGGATGGCTGCGTGGGCACATCCGGCATTTCTTTATTTGCTAAGTCTGGGGCTGGCAATGGGTCGAGTCGGGTCGTGTCCGATTTCGTGTCATGTCGAAAACCCGTAAACCCAGACCCAACCCTTTTAACTAATTGTGTCTAGACCCTAACCCGTACCCGCCCCGTTTATAAACGGGTAGACCCGGTAAGCAGGGGCGTAGCCAGAAATTTTTGTTGGACTGGGCTGAAACTAAACTAGTTTTTTTTTTACAATAAAACAATACTAAGTAAAAATTTTTAAACGAACATTGACGGTACTAAAAACTATATTAATATAAAAAAGGGTTACTTACACTTTGTTCTCGTGAATTTTAGCTCAAAAATATTTAACCGCCCAATAGTAAAAAAACTACAATTTGCCCCATTGAAGTCAAATAAAAATTACAAAATGAGAGAAATTAAGTAGTTGACAATAGGAGTATTGTGCTAACATTTCAAACTTTAGGGAGCGTTTTGGAACAAAGTAAACTATAGGGGGGGTAAAGTGTTTTTGGTGGCGATTCACGTTTCGCGAGGACTCAGAGGCGATAGCGATCCACGTACGTGTTGCGAGGGGCCAAGAGCCTTGCTGGGTTGATGCGGGCTAAGGTCTTGGTTGAGGCGGGCTGAGACATGTACTTAATAATATGGGATAGTTTTTCTCAAAACTTGACCGGGCTATAGCCCGGTCGAGCCAACTATTAGATCCGCCCATGCCGGTAAGACCGGCTTAAGAATTGAGGGGTGACCCGGATGAGTGCGATTCAACGATCAGGAGGCACCGACAACGAGAGAGAGAGAGAGAGAGAGAGAGAGAGAGAGAGAGAGAGAGAGAGAGAGAGAGAGAGAGAGAGAGAGAGAGAGAGAGAGAGAGAGAGGCGCTCTGGCTGGCCACCCTCCGACGCTCCGGTCAGCCACCCTCCGCCCGATCCCTGATCCCCGATCTCCAACGCTCCGGCCGACCACCCTTCGCTCGATCCCCATTCTCCGAGCCCGATCCCCGATCTCTGACGCCCGATCCCAGATCTTCGATCTCCAACCTCGATCTAACGCTCCGGTCGGCCACCCCCGGCCACCTGCACACCTATCTCTCATGGGTGTTCTGATCACAGCCCTTGAACTCATCGCAAATCGGATGCTGGGTAGACCCGACCCGACCTGACCCGATTTATTGATTTTTAAGTGGGTCTTAATGGGTCTTAAACGGGTCGGAGACAAAACCCGGACATGACCCGTTTACTAAACGGGCTAGTGTGTCGACCCGAACCCGTTTAACCCAGACCCAAACCCGCTAATTTCGTGTCGGGTCGTGTCGGGTCTGCCGTGTCGGGTCCAAAATTGCCTGCCCTAATTAAGTCGGGGTGCTAGTAAGCTATACGGTACTATATGTTGTAACAATACGTAAAAGTCAGGCCTGACCCAGAAATTGTCTTATATTGGATCAACTTCTACTGGCGTATGGTCCTGGGCCAAATCTCACTAAAGCCCAATTTATGTCCATCGGCCCAAACCCGGCCTGTTTCCTCTGACGATAAACCCAACCTCCACTCCATCGATCCACGCGTCTCCTCAACCTCCTGATAAAAAAAATCTTCTTTGAAAGAGCATGTTCCTCCTCCCTCCCCCGCCACCTCCCGCCTCCGGCCGCTTCCTCTCCCTACCCAGCCGCCACCACCACCACCACCACCACCACCACCACCTCCTCCTCCCTACCCCCATCTCCGCTGCTTCCACCACCACAGACGCGCTCCGCTCCTCCGACTCCTTGGTCTCCCTCGAGTCCCGCCGTTACGATTTCTCCCCCCTCCTCGAATTCCTCTCCTCCTCCTCCCCCTCCCCCTCCCCCTCCCCCTCCCCCTCCTTGTCGTCGGCCACCACTACCGACGCTCCGCAGACTCACCTGGAACCGGAGGAGCTTCGACTGGCGGAGGCCTACCGCGCAGTCCCCGCCCCTGTCTGGCACTCCCTCCTCAAGTCCCTCGCCGCATCCCCCTCCACCCTCCCCACCGCTGCTGCCCTCGTCCCCTGGCTCGAGCGCCACCGCCTCTGTTTCTCCTACGACCTCCTCTACTCGATCCTCATCCACGCCCTCGGCCGCTCCCGCCGCCTCCGCCACGCCCTCCTCCTCTCCCTCTCCGCCCCCCACCCGCCCTCCCCTCTCACCTTCAATGCCCTTGTCTCCGCCGCAGCCCTCAATGGACGCCCCGACGAAGCCCTCCGCCTCCTCGCCGTCATGCGCGGCCACGGCTTCCTCTCCGACCATGCCAACTACACCCTCATCCTCCGCAGCCTCCTTGCCTCCCCTGAACCCCCCGATCCTTCCCTCCTCCACCGCCTCCTCTCCGACCTCCGCGACCAGTGCATTGAGCCCGACGCCCCCCTCCTCTCTGACCTCATTGCCGCCTTCTCCCGTGCAGGCGACCCTGATCGCGCCCTCTCCCTACTCGCCGCCACCCAGGCCCAGGGCCTAACCCCAAAGTCCGCTGCTGCTGTCGCCCTCCTATCCGCCCTCGGGGCTGCTGGCCGTGTGGCCGAGGCTGAGGCTGTCTTCGAGGAGCTCTACTCTAGTGAGTTGCAGCCCCGCACCCGGGCCTACAATGCCCTCCTCAAAGGCTATGTCAAGACTGGTGCTTTGAAGGACGCCGAGCTGGTCTTTGGAAAGATGGAGCGGTGCGGGGTGGCCCCCGATGAGCGGACCTACAGCCTGCTGATCGACGGGTACACTAGTGCCGGCCGCTGGGAGAGCGCGAGGATCCTCATGAAGGAGATGGAGGCGAACGATGTCCGGCCTAATTCTTTCGTGTTCAGTAGGATCCTTGCCAGCTTCCGCGATAAGGGTGACTGGCAGAAGTCCTTTGCCATCTTGAAGGAGATGCGGAGCAACGGGGTTCGACCAGACCGGCATTTCTACAATGTGATGATCGATACATTCGGGAGGTACAATTGCCTTCACCATGCCATGGATGCATTCGACCAAATGAGGTCGGACGGGATCGAGCCCGATGCGGTCACCTGGAACACGCTGATCGACCGGCACGCGAAAGCCGGGAGGCATGATCTAGCAATGACACTCTTTGAGGATATGCAAGCGAGTGGCTGCACAATGTGCAGGACGACGTACAACATCGTGATCAATTCGTTGGGGGAGCAGGAGAGGTGGGAGGAGCTGGAGGACTTGTTGGGGAGGATGAAGCAGCAGGGGCTATCTCCAAATGTGGTCACATACACTACGCTTGTGGATGTTTATGGGAAGTCGGGGAGGTTTAAGGATGCGATCGAGTGCTTGGAGGCCATGAAAGCTGGAGGGTTAAAGCCTTCACCGACCATGTATCATGCCTTAGTCAATGCATATGCACAGAGGGTATGTGAATCGATTTTATCATTATTTGGTTGTGGTTGATTTAACGTTTTAGATGGTTTGATTTATACGCTATCTGCTTGGGGGATGAAAAACAGTAGGTAGAGCTGAGCACAACCTGATGATACCTTCGATGGTAACATCTTTTCATCATCTTTCTTATGTTTATGCACTAAATTCTGGTTTGGAAGTGTGCGATGTCTACGCTGGATTGCCGCTCCTCACCATGCCGCCAATCGTGCCATTGATCAAGCAATCATCACAGCTGTTGGTTGCAGCTGGATATTGCAGCAATCAAGGGATTCATTCAGCATTGAATAATCACCATAATAGCTTGTATATGATGGGATTCATTCGAGCATTGCATGGTTACCATAACAGCTCATATTGTATATGATGGGATCCATTCAGCATTGAATGGGATTCATTCCAGCATTGCATGGTTACCATAAAAGCATATATTGTATAAGATGGGATTCATTCCCTTATAAGTGTAATCTGTACATTATATATAGTGATGAAATAGAAGAGGCATAACAAGCCGTACAAATTAATCCCACTAGTCATTCTCTTTGTTATCTCTAGTTCCTATTTTCATCACATTATATATAGTGATGAAATAGAAGAGTGCATGTTTTCCTATGCTAGCCCCATTTGGACGAGGGAAACTGGACTTCAAATCGTTGGAATGTATTTTTCTTGGCTACATTAGTCATCATAAAGGCTACAGATGTCTTGATCCGGTCACGGGCAAAGTCTATAATCTATATATCTCGGCATGTGTCGTTTGATGAAACAAGGTTTCCGCTCTCTTATCTTTCGTCAACAAGTGCACCGTCTTGTCGGGACTTTTGTGCGCGACCTTTCCCCGTGGACTCCTTTCAACAGTTGCTGACTTCAGGATCACATGGCCTCACTTCTCCGCTGATTTTCTCCCCTAACACATCTTCTCTTCATATATCTTCAGGTTCAGCAGGATTGCCACCACTTGTACCTGAACCTCATGGGCAGTCTTATGCCACTGCCGTCGATGGTCTGGAAGGTGCTTCTCCAGCATGCACCAGTAGCTGTCTCCCTCCTGCTAGCTCCACTGCCACTCCTACATCTGCTTCGGCACCTTGTCCGGAGGATGGGGGCTCCGGTCACATAAACGACTTGTTTGGTTCATCTCCGGCTTCCGACCCTGGACCTGCTGCTGCCTCCGGCTTGGCCTCAGCTGGATCGACTACTTCCTTGGTACCTCCTCCGTGGCCAAGCCATGCCTCTATTCAGCAAGCTCGAGGTCCTCGCGGGGGTCCTGGCGTAGCGCCTTTTGATCCTCATGCCACAAGTTCTTCCTCGACCCACTCCATGGTCACACGCTCCCGTGACGGCACCCGTCATCCAAAGGTTCTATTTGCATCCCGTCGTCCAATACCCTTGGCTCTCCTTTCTACTTTGCCAGATCATGTGCCGGAGCCATCCACTTACAAGCAAGTGGCCCGTGATCCTAACTGGGTACAAGCTATGGACGAGGAGTTTGCAGCCCTTCAACGCAACAAGACATGGTCCCTTGTACCTTTTACTCCGTCGATGAATGTCGTCGGGTGTAAGTGGGTATACAAACTCAAACACCGTGCCGACGGCTCAATCGAACGATACAAGGCTCGTTTGGTAGCCAAAGGTTTCAATCAGCGCGAAGGCTTTGACTTTGAGGAAACCTTCAGTCCCGTGGTCAAATCAGGAACCGTGCGCCTCATTCTCTCCTTAGCCCTCTCTCGTGACTGGTCATTGCGACAGCTTGATGTTAAAAATGCATTCTTACACGGGGACTTGACCGAGGTCGTCTACCTCCAGCAGCCGCCCGGGTTCGTTGATCAAGCCCGACCTAATCATGTTTGTCACCTGCACAAAGCTCTTTATGGTCTTCGCCAAGCTCCACGGGCGTGGTACACAAGATTCATCACCTTTCTCCTTCAGCTTGGGTTTATCTGCTGCCCTCACGATACTTCGTTATTTCTGTGGCAACAACGCGGTTGTATTATTCTCGTCTTACTCTATGTCGACGACCTTATCATCACTGGAAGCCATGAATATTTGATCTCTCAGCTTGTTCGACGTCTCTCCTTTGAGTTCGACATGAAGGACATGGGAGCACTTAATTTCTTCTTGGGCATGCAAGTTGTGCGGCACAACGACTCTCTTGTTCTCTCTCAAACTCAATATGCTCTTGCTCTTCTTACTCGCTTTGGCTTATCCGGTGTTAATCCAGCTAAGAGTCCCCTTGAAGTCGGCCTCTAACTATCAGCTTGTGCCCTAGATCCTCTTCCTGATCCAACTGTCTACAGGCAGATGGTCGGGTCTCTTCAATACTTGACTATGACCCGCCCAGACCTTGCTTACGCTGTTAATTATGTTTGCCAATTTATGCAAAAACCATGCTCCTCTCATCTTTCTGCAGTCAAGAGAATTTTTCGCTACGTCAAAGGCACTCTATCCTCTGGCCTTCGGTTCTCAAAGTCGACTTCACTAGCGCTTCGTGCTTTTTCGGATGCAGATTGGGCGGGTTGTCCAGATAGTCGACGCTCGACAACAGGCTACGCCGTCTTCCTCGGGCCAAATCTACTTTCTTGGGGGTCCAAGAAGCAACCTACTGTATCTCGATCTAGTGCCGAGGCCGAGTATCGCGCGCTGGCTTCCACGACGACTGAAGTTCTTTGGTTCCTCCACATGCTTCGATTTCTTCATGTCCGCTTATCTGGAACCCCCTTACTCCTCTGCGACAACATTAGTGCACTGCACATGGCCAAGATCCTGTTTTCCATAGCAGGACGAAACACATTGATATCGACGTCCACTTCATACGAGATCATGTACTTCGGGGGTGATGTCACTGTCTCTCATTTACCAGGGAAAGATCAAGTCGCTGATATCTTTACAAAGTCTCTTCCTAGCCCGCGATTTCTCTGGCTACGGGACAAGCTCTCGTTACGGGTTCACCCATTGTGAGCTTAAGGGGGGATGTGCGATGTCTACGCTGGATTGCCGCTCCTCACCATGCCGCCAATCGTGCCATTGATCAAGCAATCATCACAGCTGTTGGTTGCAGCTGGATATTGCAGCAATCAAGGGATTCATTCAGCATTGAATAATCACCATAATAGCTTGTATATTATGGGATTCATTCCAGCATTGCATGGTTACCATAACAGCTCATATTGTATATGATGGGATCCATTCAGCATTGAATGGGATTCATTCCAGCATTGCATGGTTACCATAAAAGCATATATTGTATAAGATGGGATTCATTCCCTTATGAGTGTAATCTGTACATTATATATAGTGATGAAATAGAAGAGGCATAACAAGCCGTACAAATTAATCCCACTAGTCATTTTCTTTGTTATCTCTAGTTCCTATTTTCTCACAGGAAGGCAATAAACATCTGAAAAATACTTTCTTTTCCATTAAACCATTAACCAAAATCCTATTTTCGAATTTGTACAGATTTTTGCACAGCTGAACCTTAAAACAGCCTGAAACCCAGTTAAAATTCGTCTGATTGATTTCAAACCAAGTCCATTTGAACCCCCTCTCTTTCCTACATCTACTAATCCCAAATGCCCTAGTTTTTATTGGTAGATTGGAGCCTAATTAATCCCAAATTGAGATCTGAAACCTAAAGTCCAGAATTTATCAATCCCTGATATCTTTCCATCCTACGGACAGATCCTCACCAAACTTTAACCATTACTTTTTTACATCTAAACCTACATCTCGACCAAGTTCTATCCAAATCTGAAAACCCATGCTTTTGGTAGGGGCCCCTAGTCCGTCCTGCATCATTAATACTCCTTACCAGGGCTTGATAGATATTAGCATACAATGCCAATGCTCGATAGATGCCTGACCTAGTCCATAGCAAAGCATACATGATGCTTCTTACTGCTGAAGCATTAGGAACTACCTTTATGCGCTCTCCCTCCTTTGGAATCTTAGAAATCCACTTTGGAAAGAGCAATTCCATTTCTGAAAGGAAAACTTTCTTGGAATCATGTATAGCATACTCGACTAGAACCTTATCAACTTATTCAGTTAGAGATAACACATTTTTTCAATCTAGCAAAAGCTTGATCTTTTGAATGTATTTGGCTTCTCTCAGGTCGGTTTTATAAAAACTAACTAGACTACTAGTTCTTTGCCATCAACAACACTTCTACATCATTCATGATGAGTAATGTGTTGTCAACCTACAAAACTAGAAATAGAGGTTTTTCCCAGAATGGCCCTCAACTCTGTCGTATTGTTGGGAATAGACCCAGTTGTTTTTTGCATTACTTTTCTGACCATTATTTTTATTTCGGACTAAAGTACCCCCAAAACTTATAAAGGGCTTCATTCCCACTTTCAAAGGGATTTGACTCTGCTCCAGTGATGATCTGTCTCCCCTTTCGATCATTGACGCTGACGACGCCACCCCGTCGGCCACCACCCACCGCCGTCGTCGGCCACCACCCCCATCAACGACCAGCTGCCGTCGACTACCAGCGGGCACCTCTCGCTGACGACGTCACCCCGTCGGCCACCATCCTTTCACTGTAGGCATCGATGCATTTTACTGATCTGTCCGTCGCCATCAACCACTGGCGGGCACCTCTCGCTGACGACGCCACCCCGTCAGCCACCACCCACCGCCGTCATCGTCGGCCACCACTCCCACCGACTGGATGGCGCCGGCTCCTGCAGTGAAATGCACCGGCTCCTGCAGTGATATGCCTACAGTGATCAAAAGGGGAGACAGATCATCACTGGTGGAGTCAAATCCCTACAGTGAAATGCGCCGGCGCCTGCAGTAAAATGCGTCGGCGCAAGCAGTGATATGCGCTGGCGTTTACAGTGAAATGTGCCGGCGCATTTCACTGAAGGCGTCGACGCATATCATGTGTGGGATTCAGATCAACGGATGAGATTTGGATCAACGAATGGAATTCACAAGAGATTTGGATCAACGGATGGGATTCACTGGTTGTACACCTAATAGGACAAAAAAAATCGCTATTACTATAGTTGCTACAATAACAATGAATTTTTTGTCCTTTTAGCCCTACACCCACCATGAATTTCATCCGTTGATCCATCGAAATTCCGATGGATCAACGGATGAGATTCGTGGTGGGTGTTTTTTTTGTCCTATTGGCTCTACACCCACCACGAATCTCATTCATTGATCCATTGGAATTCCGATGGATCAACGGATGAGATTCGTGGTGGGTGTTTTTTTTTGTCCAATTGGCTCTACACCCACCACGAATCTCATTTGTTGATCCATCGGAATTCCGATGGATCAACGGATGAGATTCGTGGTGGGTGTAGTTGCTATAGTAACAACGATTTTTTTTTATCCTTTAAGCGTTATACCCACCACGAATTTCATCCGTTGATCCATCGGAATTCCGATGGATCAACGGATGAGATTTGTGGTAGGTGTTTTTTTTTGTCATATTGGCTCTACACCCACCACGAATCTCATCCGTTGATCCATCGGATTCCGATGGATCAACGGATGAGATTCGTGGTGGGTGTTTTTTTTGTCCTATTGGCTTTACACCCACCACGAATCTCATTTGTTGATTTATCGGAATTCCGATGGATCAACGGATGAGATTTGTGGTGGGTGTTGGGCTAATAGGACAAAAAAAATTCGTTGTTACTGTAGCAACTACAGTAATAGTGATTGTTTTTGCCCTATTAGGTGTACAACCAGTGAATCCCATCCGTTGATCCAAATCTCATCCATTGATCTGAATCCCATACAAGCGCATGCAGTGAAATGCGCCGGCGCAATTTTGTCCTATTGGCTCTACACCCACCACGAATCTCACTGTGGCGCCGGCGCCCATTCACTGTGGCGCTGGTGTTCATTCACTGGCGTCCATTCATTGGCATCCATTCACTGTGGCGCTGGTGCCCATTCACTGGCACCGGCGTCCATTCATTTTGGCGCTGGTGCCCATTCATTGGCACCGGCGCCTATTCACTGTGGCTGGTGCCCATTCACTGTGGCGTCGGCGTCTATTAACTTGCCTCCGGTTCATATTTTCATCTCATTTCTTCACTTTCTTTCACTGTTTTTATATTACATTCATCCAATCTTCCATTAAAAGCTACTGGTGGTACTAACTTCATTTTATCCTCGTGTGTAGATGATCTCGTAGAGTATCACTCGAGGATCGTAGTGCCTCTAGAATCACTAAATTCTGATGAGAATTGAAGACGGTACACCATGGCGAACTTGCCTTCGGCTCTCATTTCCATCTCTCATTTCTTACCGCGTACCGCCGCTACTGGCCACCGTTCACTCGCCGCCGACTCGACGACAAGGGCTCACTAAGTACTTTACACTATGTAAGGGCGTTGGGGTCAGGGTTTTAAATCTCGGCCGATACCGGTACGTACCGGCCGGTACGTACCGGTTTTGGCCGGTTCGAGACCGGTACTGCATCCGATCCCGATACCTGGCCCGTATCGGCCGGTACCGGTACGTACCGGTCCGTATCGGCCGGTTCAGGCCGGTACAGGCCGGTACCGACCGGTACGGACCGGTACCGACAGGTTAAATTTTTTTTTTTTTGGTTTTTTGGATTTTTTTAAGGTTTTTTTTCTCAACCGGTACCGGTCCGTACCGGCCGGTACCGGTCCGTACCGGTTCGGGGCCGACCGATACCGCGACCGATACCGTGATTTTAAACCTTGGTTGGGGTAGAAAAATAACATCATCCCAACGATCTCCGACGACGAGAGAAGGTTGAAGCGAGAAAAAAATCAAACGGAGAAGATGAACATACTTTTATCTATTTTGTTTTACTCTTTAAGGGTACAATGGTCACAAAAATGCATGACGTTTCGCACGTGTGGAGGGCTAGAAAAGTAATGCAAAAAGCAACCGGGTACGACAGAGGTGGGGGCCATTCTGGGAAAAACCTCCCAGAAATATACCACCATGCTTCCCACTACTATGAGACTCCAGTTTACTAGGTACCAGATTTGTGATTACTGTATTACTAGTGTTTTAGTGGTGTCTTAATTAGCACTATCTTACAATCTAGGAAGCACGGACACTTCCCCAGGCCTCTCGTACCCGTGTCGGACACTTGTCAGACACCGACACTCGCCGGACACTCGTCGGACACGCATATGCCGTGTCCCATGTGCTTCCAGGAGCCGGACAGAGTCGGACACTTGCCGGACACTCGTCGGACACTTGCCGAACACTCGTCGGATACTCACTGGACACGCACCGGACACGGCAGGTTAACGGGTTGTTCGATATAGGGTCGGGTCACAAGCTGCCTTAGAGGATTAGATAGGTTGAAGCCAAAATTGAATTGCAGCCGTTCTTTTGCATGTCATTTGGGCCTGAGTATAATTCACTTGTCAGACTAGTTGTAACGGACGGTTATGATTCAGTTTTGGCTTTAACCTATCTGATCCTCTGAGTTTTCAGATAGGTTGAATCCAAAACTAAAACACAACCGTTCTTTTTCATGCCATTTAGGGTTGTATGTGATTCACCAATCGTGTTGGGTGTAACAATGGTTGCGATTCAATATGTATTAAATTTTCATTTTAGTTGTTTTCTATGAAACTTTTTCAGTTATTGAAATATATATGAATTATGAACACACATAAAATATAAATAAAAAATATTAATTTATTTTGCCGTGTTCTCGCCGTACCTGTGTCCTTTTTTTTAGGATTTGCCGTGTCGGCGTACCCGTGTCGTGTCGTATCCATGTCCCCGTACCAGTGTCAGTGCTTCTTAGCTTACAATTCATTAAGAATTATTATTGTTGGCCTTTAGAATATCCCACAAATTGACATACCTCTGCTCATGGTCTAACCAAGTTCAGAAGGAATTGTACAGTCTTAACATTTATCTTTAGAGAATGAAGGTAAGCCTGGGAAGCTCATCTTACATCTAGCCATGCCCTTCTTTCTACAATACCATTTGTAGTGATCATGGTTTGAAATTTTGGCCAATACTAACTCGGATCTTGGCCAATACTTTCAGGTAACAATTCCACAACAGGCGGCTTCAAAACTCCGTCGCTTGCGTGACACATAAAACATTTTTCACGCTAGCATTCATTTTGTTTCAGCACATTAAATGCTAACACATGGAGGAGATTTGATATACAACTTATCAGAACCGCAATTGGTGACTCAGTTTTCCATCAATGCACTTGCATCCTACCAATTCCTCAGAGTCTCAGACATTCAGAATATCAAATAGGGATTCAAATGCATATGATCATAATCTTTGGTAGAATCTGTATTTACTTCCTCCATATTCTTGCGAGCATGAAGTGGATCTTGAGTGTTGACCATATTATCGAAAATAATTCTCTCTTTCAAGTAGGCACTTCATGTATAGTTATTAGGAAGAACCGCTATTAACTGAATGAGCTTTGTAGCCACAATTCTGGTATTTATATTGAAGATCTGATTGAGCAAACTTGTTTTTTGAAAGTTCCCAATTTTTTGTGTCCCCTATTTGTTCTACATGATTACAATCTACATAAAATCAAGTTATCTAATCCAATGACAGTACTTGGTAGAGCGCCTTAAAAATCTTTAAGCTATTAACTTTCACTAGATCTCAGAATAGCTATTAACTTTCACTAGATCTCAGAATAGCTAAATCAGAAAAGAAAGAGGGATTACCTGGTGTTAATGACTTATTTGCCTCTAAATCATCATATTCTTAGTTTATTCAAGCGGAAAAGGGTCTTCCAGCAGAGATTCTAGCTATGCAGTTCCACCAACTTACCACATGCTTCTTATAAGCGCTAATAAATTTTTTCCTGCCTGTAAGTTTTATCCATACTACATTAGTGATGCTTACACCATGACTGGATAAAGAAAGAGGGAAGTTGATGTCACTAGGTTGGGAATAAGGACAAACTAAAAAGTGAATCCTGATTTAAAGCCCTAGAAGTGAACCCTGATTTGATATCTTATTAGCTGCACTAATAATTACTCAAAGTCCACATTGATTTTGTAATCTTGAGTGATGTTGTCCCTATATGGTCTGAAGATATTTTGAGAACAAAATACTTGAGTTGCCATGCAATTTCTTTCATTTAGAGAAGCTTTGATTCTCTTTTTATGTCTCCTGATAAGTCGTCCTTGCATTCTTTTGCAGGGCCTAGCAGACCAGGCTATAAATGCTTTCAGAGTCATGAGAGCAGATGGTATAAAACCTAGTGTTCTAGTCCTTAACTCATTGATTAATGCATTTAGTCAGGATCTGAGGGATACTGAAGCCTTTTCAGTATTGCAATTTATGAAGGAAAATGTAAGTATTTATTTCCTGCTCTTTCAATGATGATTACTTTGTTGTTAATGCATGCAAATTAATTTAAAATTAATTCATTTTAACGACATATATTTTGTATAATTCTAGGATTCTGAATTTAAACCTGTTTTAATGATTTCATATATTTTTCTATAATTGTAGGATGTGAAGCCTGATGTTGTGACATATACCACCCTTATGAAAGCATTAATCCGTGTTGAGAAGTTTGAAAAGGTAGCAAGTCCTATCCTTCTCTTTCATTAATGGACAAGTTACTGTCATAAAATAAATCTTGCAGAACATACATTATTTATTTATTTCTTAAGATTAAGATGTTTTAGCCCATATTGTAATGAATGACCAAGCAGACCCACAAAGCTTATCACAAATAGTTTATATAAAGCTTGATGAGTGCGGTAATTCTTATGTGCTTTAAGATATTGCAATATAAGTTTAATAGTTGGCATAACAGGGCTTGAATTGATGTTAGAGTTGGATTGTTCAAAAGCTGTTGAATGAGGATGGTAGAGTTAGATGTATAAAAGGATTGCAATTGTAGTCTTTGTAAAGGGTGTTCGGATTTTGGAAGGATGAATAAGAATATATTTTCAAAAGATGGTCTAGCAATTAGGGTAGTTGATATAGATGCGACTTCAACAAGGACACAAACATGCATGATGTAAGGATTCAACAAGGACTTCAACAAGCTGTTGAAGAAATACATCAACTAAATTAACGCAGTTGGTTTGGTATCAAGCAGACAAGATCTACAGAAGCAATCTAGTGGTCCATGAACCCATGGTCTGTTTGGTGGTGGATGTGGTGGTCCCGAGCATCCTGTGGATGCATGACCTTTGTCATTATTGTCGATGTTAGAATGGCTCGATGGCCCATGGGCTGGACCGACCCGGCCCAGCTCGATCAACGGCTTGACTCGAGGACCCTTGGTCTGGGCTCGGACCGTTACCTTGATCCCGTGGCCCTACCTGACTCGATCGTTGGCCCAACGGGTTGGCCGGAATTTCGATCCATTAACATATATATATATATATATATATATATATATATATATATATATATATATATATATATATATATATATATATATATATATATATATTTAGGGCTTCGTTGACAACCCGTTTCCTTGACAACCCGTTGACAACCCATCATTTGAAGGGGTTAGAGGTTTTAGAATTTGCTGGTTTTTTGTGAGGATGATCACTATGGCAAGTTGATTATCCTCACAAAAAATAAACAAATTCTGAAATCTCTAAGGATGCCAAATGTTATAAGCTTTTCTTAACCGTCTATTTGAACCGTTAATTTGAATAACACATTTGATGCTCTTGTAAGTTTCAAAATTTGTTGATTTTTTGTGAGGATGATCAACTTGCCATATTGATCATCCTCACAAAAAATCAGCAAATTCGGAAACCTCTATCCAACGATTGAAGCTAGTTGTAAGCGGACTATAAATTTACCTCCCATTTTGGGTTGTCAACGGATCTCAGCCCATATATATATATATATATATATATAGCATTTCACAAAAGTAGTACAGTAGGTTTGGTAAAGGGTTAGCTTATTTTGCTATGGGCAAGGGTTCAAAGCCTGTGTCACAGTGAACTCTTTTAATACTAAGAAACTCATTGAACCGGCCCAAAAATCTGACCCATTGTGTACACGGGTTTGGCCCGAGCTTGGACCTTTGACTTGAGCCTGCCCGACAACAATTTGAGCCCTTCCCGACACAATTTGAGCCCAGCTTGACCCAACCTGGCCCGATTTACATCCCTATCATCACCCCAATCCCCTTTTCATGTACTCCACCATTAGAACTTCATCATGTTTCTTTTTAGAAGTCATCTTCATGTAATTGACGATTCTGTCTGCATTTAAGGATTAACCCAGGAGTATCCTTTTGCATCAGTCCTAGGAGCAAGGACCTAGTGTTGTTTGTGTCGGGTAATGCTACTATTGGTGTAAAAGTTGTAAAATTGACGAACAAAACTATTCTCTTCCGTTGGACTCTTAAAATAATTATACTTCTTACATTAATCCGTAGACCAATTGGGTTTAAAAGCTAAATAACCCATAGAACTCATGGATATGTGGTGTGTGAATCTAGTAGTTATAATTGTAGAAATAAAAAATGTGAGTATAAGAAATACTATTTTACACGAATGTCGGTAGTATAACTGTGTAGATGGGCGAATGTCGGGACATGGCAGCGGCTTTGACCTCGGCCCCTTGATATGTGGCACACTTTCGATGATTCACTGGATGATATTAGAGGGTAGGTGGGTAGTTGGTGAGCATGAGAGGGTGGTTATTACTAGATCTACTAGCGGTAGTAGTAGCCTTATAGAACTTGAGAAGACCTTGTGATATTGGAGAGAGCTTTAGGGAGAGGTTATGTAGAGATTGAAAGCTTAGGAAGAGCTAAAACAGGGATTAGAGAGGGTCAAGGATGGGAGATGGTGGCAAATATATGTAGAAAGGGTGAATGGGTAGGGGTTGGAAAACAATTGGTCAGATTTTTGACTATTGGGGCATTTTGTGGCCCACAAAGTGACTATGCAGACGTACGATGTATTGTGCGGTCTCATAGGTTTTTGGTCGCATATGCATCCCCCACATATGTGACTATATATGTGCTGATCACGAGTGTTGCACATGACTATACTGCTTACAATTGTAATATGATGTGTTACCCCTTAGAAAAAGTGATTTGGTGTGCCAAACATGAAAAAAAAAAAACAGTATCGAAAAGTTCAATACTAAAACAAGATAGTAAACTTGAGTGTAAAATGAGTATCCTTTTATGAGCGGTAAGGTGAGGGTAATTAATAATAAAAAAAGGAAGGGTAAAGACTTGACCTTCGGCATTCAGTCAAGTAAGTTAAGCGATTATTGTTTTTTTGCATGTAGTTACTGAAAAGAGATTACGCTGAAAAGAACCTATAAAACAAGAAAACTACATTTACTGGAATCCCAAAACAGATCATTTAATGAGTGATGAGGCAAAGTCATATCAAATGTATAAATCCATCGTGTTCTAAACGTAAACGTGGAGCATACCGGGTGTAAGAACTATTTATGGAGTGCCTGCAGAGGTCTAGAATGACATTATTATTGATGGGACATGTCATTCTGTATTTTAAATCATATTGGAGTCCTAATGGTTGTGATTAGACTTGACTTAGGATTCGAATCTCTTAAGAACCACAAGATCCAAATCCTAAGGGAGAAAGGACATTTAGAGGTGGTGATCTAAATGGTCATGTTGGGAGAAGTAATAGAGTATTTGAGAGAGTACATGAGAGACAAGGTTTTGGAGATAGAAATGCAATTGGAGATTCTATACTGGAGTTGATCTAGCGATAGTATATACTTATTTCAAAAAAAAAGGTGAACATTTCATTACTTAATTTCAAAAAACAAAGTGAGTATTTAAGTTATTTAACTTACAAGATTGGATCATATGCGTCATGAATAGATTATTTTCTATTGAAAAGAAATGAGAAATCTAGATGCAAAAATCGTAAGATGATATCAGTAGAAAGTTTGACAACACACACACACACACACACACACACACACACACACACACACACACACACACACACACATATATATATATATATATATATATATATATATATATATATATATATATATATATATATATATATATATATATATATGGGGACGGGGAGCCTGGACCGCAGGTGCAGCGTGGACGCTGCACCGGCTCCTGGATGCATGACACGCGTCCTTCCTCCCGAAAATCCCGACCGCAAGCTGTCCCTCCGAGATCGAAACAGTCGGGCCAAATCTCAGCCGTCCGATCGATTGAATCGAACGGACGGCATTCCGTTCGGCCTGGCTGTTACTGTGGCGGCCACAGTAACAGCCTAGGTGAATACCGTCCGTTCGATTCAGTTGATCGGGCGGCTGAAAAAAATTTCGGGATTACTGTAGCGGCTATAGTAATCGCGAGAATGATTTCAACCGTTCGATCGACTGAATCGGGCGGTTGAAAAAAAAATCGTGATTACTGTAGCCGCTACAGTAATCGCGAGAGTACTTTCAGCCGCCCGATCGACTGAATCGAACGGACAGTATTCACCCGGGCTGTTACTGTGGCTGCCACAGTAACAGCCAGGCCGAACGGAATGCCGTCCGTTCGATTCAATCGATCGGACGGCTGAGATTTGGCCCGACTGTTTCGGTCTCGGAGGGACAGCTTGCGGTCGGGATTTTCGGGAGGAAGGACGCGTGTCATGCATCCAGGAGCCGGTGTAGCGTTTACGCTGCACCTATGGTCCAGGCTCCCCGTCCCCTATATATATACTAGTAATGCCCGTGCCTGTCGACACGCAAAAGATTTCGAGGGCGATGACTTAATTTTGGGGGCGTGACAAAATTTTGAGGGAGGTGAATATTTTAAGGGTGACAATAATAATTCAAAAGCGATAATAATATTTCGATGGAGGTGACAATATTTCAAAGACGACAATAAAAAAGAAGCATGAAGATGATCATGTCGGCACACACATTTGGCTTGGTGCGGGCGCCCATATTCTGTGAAGGCGCCCATATTCGATGGGGGCGCCCACATTCATCGAGGACGTCCAAATTCGAAGGGGACGCCCACATCGGTCGTGACGACCATTTTCAGCAGGGCGACTATATTATTCAGAAACCACCCCGCCGAAAATGAAGTCATCGCCCTCGAAATCTTTTACTTCATCCATATGCTCTCTGTCCAAGTACCCCCCATTGGTCTGGTTTCCATAGGCCCTCATGCTTCTTTCCTTACATCCTCCCCTCCCAACCCCACGCATGCATCTCTGCCTAACCCCCATCCCGTACCCCCCCCCCCCAAAAAAAAAAAAAAAAAAATCAATTATGATATACTCTCTATAACCCTTTAAAGCTTTAGGAAAAAAGAAGATGGTTAACATCTCAAGAACCTATATTAGCACCTATATAATCATAATAGTTGGATTCACACAATAAAATACAAAGCTGTTCATTCTCAAACAAAAAACAGAGTTCTAAAAAAAATAAAAAAAAAAATCTAAAAATGTATGCAACACCCGCAACCAATTGTGTGCCAATACCATCGCTTGACTTGCCGCCGAAGGCGGGTCCAACAATGGTATTGCCATGTTAGCTAGATCTATGAGGAAGCTCTGCCATCTCTTTCTCTAGGAAAAAGAAAAAAAAAATTGTTCTTCACTCGATGTTGAGAAGAAGTTAAAAAGGGAAAGCATTTGAGTTTTTCATAACTCAATGATCTATGAGAAATCGGCAAATTGATGACACATCATTCATGCTAAGCAGTCGGGATCATAGCCATCCGTTGCACCCAATCCCGACCCAGTGAATCGAATTCACGTCAAACAATCAGGCATAGGAAAGCAATGATTGGATGCGATAATGCAATAATCATTTTCGGCCGTCCGATTGATGTGAATCGGACGGTTCAAATCCTTTCCGCCCGGTTAAAAGCTTTAAACGTTCCCGACCGTCCGATCGACGTGAATCGGACGACACAAATCCTTTTCGCCCCGGTTAAAAGCTTTAACCATTCGATCGAATGATCGAACGGATGAGTTCGAATTCGAATAGGACAAAACAAAATCATACTTTTTTGTCTTATTCGAATGAGATCTCACGGTGCTTTCCGCCGGTTAAAAGCTTTAATCCTTTCTGGCCGTCCGATCGGCATGAATCGGACGACACAAAACCTTTCCTCCCCGGTTAAAAGCTTTAACCGTTCGATCGAATGATCGAACGGATGAGATCCGTGAGAGAGAGAGATCAGAGAGAGAGAGAGAGAGAGAGAGAGGCCGACGGCTGTGATGATCTCTTTCGTTTTTTTTTCAACGGTTGATGATCTCTTTCAGTTTTAATGTTTAGACGGGAGCAATTATGGGGGAGGGGGGGACCACGTATAGATGAAAGCTATACGCGTCAACAATAAGATTAATACCAAATATATCCTTATTTTTTTACATAAAAACCCTCTAAACGATTATAAATATTTTTTTTTTACAATCAAGTCCTTCCCTCAATTATTTCTTCATGCA